>JAWZYV010003565.1:0-588844 GCA_038373885.1 Cheiracanthium punctorium | reverse complement strand
CAACGGGAATCGCTATCAAGAAAGAAATCGACAAACAGTTGGAAGACCTTGGACTAAGTTACGACTACCTTTGCGGACAAGGGTATGACGGAGGATCAAACATGGCTGGAAAATTTAATGGTGTGCAGGCTCTTATATTGGCACAACAGCCCTTGGCTATATATACGCATTGTTTCAGTCACTCCTTAAATCTTGCAATTTCAAAAACATGTGAGTTACCTGCTGTCAGAAACATGATGGGGATTGTTTCAACTGTGTGTGTTTTTCTGTCTGCTTCAGCTAATAGGTCAAACGCCTTACAAAATATTATTTCTGAGTCAAACAACACTGAAACGAAAAAATCCAAACTGAAAGCAATGTGCCCAACAAGATGGGTTGAATCGCATGACACTCTTCTTACATTTAAAGAACTATTTCTTCCTGTCATGACCTTGCTAGATGAAATGGTAGCAAGTAGGAACACCGACTCTGAAGCAGCAACCAAAGCATGCATGTATAGCACTGCTATGAGAAGAGGCGATTTTGTTGTTGCTCTTGCAGTGACAACATATTGCCTTTCGTTCACATTAAAGCTTAGTCAGACGCTGCAGAGTCCTAAGCTGGACATTTCATCAGCACTGAGTCACGTTCAGAATGTAATTGAAGCTTTAAAAAATATAAGAAGAAACGATGTTCTGGAATTCGGGAATATTTTTGAAGATTGTCTAAAAGTATCTGAAGATATAAACAGCGAAATTAAAATTCCTAGAATATGCAGAAAACAAACCAATAGGGAAAATATTACTGCAAGCAATGTGGAAGAGTATTTTAGAAGAGTATTTTTTTTGCCTGTGATAGATCATTTTATTTCCCAACTAGAGTTGAGGTTTAACAAAGAGTTTACTGGAATTTTACCACTGGAAGGTCTCATTCCATCAAAAAACGCGATTCATGACGATAGTAATATTATTCAAGCAGCTTTGAAATATTCCAGGTTTTTTAAAACTTCGGAACTTCAATTAAAATCGGAGTTCAAATTATGGCGAACCAAATGGGAGAATGCTATCAAAAAACCAGAATCAGTTTCTGAAAGTCTCAAAGACTGTGATAGATCTTTCTTTCCGACTGTGGAAATTCTTCTCCGAATATTTGGGACGATTGCAGTCACAACTAGCACGGCAGAGAGGAGTTTTTCGACTTTGAAGCGCCTTAAAACATACTTACGTAGCTCGATGGGACAGACGAGGCTAAATGGACTAGCTCTCGCAAACATCCATAAAGATAGGACAGTCAACATCAATGATGTAATTGATATATTCTGTAAAAAAAAATCAAGGAGATTGACTACAGCTAATTGGCAGACTTGTGAAGAGGACGAGCTAGCTTAATAAAAAAAAATAAAAAAATAAAACGAAACATTTTTAGTTGAACATACCATTTCTTAAATTTAGAAATACGAAAAATAATTTTTCACATTATCCTTAGCAGAGTACTATAGATTCGGCCTTATAATACCCTCATAAAAAGGTATCTGAGAGTAAGTACAATTTTCGCTATCGGTTTCGTAATTAAAGTATTGTTTTCCATGAAAGTTCATCATGCAATACATAACAATAGGTTCTGATTGATGTTTCTTTTCAGGCGTGCGGTTTTTAAAAAAGTAATTAGTTTTTCACAAAGTTAAGAAAACTCGGTTTACACCCGAATACCTTTTGAGTGAGTGTATACAGTATAAAAACTTAAACTAATTAAAATTAATTAATTAAACACTGAAATTAATAAAGTTAAATAATAATTAATTTAGTTAAGTAATTCTAAAATTTAGGGTTAAAATATGAAATATTTTTTTCCTCTGTAGCCCCCCCCTTAACATATTCCTAGATCCGCCACTGTATGACACTGTGAAGATTTGGTACCGAAAGTTCAAAAACGAGGGCCAGGATATTAAAGAAGCAGAGCGCTCTGGTCGGCCTACTGATGCTGATGAGTCCCGCCTACGACAATTTGTGGGAGAAGATAAAATATTCATCCACTCGAGAGCTAGCTAAAATAGTTAGACTTTAGTGCCATGTCCATTAGTCGCGCTAAGCATAAAAACTTGACATATAAGGTCAATAGTTGGGTACCGCGTGAGCTGACTCAAGCAAATCTGGCGGAAAACTTTCGTTACAACCTGATACATACCTGCGCTAACTAAAAAGTAAATTTTTTACACATTTCATCTTGTCGTAATCGACACATTTTCTGCTTTCTTTTACCTATCCTGCTTTATTTAATTTTTCAATAATAAATAATTATAATAATAAATTTCCTGATAAAATAAATATGATTGTAAAAAATACATACAAAACCATTATAGACCACCAGATTTATATACGACTTCTTTTAGATGTTTCGTTGACAGACTCAGTTTTGCTCGTCTTTTCAAACGTCGAGCTTGTTAGGAAAAAAAAACGCTATTTCTTTACTTATCTTTTATTTCCATGACATTTTATCTCTAAATTTGCTAAAGTGAAAAAAACGAAACTTTTGTAGGCTCCTTTAAAAGTTTTCTAAGTGAAAAACGTAACTTCGTTAGCATTTGAAAATGGCGGTGTAAACATCGTCATGTCTTTAACGCCGTAATAAAAAGTTTACATTTCTCGCCGATAGATGGCGCTGTTCCTGATTTGCATAAAATAAGAACTCTTTTTTTTCCTATGCAAATATCCATCGTAGTCCCGCACTAACTGGCAGGTATAAAAAGGGCATCACAAGTTAACCTTTCAGTCAGACAGAGAGTGTTCTCGATCTGCTATGTTGTGTGTGTAATCAACCGACGTGATTCAAGTAGAGCCGGATCAGGGATCCGTGCTGCGGTACCCAGATGATTCAATATGATGTGATGTGTTTTGTGAATCAGAATAAGATCGCCGCTGGCGACTTATCTTCGAGAAAGCTTATTTTTATTTGTGCCACTAATCGGATGTTGCTTAAGTATTGTGTCTTCACCATGTGCACTGTGTAAACCTACCATAATCATCTTGTTTCAATAAACTACAGAAAAAAGGTACCTACTTTGTCTTTCTTATTTAAACGCATATTCAAAACCAAAGATTTCTACTGTGCAACTCAAGTTAAATGAGTTTCAACTCTGCCTAGAATCTACAAAAACTTTTTTTTTTACAGATTAAATCCAGTGACTATTCAATTTCAGCCAAAGACTTTTAATTTGTTTGTTGAATAGCTTAATTTATAATACAATATAATTAGTTAAGTTAGTTTCCTTTTCACGGTTTTGGGCCTTCAAGCCCAAGTTTAAATGTGTTTTGAATATGTCGAGTATATTTATAATGCGTTTTGTTTTTAAAGTGTTTTTAACGTATACAAACAGATTTTAAGTGCCTTAAATTATAAGAGGGCGGGCCTGTAGTGTTTTTAATCTTTTCTTGTAAATTGTGTTGTATCCTAACTTTCCAAAATGGAAGCTTCAATTACCCAAATAGAAAAATTGTCTGCCGACAATTATGAGTCTTGGCAGGAAGACGTAAGGGTATTGTTGATGGATAGGAATTGTTGGGAAATAGTCAGTGGTGTAGAAAAAAGACCCCCTGAAACTGACGCTAAGGAATTAAGGGATTACAAGATTAGATACGGGCGTGCTTATAGCACGATATTTTTGAACATTTCAAATGAATATAAGCCTCTTATTTCTGGCACTTATGACCCCAAAGAAGTTTGGGAAAAATTAAATAAACACTTTAAACCTGAATCTAGAGCTCGTGCTATGAGACTCACAGATGACTTTTTTTCATGTAGATTGAACGAAGGGGAGGAAATAGGCTTATTTGCAGCCAGGTTGAGGATGATAGTTAAGCAATTAAAAGACGCTAACGCTCCCCCAGCTGACTGGTATCAGTCATTTCAATTGCTAAGGTACTTACCCTCGGAGTATCAGGGAATTGTTCAAACAATTTACCGCTGGCCTGACGAAACATTTAAGTTCGATTTAGTTTTAGCCGAACTTTTGGCTGAAGAGGCCAGACTAAAGCAAAGTGTAGGGGATCAAGCTACCGTCGCAATGTCTAGTCAAGTGAAGCGTGTCCCACCTAAGAATACTGTAAAGAAAGACACTAGAAAGTGCTATAGGTGTGGTAGAATCGGACATTTAATTGCTAGCTGTAGGATCCCTCCCCCCAGTAATCGTAAAAGTAACAAACGACAACCCAAGAATCATATGATAGAAGCCCACACAAGTGAGGATTTAAATGATTCTTCATGGATTTTTGATACAGGGGCTAGTGCTCATTTTTGTCGGGATAAAAGACTTTTTAAAAACTTTGAACCAATTAAAGGCCGGTCGATGTCGGTCGCCATAAACGGCATTGATTGTTCCATAGAGGGAAGGGGAACAGTCGAGTTAAAATTTCAAGGTGGTAAAGTTCTAAAAACATTAAAAAACGTCCTCTATTCCTCTAAATTAAGGAGAAATCTCCTGTCAGGTCCTGCATTGGACACTGAGGGCATTACATTTAGAGGGGGAAATAACAAAGTAGAGGTATTTTCACGTGACCGACAAAAACTATTTACAGCACACAAGAAACGTGGTCTGTACCATGTTTACCCTACAATAACTAATAAAAAGAAAGCAGAAGCTAATTTTTCTTCAAAAGGTGACAATCAGAACTTAGAACTTTGGCATAGCCGTTTTTGTCATATTAATTGTAACGCTATAATTGAAACTAGTAAGGGAAAGGTATTTGGCCTACCCGTTTTTAAATCTAAGTCGTATAAACCCTGTCATGTTTGTAAAATAGCAAAAACTAGAAGAAAGAGCTTTAAAAGTATTCCTAAGATTCGATCGAACAAACCCCTCCAACTTTTGCACATGGATGTTTGTGGACCTTTACCTAACCCATCCATATCGGGACATAAATTCTTTTTAACGATAACAGATGACTACTCAAGAAAAGTCACTGTTTATCCTATGAAGCAGAAATCTGAAGTCTTCGAAAATTTTAAGAGGTACCAAAAACGTGCAGAACGGTTTTTAAACAGAAAAATTATCAATATCAGAACTGACAATGGCATGGAATTCTGCCATAATGAATTTAAGAAGTTTTTGGAGGAGGAGGGCATTAAAGCTGAAAGAACCAATGATTATACGCCGGAACAGAACGGTGTAAGTGAGAGATTTAATTACACGGCCTTGGACGCTGTAAAAGCTATGTTACACTCCAGTAAACTGGGAAATGGTTTTTGGTCGGAAGCATTGTTATGTTTCACATACACCTGGAACAGAGTATGTCACGCAAACCAATCTAAAACACCATTTGAGCTATTTTGTGGTCGCAAACCTTCAGTAAAGCATATACGAACTTTTGGATCAAAAGCGTTCGTAGGTGTACCACGTCAATTACGAAGTAAGCTCGAAATGAGGGCAAAACAAGGCATACTAGTTGGGTACGCAATGTTTACCCGTGGCTATAGAGTATGGCTACCGAGTGACAGAAAAGTCGTTGAAACAAGTAACGTAACGTTTGATGAAAATTTACCCACTCGTGAGAGCAGCGGAGTCGTGCTGGAACCCATTACAGCGGAAGAAAGTTCCGATGAGGAAAGGGAACCAGAAACAGAAGATTACGAGAAACCTAGCACATCCGAAGAAAAATTTGAAATAAGTAGCGGTGAATCCGATGAGGAGGAGGGAGAAGAAACAATTCGTTTTTCTAAGTCTAAAGACCGAGTAGCACCACCTAAAGATGTAGTTTGGATGAGAAAAGCCGTCCCTAGGTCAGACGGGTCCAGAAATGATATATACTACGGTATATCAGGAAGCAATATAAGATTACGATCCTGTAGAGAGGTCGAGGCATATTGCAAGAAACATGGACTTAAGTATGACCCTGAAAAATTTAGTTTTAAAGGTAAAGATACCTACACCGGCATTGTGAAAGACGAAACGAATTTAACCAGTTCCTGACTAGAGGATATAGTAATTCCAAACTCATATTTTCAAGCAATAGATTCTCAAGATTCAGAAGAGTGGAAGAAAGCTATGACTGCAGAAATGAATGTTATGTACGAAAGAGAAGTGTGGAAACTTGTACCCGTACCTCAAAATGTAAAAGTAATAGGCAATAGATGGGTATTCACAGTAAAACACGACTCAAATGGTAAAATAGTACGATACAAAGCTAGACTGGTCGCTCAAGGATTCGGTCAAAGAAAAGGTGAAAACTACGACCAAGTTTTTAGTCCAGTGGTCAATTTCTCTGTAATACGATTATTTTTCTCTTTCTTAGTTGGACATTTTCATTGGTTTCATATGCAAGTAGACATAAATTCTGCATACCTATACGCCCCAGTAAAAGAAGATATTTATATGAAGCAGCCCAAAGGATTCGAAGAGGAAGGTAAAGAAAACTACGTCTGTAAGCTCAACAGAGCTATTTACGGCTTAAAGCAGAGTGGACGTGAATGGTTCAATGAAATACACGGAATTCTAAGTGAGTTAAATTTTAATAAGCTAGAGTGGGCTAATTGTGTCTACATTTATGAAAATAGTTTAGTTTTACTACTGTATGTTGACGACATGGTGTTTATATCTAGAACCAAAGGAAAAATAGAGAAGGTAATTAAACTTTTAGAAGATAAAGTAGATCTAAAGAAGTTGGGTAGAACGAAGAAACTACTCGGGGTACAATTTGTTGAAAATAAGGAAGGTCTATTTATTCACCAGGAAGATTACATCAATAAAATTTATGAGCGGTTTAAGAAGTATCAGATACCATTAGTTTCATTGCCAATCGCAACTGGAATTGTAATGTCAAAGACGCAAAGTCCTAGTAACGATGCTGAGACTAAGGAAATGGAAAAACTGCCCTACCGTAATATTTTGGGATGTTTATCGTTCTTGGCTAGTAGAACCAGACCTGATATATCTTACGCTGTAAATATCCTTTCTCAATTTCAATCTAACCCCGGCCAACATCATTGGAACCAATTAGTAAAACTACTGGGATATGTAAAGTCAACATCGAAGTTAAAGCTAAAACTTTCCAACATTAAAGAAATTTCAATAAACTGTTATTCTGATGCCGATTTCGCCTCAAATAGAGATGATCGTGTGTCGATGGGAGGTCACATCTTAATGTTAGACAAAACCCCAATCTCGTGGCGAACTTTTAAGCAGAAATGTGTAGCCTTGTCATCTATGGAATCTGAGTTTATTGCCCTGACAGAGGCATCAAAAGAACTGTTATGGATGTATAGAATCCTAGATGAACTAAAAGGTTTAGACATTCTTCCAGAAAATTTAAAAGTTACCTTATTTTGTGACAATCGTGCAGCTATCGACTTTTCAAATTCTCCTATAGAGAACAATCGCACCAAACACATACATGTAAAATACCATTTCTTAAGAAGCCTCGTTTTAGAAAAATTGTTTAAATTGGAATATATTAACACTAAACAAAACCCCGCAGACATTTTCACAAAACCCTTACCCAAAATCAGCCTGTCCACTTTCAATGACAAAATTTTTAGTTAAGTGTGAAAGACCTACTCCCGTTTGTGGGAACCTAGGCAATTTTTTTGTCTCCTATAAGCCCTTCGGCTTGAGACCTTTTTTGAGGGGAAAGGGGGGGAAATTTTTTGAAATTTTTGATGAAAAAAAAAAAAAAAACAAAGAAAAATGAACTCTATGTAATCGTGTTTGTCCTATTATGTCTGTCTGACATCTTTACAGTCGAGGGAGTAAAGTTCCCCACGGAGTGCGATATTCTTAGCTCTGGTCTTTCTCTGAAGTTTTCGAGCAGCCTCAAAAGCGTCTCGCGAGGTGAAACTGTAATTTGCCAGAGAATCCTGAGGTGATTGGTTAGTTCTAAGAGTAGAGTATTTTCGTCCCAATCACAGGAGATGTTAAAGTTTTATTTCAGTAAGTCCCATTTTTGCTAGTGGAAGCTCCTATATGTCCACCCTAGTCTGTAAGGTGTTGTGTCAGGCATATAATGTGTTAACCTATAACACAAACTTTTTTTTCAAATTTTTTCGGGATGCATCCCAGCTCGATCTCAGTTGGATTTCAATTCGAGCTTTTTTTTTCAAATTTAATTCGTATTTTTTTTCATTGCAATGTACTGTACTGTATTATATTGAATGAACTTTGCAAAATGTGAGTATTTTCTAAAGTGCACTGAACGTATATCAAGAGTAATTTTGAAGTATGAATATTTTTATGATTAGAAATGTGTTTATTAATGTCCTAGCATAAGTGTTTATATTTGAATGCATTTATATAGTAATTTCTAGTAAGTTGAAAATTTTTTGAAATGAAGTAATTTTTGAAATGTGTACTAACCATGCTGGCCAGCAACAACTGTATATAGTGTTTCTACTAACCCTTAGTGAATTTTGAAGCATTTTTTCATGCATCATGTTTAACTTAATTTTTCGTTAAAGAGGAAAGGTTACCTCTAATTTTCGTTTACTTTGAATCTGCCAGTTTCTTAAATGTCATGGAAGGCGGGCCCTTGTTAGAAAAAAAAAACGCTATTTCTTTACTTACCTTTTATTTCCATGACATTTTATCTCTAAATTTGCTAAAGTGAAAAAACGAAACTTTTGTAAGCTCCTTTAAAAGTTTTCTAAGTGAAAACGTAACTTCGTTAGCATTTGAAAATGGCGGTGTAAACATCGTCATGTCTTTAACGCCGTAATAAAAAGTTTACATTTCTCGCCGATAGATGGCGCTGTTCCTGATTTGCATAAAATAAGAACTCTTTTTTTTTCCTATGCAAATATCCATCGTAGTCCCGCACTAACTGGCAGGTATAAAAAGGGCATCACAAGTTAACCTTTCAGTCAGACAGAGAGTGTTCTCGATCTGCTATGTTGTGTGTGTAATCAACCGACGTGATTCAAGTAGAGCCGGATCAGGGATCCGTGCTGCGGTACCCAGATGATTCAATATGATGTGATGTGTTTTGTGAATCAGAATAAGATCGCCGCTGGCGACTTATCTTCGAGAAAGCTTATTTTTATTTGTGCCACTAATCGGATGTTGCTTAAGTATTGTGTCTTCACCATGTGCACTGTGTAAACCTACCATAATCATCTTGTTTCAATAAACTACAGAAAAAAGGTACCTAATTTGTCTTTCTTATTTAAACGCATATTCAAAACCAAAGATTTCTACTGTGCAACTCAAGTTAAATGAGTTTCAACTCTGCCTAGAATCTACAAAAACTTTTTTTTACAGATAAATCCAGTGACTATTCAATTTCAGCCAAAGACTTTTAATTTGTTTGTTGAATAGCTTAATTTATAATACAATATAATTAGTTAAGTTAGTTTCCTTTTCAGAGCTTCCAAAGTGTTTTGGCTTTTTCTTTTACATGCACATTTTACGTTTCATATCATTAGCAAAATTAGAAACTAAAGCATTTTTGCCAGGATAAATTCCTAGCTTTTTCATAACAGATATGCTGCCTTCTCGTCCTTCGTTTTAACGATATATCGGGTAACTGCAGGACTTTTTATTCCGGTTTGTTTTAAAATACTCCGAATAGTGTGAGAAATGACATATTTTTTTCAAAAAATCGAAAATTTTGACATTTTAAAGGTAGGGAGACCTGCATCATAATCTCTGAGTGTAGGGTATTTGTCTTCTCTGTAACATAAAACACTTCTTCAGAATTGAAATTTATATTAAAATCGCCAACTAAAACTATTTTACAACTTTCGCCAGGCACGCCTCACCATGGCATAGTGGTTATGTCACTGGAAATGGTAGAAGGGCGATGTGTGAAGATTCCGGTTCGGGTCCCATCGCGCGTCCGTCGACCTAACCGTTCGGAGTTATCCATGGTTTCCTCCGAAACTAGCCTAAATACGGGTTAGGACCTTTAAAAAGACCCCCACGGAGGGCACTCAACCTATTGGCCTACGTAGATCCCTCGTGCAGATAATTGGCCTTAATCACAAAACACTTCGCGAGGCATATTCTAACTATACTGTTCCTTTGTAATAAACTGTCGCGTTTGCCAGTTTCTAGCAAAATTTGGAAGATATCGCCAATCTTGGTTCGGTTTTGAAGACATATTTTTTGGCAGTAAGCTTGCGATCCATTATCAAAAATTGCAAATCTTGTGCGACTTTCGACATTTTATTCTCCCCCCCCCCCAAACAATTGTGTCGACAAATTGTGTCGATAATAACGCTAATAAATAATAACGCTAGTAAACGACAAATTGTGTCGACGCTAATAAACCTGCTCGATTTTAATAGCACTCTAGTGCTAAAAACATGTATAGTTAAAGGAGACATATAGCTTTGGACGATCCTATTGACTCTCATATTAAATTACGTTTCCCATTTCCCTTATTTTTGTCTTTCGTAGAAACTCCGAGTTTGATTTTGTTTTTGTGCATACATAGAAAAAGTATCAAAGATTTAAAGGACGCAATTTGTAACGGAGTTGTAAGTATAACATACTTTAACTCGGGAGTCAATAGACTCGCCCAAAGCTTTCCTTCTCCCTTAATTCCGTCAAGACTGCAGCGCGAGGGCCCTACAGGTTGAGGCAGTGGGCGATTGCCCACGTCGCCCACGCCTTTCCCATCCCCTGCTTGTCCTAAAACTTATCTTGGTGACGAAATGTAAGACCAAAGATTACTCGTTTTCTTTCAGTTGCATGCATTATTTTCCTTTAACTGCTGGAAATGCAAATATATTTTAACTTGCAAGGTGCGTCGTATCTGCATATTTAATTTTCGAAATTTATTTTGTGAACCTTCATTTAAATAACCCACGAGCCGCCACTGGCTGAACCCCCTTCGAAGAGAAAATCCTGTGTGCTAGTGTGTTCAGCCTGCGCACAAGAGAGCAAGCAGGCTGAGCAAAAAATGAGTTTTCATTGCTTAAAAAAATTATCAAAATTGATATCATGTCTATGTGGTCTTTCTAATGGTTTTTACGTTGGTTTCATCATCCTAAAGTAAAAAATGAAGATTTTTTTTCTTAAAATTGATTCTAATAATTTAAATTAATAGTGTTAACATCGTTTAAGAACATATAAGCTTCCATATGTTACTTATATTGCTTGGAGTGAGTAAAAATTAATAAAAAGTAATAAAATGAAAAATGTTTAAACTTAGGCCGCAAAGAGGTTGGCCTTGCACTGAATAGCAAACTCTCAAGAAATCGGATTGACCACATGCGTTGCTTGCCATTTATGAGGCCTGACGAGTTTCTCAAATTTAAATTCCTTTAAGGGGGAAATTTTTTCGCTTTGCACCTTGATTTTATCTCTATTATTTCATACGTTGCGATTACTATTTCAGAAAATCAATTTAATGTTTGAAATCTAGATGGCAGCACATTATACATGAAAATCTTGAAAGATGCTCAATAAAAAATATATCTGCACAGAGATGGCGCCAAAAATTGTAATCTGTGTGGAAGCTAATGCTTAACAGCCAAATTTATTTAGCTGCTCGGGCAAATTTCTTTCTTTATTTACTTTTTAGTCGAAATCACGAGCACGTTGGTCTGCTAAAATTATCACAAAATCGTTATTTAATTATTTTTTATCATTATATATGTACTTTCGTTCTGATGTTTCGCATTTATTCACTTTTCCAAACCATCCATCAATTTTCGTATTCTCTTCTGAGAATACGAAAATTGACGAAAAAATTGAAATACGACTTCATTCATTGAAATACGACTTCATTACATAGTTCTCTATGTAATGAAGTCAGACAGTAAATAAATAAAAAGGTGTGTGTGTGTGTGTGTGTGTGTTAAATACTGCAATTTTAATAATTTATGTTCTGACAATACTAATTTTTCAGTTAAAACAATGATTATTTAAAAAAAATATCCTTGAAATATCAATATCCACTACTGAAGTGGATTTTTTTTAAGCAAAAGTAATTGGATTCTTTTAAAAAGCTGTTCAAAAATAGCACTATTTCTTAAAAGAACTATATTAAGCGTCGTGTGCAAATATTCTTCGGTAGAACTCATAGATATTTACGTAGGCCTAACTAGGTCGGGGGATATGGTGGGCTAAGCCCACCCTAAAAAAAAATTAGCTTACTCCATTAGATTCTCTCGAATTTAGCATTAGATTTTCTGTTGCAAAAATAGACGGTATGTCCTGTCCTGGTACCATGAAAATGGATGACCCTCTAGAGAGGATAGAATCCTCTAGATCAGTGGTTCTCAACCTTTTTTCATTTGCATACCAAATTATTTTCATAAATTATACCCTTGGATAAGATTCTAATCTAGGGGCACTGATTTAAAAAAAAAAAAAAAAAAAAAAAAAAAAAAAACTCAGTTTAAAACAGAAAGAGTACTATATTTTGAAATTACATTTTAGTACTATAAAATCTTAAGAGCTTTTATCCAAAAATATTTTTAAAATTCAATTTGTTTTCTCATCAGTTTTATTATTGTATTAAAAAGGTGATTTCTGTAAATATAAACTATAACATTTTCAATATAAACTATAACACAAACTATAACACTTTTTTTACTTGCATATTAGTCATAGCTCTGTCCTTGCTTTGCTGCATACAGTTTTTTGAAATTGGGCTCGAAAGAAGCCAATTTCAGTCATATCTTGGGCAACATTTACCTTGTTTCTGTTTTTTTTTTAATAAAATTGTAGGATTAAAAAACTCTTTCCACCGACAGAGTGAATCGAAAAGGCATTCAACAATTTTGGCGTACAAAATTTTTATTCATGCGGGTTCTTTTGTTTATTTAAATTCGTTCTGGATATCCACCATTGCACATCTTCTTTCCACTATCCCCTTAGCGACCCATTGCGAACCTCCAGCGGTTCGTGTATCCCAGGTTGAGAACCACTGCTCTAGATGGAACCCTCAAGAGAGGCCAAAAGCCCAACCCTAGAAATACCCAGCCCACCAAGTTACGAAAATGGAAATTTACGAACTACCTATGAATAAACTGGCAGGAAAGAACACCAAAGGCAGCATCCGGATGGAGTCTTATCAGGACTTCAGTTTATGAAATTTTTGAAGATTCCTTAACACAAATTTCGTCTATGCTTTTTCAAAACTAAGCTAAAAGGTGTGGTAGGGTCCCAAGTTGATTTTTGTTAAAAGACATTGTATGGACATAACATACCCTTGGATAGATGTAGTGTTAAACTTGACGAATAAGTGTAAAAAATTAATCATTACACGTCAAATGCATGTGAATGGTCATTATAAAAATACACATAAAACTTCAGCTGTATAATCATGTTCGAACTTTCCAGCACATACGAATCGGAACTTCAACTTAGAAATCGCTAACAATGTCAGCAAATTTTTCGTGCATTTATTTATTTATTTATTTTTTTTCAATGTTTATTTAAATGAATACTATGTACTAAAATTGATGAGACAAGCTGATATTTCTTGAGCATCTTATTTGCTTTTTTGCTCATTTGAAAAGGTTATCAAATGTTGATTAAACTAGGTGTAACTTGGTAAGCGTTAAACCTGTCTTGAAAAATTCAAGATATTTCATGACAAAGAACAAAGGATGGAATGGGTACCTCCACTCTAAAATTCATGAGTTAAAATCATTTTGCCTATTATTTGAAGTAATAGTATCTCTTCAAATGCTAATTGGAATTACCACTTTCCCAGCTAATATTGCAATATAATGTCATTAAGTCGATGAAATATGAATTGATCACGAGATTGTGGTAAATTTAAGCATTTAATGCGTTGCTGTAACGTTTTCCTTCATAACGAAGCCACTTCCGATCTGATGTAATTTCCACTTTTATCGGTCTTTGTGTGTTTTTCCTGCTGCCTCCACCAATTAAAGGATGTCGCATCTTCCTTCAACGGGTTGATTCATACTCAAATGGAAAAAGTTAATAAGGAATACGTGTCTTTTCAGTTGAAGCATAACAAGTTGATAGGAAATCAACACTATCCAACCAAACCAGGAAAAATAATATCATTATTTAAAGCGAAAAGGGAAGATAACTGATGCATCGATTATAAAAACTTTTCAACACAGCCTTATTTATGAAACAATTGACATGCTGATAAGACGCGGCGTCAGAGGTTTCCCTTCTGCGTCCATTGTTGTTTCTCAGTAAATCACGATTTATTTTGACCACTGACTACATATTCTAATTTCTACCACTGACAGTCTCAGTACAAAAACGTTAAGACTAGAAACAGTATTTTCCATGCAAATAACATTTATTTCTTTTTAACTGTCGCGAGCGAAATGAATGAAAGGCGAAAAGTTCGGAACCTACAAATAGTGTTTTTCAATATGCAGAAAGTCTCTTAAAATCGTGCAAAAAAGTATTCGCAATATCTCCAGAAATTATCGCAGAAAATTGGTGAAAATATATATTTAGGGTAATTTGAAGGTTTTCTTTCGTTTCATAAAGTCAAAATAGTCTTGCCATTGAAAAAAACTGGATGAAGAATTAAATATGAGAAGACTGCCCCTTATGCAAATTAAAACAATAGTAAATTAAAGTATACGTTATTTGCAAACGAATGGTTTATATAACTTTGCTATACGACGAACGACGGCAAAATAAAGAGCAAGTGGGCGTCCCCCCCCCCGCAGCTGTACACCATAGTTTAAGTTTTTTGTTTTTTTTTACCAAGTTTACCAACTAGATGTCTAATTTTGTCAAGTATAACAAAATTTGCCAGTGTTAGGAGGGGGGGCTCCCTCCCTTCCCAGCCTTTAGCAAGGGTTCTGGTTGTATCTTTGCAATGAAGGGAGCGAACCGTTAAATAAATAAGACACTTTTAAAATTACTGCTCTTACTGTGTAATCCACTAAAGTATCTTTTCAGTCCCTTTAAAAAAGCTTCGCATGCTACGCCCATCCATTCTGGTGCATGTGCAGTGGGGTCGGGCGAAAAAATTCGAAATTTTTTTTCAAGACGTAATACCGCTGAAAAGTTGCGAATTTGGATGACTAGAAAGATGTCCAACACGAAATAAAATCCGATATCTTCCGGTCGCGAATCTGCTCTATAGTTTGCCGAAATTTAGTAAAAATCATTTTTTAAAAGTATTTTTCGACAGTTTTAAATTGTTTTCTCACTGAATGAACTAGTTCATAGTATAAATTATATAGAGAATGAATTATTGTTCTAAAATACAAAAAAATAATGCTTAACCATTATTTAAATTCATCAACATCTTGCGGTCGCACACTGCCTATACAAACTTATTGATATTAGGTTGTAACGAAAGTTTCCCGCCACCTCAAACATCGTCAGCACACAGTTCGCGTTGGCGTATTTGCTCATATTTTGTCAAACGATTTTTGGCATTTGGAAGAAAGAGACTTACTTTATAACACTATGGTGTGAAATCTGTAAAAAATATATTTATCATTAAGTACAAGGTGTCTCAAATGACACTATCACTCTAGAGGATTAGAACCATCATTTACTTCCAGTTGTGTTGCAAAAAGTCAGCTACAGAATATCAACGAATTATGAGTACAGCTTTAAGTACTATTGTTGTATCATGTGACACTGTGCAGGTTTGATACCGAGAGTTCATAAACAGTTATCTAAGGAGTTAGAAGTGAGTTTTTCAGGCAGATTTGGCGGAAAACTTTCGTTACAACCTGATATTTAGATAAAAATTTACATACTTTAGTAGATTACACTTTAAAGGAAAAAAAAAAATACTAATGTACAATTTTTTTTCGTTGCTTTCTTTATTGAATGCAAGCTTAGAATCCCATTATTTGAGAATATTAATAATATTTGTTAACAGATTATTATTATTATTATTTTTTTACTGATAAAACTAAGTTTTTATGTAAAGAGTCGTTAATTAAAGAAAATTATGCTGAACACAATTGAACATTTTCGCTTTTATTCATTCTTATCTTGAGTTACTTTGAAATCTGATTTATGGGTGAAGTTACAGATGGTTCATGATTCCCTGACTACAGAGTCGTTCTTATAAAACCATCTCTAGACTCAGTTCCACAGACTTTTCTTGAGGATTCTGTCGTCACTCATTTATCTTTCAACATCTTGTGTGTGATCTGAGAATGTTTTGAATGTTATATCCCGCACACTTTGAGTCACTTTGGATTTGTAAATATAAAAATTGGAATTCCTAACGAAAAATACACATAAATTAAAAATAGGAAGTACGTATGTACGTAAGGTTGTACAAATGGACCACCGTTCATCAGCTGAAAGAAGGCCAACCAACACACAGGAAGGAAGGCAGGAAAATCAAAAAATAAAACAGAAGATAGATAGGATGCATGGATTGATTTGATTTTGGGAATACGGCCGATTATCTACACGAGGGATCTCGCCAAAGGGGGGGGGGGTTCTCCGTGGGGGTCTTTCTAAAGAGTCCTAGCCCGTAGTTACGCGAAGTGTCGGAGAAAACACGGAAAACTCCAAACGTCAAGGTCGACGGACCTGACCTGGGTTTGAACCAGACACCTTACTTCTCCCAGTTGAGAGAGTGGCAACTGGTCGGGCTTAGGATGCATGGAAAAGAGAATAACACAGAATTCACGTTTGAATGGGAGCATGGAGTTTTCAGATCAGATTTATCATTCACAGTGAAATGGCTATTATGTGATCGCCTTTCCGATGATTAAGTTTCTTTGTTTCAGTAATAAGTAAACAAATCTTAGCTCAAAAGCAGGTATGCTCTTTGATTTTGCACCATCACAGCTGACTGTATACGGCTTTTACATAAATCAAGGGTTTTGTTAACCACTGACAGTTAATAACAATACAGCATTTGCAAGCTACTAGGTCCAAAAAGTAATAAATGCTTTTGGTTAAACACGTCAATTTTCTGCTTTTTCTTCGAATCTTTATAATTTTGCTAGCTACTATATTGACAATTTGTAAAAAATTGGTGCTATTATAATTAACTTTGATTGCCAAGTTATATCTCTCCTGTGAACAACACCGAATCCCCTTCTCACCAGTAGAAGCTTGTCTGATCAAAAATCTTAGTCCTGTTTTTAATTTATCTGTGTTTCTAGCAAAGAATTTCAATTTTTTTTGTTTATAAATTCAAAGTGACTTAAAGTGCGTGGGATATTACATTCAAGACATTCCCAGTTCACACCCAGGATGTTGAAACAAGTGTCATTTCGTGATTGAATCCTCAAGAAAATTTGTGGAACTGAGTCTAGAAATGGTTTTATAGAATGACCATGCTGGGGCAAAGTGAACCATGTCAAACTTAAAAACAAATGACACGCCACTTATCTTCGTCTCTTGCTCAAATAAATCCGAGCCTCTTTAGCAGTAAAGCGGAAACATATTAATATTCTAGCGACAAATATTACTTAACCCTTTAACGCGCAGTGTTGCCGCTCTGCGAACACCAAACTCTGACGTTTAGACTGTTGTCAGTCGCGAAGAATAGATTGGATTTCTGTAAAAATAGTTGCGGGTGACATAGCTCCACGAGAATCCTTTACTTTTTAGCACGACATTTCCCGTAAAAATAATTGTCACGATTATTTTTAACAGCACTGACATCTGCTGAAAAATCGAAGAATGCGAGAACAGCTGGATAGATTGGCCAATGCTGGAAAAAGGGCAGCCGTTGCCATCGCTCGACTTAACTACCAGCAAGATGGCGGACGATCGAACGTTCATCGCGTGCCACAGATCTAGAGACTCTTTTTTGACGACAGCTGGCTGTGCCGCACAGCCAGCTGTCGTCTCTAATCACAGAAAATGGTCTCTAGATCTGTGGCACACGATGAACGTTTCGATCGTCCGCCATCTTGCTGGTAGTTAAGTCGAGCGATGGCAACGGCTGCCCTTTTTTCAGCACTGGGAAAGGGTTGCGCCTCAAAGGGTTAAATGACGTTTCTACCGAGATTGAGGCTTAGGCGAAGAAAGAAAACCCACTACTCAGACTGAAAAACAAAACTTCCAAAACACTTTTTTAATAAAGAACTGGTAGGTGATTGAATCTGAGAACGAAAGCAATTCGGAAGTTGTCTATAAGAATTATCAACATAATGCTTATTGACACAAGTTTCGGACTTCGGAGATTATAGCACATGTTAATTACCCATCATACATGTTATTAATTGCTATTATTTTTCCATCTTAATCTCTGAAGCGAAATCGTATATACGTCTTGGACATTACATATTGAATCGGCTACCTCTATCCTCTTCGTATTTTATTGATTAACGCCGGATTTACGAACCTATCGTGCTCCCAATTAAAACATGCGTGTGCTTTAACAGAATTAGATGCGTGATAAACGAACTTGTTAGAATGTAACATGTACGAAGTCAGTGATCTAGCTAATTTATTGCTTCACTGATAATCAGGAAGATTTTGTTCGAGATAAACTTGTATTTCATGCTCTTAATGGAAAAAAAAAAATACGTTTTCTTATTAGAGGAAATGTGAAAAATCCCTGTTATTGCATTTGAAAAATGATCAACGTATAGTACAAAAGAAAATAATCGAATCTAACAAATAATTTTGGTTGTAACTGATGTATAGTCGGAATAAAGATGTGACTGTACTCCGACAATTCTTCTTTACTGCTCATAGTAAATTTTGTCTTAAAGAGTCATCTGCATATTTAATAATTGTGTTAAGACAAACAAACAAGAGGGGTTATCTGCCTGGGAGTGTGCCTTGGGCGGTCAACTTTTTAAGGGTTCTCACACGTATTCACGTTCCATCTGGAGAAAACTGCCCGAAACGACGGACTGCCAGATCCACAACCGCATGGTAAATCAGAACCCAGGACCTTCACACTTCAGCCATCTAGCATGTTCAGTTTTATCTACTCGGCTATGATAGGGCCCATCTACATATTAAAACAGAAGCCAAGTTTTATTCGTAACCTTCAGATTACCGTTCTCAATTTGAGGATAGCCCCTTAAAATTGCTCTACAAAGAATTCGCTATATCTCCGAAAATTATCGTAGAATTTGTGAAAAATTAATTTTTAGAGTAATTTGAAGATTTTCTTTCGTTAATAAAGTCAAAACAGGCTATTGCCATTTAAAAAACGAAGTTGATGCAAAATTAAATATGAAGACGGCCGCTTATGCAAATTTTAAGAATAGAGGATTAAAGTATACCTTATTTGTAAACAAATGGTATACATAACTTTGTACGACGTACGATGGCCAAATAAAGACCAAGTGGGCGTTTTTTTCTTCCTCCCGCCAGCTGTACAAAATTTGAGAATTATATCCCCAAAATTGTCAGCGATTTGAAAATACATATATGCTGACTTAAACCCCTTTTCAATGGCTCTCGAAGGGAAAAAATCGCATGCAATGGTAGCGTTTCAGGGATCGTATATAAATTACGAAAGAAAAATTTTTTGGACTCTATAGCGATAAACGTTTACATTCAAATTCATATAAAGCACTTCACCATCTTTGTTTAAATATATCTATGAGACGTTTTATGTTGAAAATTTGTGCATCCCCTCATTAATGAATGCTGCACATTTTACTAAACGGGAAATTTTTTTACAGGAGGGGGTCGTATATAAATTTAAAAAGTGTCACTTTTTGAGAATTAACGAGAACTTTTTCTTAATGTAGTCTTTTTTCATTCCTTATTTTGAACAATTTTAAATTTACATTGCTCACTTATCGCTAATGGATACAGAATTAAAGTGCGTTATCATCTTTTTGGAACACAGAGAAAGAGACCTAAACTATTGTTATTATTCAGCAAACCCATCAGGAAATTTCGGAACTCCCTTGAATATGTGTATTTTATAATTTTTTACATTCAATGAAATTATTGTTGCATTTTTTGAATTTGTGTTTAGCAAAATCTCCATTTGTATTTATGTTTTTCTGTTATGAGTTATTTCCTTTCTCAAAAAGTGATAATTTGGTTTAAGTTTTGCTAATCGAAACGAATATTATTCTTCAAAAACTTGAGCACTAATTTCAATAAATGGCAAGAGAAAAAGACACCCCAAATTTGGTAACCTTTTTTAAAGAAGTAGTCTTTTTCCTTTATTGTTTCTTTCACAATTTTCACCATGGTTTAAGTAAAATTTCTGTTTTTTTTTAACTTTTCGAAAATTTCTAATTATTCAAGTTAGTTTTCCGCAGGTACATTTTTAAAAATAATAAAATCAACGCATTGAATTAATAAAGAAGTCGGTCATTGTTTCTTTGTAAAAATGTAGCAGACTAGGGAAAAACAAAAATAAATAAAATAAAATAAAATGAAAAAGGAAAAGGAAAACTTTTCGATCACTATATATTAAGAATATTGAAATTATTCGTTTTCAGGATTGCTTGATTTAAGAGGCTAAATCTTCAGTCTAACATAATGAACATTTTTAAAGCGTCTGACTCAAACTTCTGCTTGCGACACACGATCTAAACAGCTAATTGATTAAACCGACAGCGACAAAGGAAAATAGGCTCGGTTACTTTTTAGGGATTACATTTTTATCAGTAGCATATCAATTTTCGTTAATCGTTTCTCAATAGGACCTAGACCTGTACTTTTCTGAGAGAATACACCGTATGAAATTACTTTTGAAATGCAAATTTGTTATACCATTAGATCAAAAAAAATATTTTGATGGTTGCTTCCCTACACATTCATTATGAGATTCCTCATCTGCATTATCGCATCTCCTTTTGTTGTTGTTACTTATGCCCTCTGACCAATGGCGTAGCAAAAGGCGGGGTTAGGGGGGTCATAACCCCCCCCCATGAGGAATTTTTCGCCATACAAAATGTATTTTTCTCTCCCTTATCTAGAGGTCTGCGCCGCACGGAAATTTGCGACGGCGGCGTAACGACCTCAGAAACCCGGCGGCGGTAGCGCGCCGCGGCGTGAGAATATTTTTGAAAAAGAGCACAACGAAAATGGGTGTATGCGTACAGACATACAGATATATGTAATGTATAAAAAGGTAATTTGGGTTTTACTAGTTTGGGTATTGTTCAAGCGGGTACTTTCACTGTAAGTTTTACTTTCCTGTCATACTTGCCACGCGCGCTCTGGAGCTATGTTTTATTTATTTTGTTATTTGCCAGACATCAGGCCGTCGATTCTGAGTTCTTTAGATGTACACGTATCCTCACGCCCTTGTAGGCACGGATGCGGGTCATGTTGGTAAATGTGTGTGGTTCGATCAGAGATAAGAGAGAGGAGGAGTTGTGTCTTCGCAGACCACGTGGTGTGGTAAGCGTAAATACTCCCGCACATCGAAAATCGGGGGACTTCTGCCACTAGAACTGCTTAATGAGTCCACACTGATTCTTGTACCCGCCTCCCCTTCCCTCTTCTCATTCTAAATTGTAACTTAAATGTAATGTTCAATAAACCATATTACCTGCCTTAACTCTGAAGCTTTACTTGAAATATCTGACGTCTCAAATAGTCGACAGGATGACTGCCTGTGTGCCAATTAAAATTTTAAATTGTAAAAAATTAACGCTCAATAGTCGGGAGACGGGGTACACTGCTTATCGGAAGATGGGGAGTACGCCGGAGATGCGGCGTTATGAAGACCGCCTGCCGATCAGAGAGATACGTAGAACCAACTTGCCCTTCACCGACTGCAGATATCTGGACTTCTCATTCCCTGCTTTGATGAAACTACTTTCGCCTGACCTCCCATCGAATCCTCCCATGAAGCCCATCGAAAAATTTGTGCTCCTGAGTTTTCCATAGCGACTACGCTGATGCCGACACGTAAATTAAAGAAGTGCCTGCGCTCCGTTATCTGATATCATCTTTCTGTACCGTGTTTACCATCCAGAAATCTGTGCCTCCTTATTTATTTTTTTTTCTTCACACGTCCACTGTTATTTTGAAAATCCGATGGAAATCGACGGAGTTTCACTGCCTTCATTGCACCCAAAACAGTCCCCACGAGAAGTGTGTGCAACTGGTGAATTATTTCCCCCTTTTCTCCGTGCGGAATATTTTTGTTTTTGTGCGTACAACTTGTTGACCGAAACTCCTCCTGCCTGCATTGAACTTGGGAGAGAAGATATTTTTTTTGTGTGTGTGTTTTGTTTATTGTTGAAGAATGACGATTTCAACTTGTGGATATTGATTAAGTGAAGTAAGCGATTATTTTTTAGAGTTGAAGTGAACATTAGAGTAATATATTTAAATGGTTATTAATTGTGTGTGTTATTTTAAAGTGCTATTTTAATGTTGATAAAAAAAAGAAAAGAAAAAAAAAGAAAAGAAAAAAAAGAAGAAAAAAATTGTATTGATATATCTGCGCTTCTTTATATTAATATATTATTTTCATTAAGGTAAGTTTACAATTGAATTGTGTTATTAAATATTTTATTTCAATTGAAGTTTTATACTGGTCTTACTTTTATTAAATTAATGCTTAAATTACTACTACATTACCTATATTTCCTGAAGATTTGAAATTTGAATTTTTGTTATTTGCATACTATGACGTAGTTTAGATTCATTCGATTATTTACCTGAAATGACTTACCGATTGGGACTCTCAACTTGACACAAATTCTAATTTACTTGAGATTATGTCATTTTATTCACTGAAAAGTCACTTGAAAATTTATGACAAATTCATGCACCCGGGTACGATAACTTAAATGAAAACAACAAATACTTATTGTGTCAATGTAAATAAAAAAAATTCTTGCATTATATTAGGTTTGCTTAAATGTAGATGTTTTATTTTGAATATTTACTGTGTAAAATTTTTGTGTGCCAAAATGATCGTATATTATTTCCTTTATTGAATAATGATGCCAACTATTTTTTTTTCATGTAATAAAATTTAAATTTGCCTAGACGGTTAACTAGTAATAAAACCTCTGAGGAGAGTATTCGCCCTCAGATTGTTAAGAAATACTAGTAATAACCAAATAAGAAAAGTACAACAAGACATTGCTAGAAAATAAAAAAAATGTCAGGTCACATAAATGCAGTACCTCATGCAGGCTATCATTTATTGTATTACCTTGAAAAATTCTTCTAGCAAGCGTTCCTGTTAATACTGCTGTTTCACAGCTATAGTTTTCGAAATTTTCTACACACTACGCACATTTTTACATTTTTTTTTTTTTTTTACATTGCCTTTACATTAAATAAATTTACTCCATTTTGCCAACTATTTTGCCAAGTTATTTTCATTCCATTCACTTTATGCCATGCAAGCCAAAGCCATAAGTATTTGCCAAAGAAAATGAATGTCAGCCATGTTTATTCCATTTTGTTTAATTATATTACTATATTGTTGTACAGTATTATTGTATCCCACCTAGGTTGTAAATATTACTTGTGATAATTTGAAAAAAATTGTGCGCACTCATTGTTTTATTTTTATTGTAAGATTTTCGTACTATTGCATCATTATGTTTTGTCAAATTTTAGAAACTGCATCCTGCCTCTCAAGTATTGTACAACATAACTCCAGAATTCTAGCCAGAAAAATTTAAGGTGTCTAAACTTGAAAATTAGATTAGTTCGCAGTTTTAAGATTAGGTTGCAAGGACGTCTGACTCGCAAGTGAGAGACTGGCCACCTCAATGATATTGCTCGTCAGACTTCTTTTGCCCGGGGGGATATTGTAATGTATAAAAAGGTAATTTGGGTTTTACTAGTTTGGGTATTGTTCAAGCGGGTACTTTCACTGTAAGTTTTACTTTCCTGTCATACTTGCCACGCGCGCTCTGGAGCTATGTTTTATTTATTTTGTTATTTGCCAGACATCAGGCCGTCGATTCTGAGTTCTTTAGATGTACACGTATCCTCACGCCCTTGTAGGCACGGATGCGGGTCATGTTGGTAAATGTGTGTGGTTCGATCAGAGATAAGAGAGAGGAGGAGTTGTGTCTTCGCAGACCACGTGGTGTGGTAAGCGTACATACTCCCGCACATCGAAAATCGGGGGACTTCTGCCACTAGAACTGCTTAATGAGTCCACGCTGATTCTTGTACCCGCCTCCCCTCCCCTCTTCTCATTCTAAATTATAACTTAAATGTAATGTTCAATAAACCATATTACCTGCCTTAACTCTGAAACTTTACTTGAAATATCTGACGTCTCAAATATGTATAAATTGGGTCTAAAATGAGATCTTTTAAGACTAGAATGAAGACTAGAGTTTTTATGAAAACTAGTCTTGATTATGATATTGTGCGATTACGGCCAATTAGCTGCACGTGAGCTCTCGGCCGAGGGGTGGGGTGTAGAGATCTCTACTATGTTCGGGCTCAGGCGGGGTCGATTGTATTTTTCTTTAATTTGTACAAACTCCGACTTAAATAATATCACCTTGGGCGGGCTCGAATTAAGTCTTCGGACTTGGGCTTTAAAATATGAGCTCGAACTCATCTCTAGAGGAGTGCCCTCCGTAGGGGTCTTTCTAAGGGGTCCTAACCCGTATCTAAGCTAATTTTTGAAGGAAACCACGGAAAACTACGAACGGTTAAATCGGCTGACACGACCTAGTTTTAAACCATGCCCCTTCCGTCTCCCAGTTCAGAGAGCTATGCGCTCGGCCACTGGTGGGGCTCCAGAGTATGAGCTTGCCTTTGTTGTACACTTTTAAAAAATATTTCTGCTGCAAAACTGAAAGAATAGATTTTATCAAAATCGGGTAGGTTTATGTTGTTTATATGCACATTCACAATACATTTAGTTATCAACTAGCTGAAGTACCCCTCCTCGACGGGTTAGTGAATGCAAATTTCCAAAAAAGCAATAACTTTCGTCAGCATTGCATGAGTACACAGAATAGATGTAGTATGTTGCCAAAGTAAAGAAAGCGAAGTTATAATTTTTATGTATTGTTAAAATATTACAGGTTAGAGAGTAACTAAGTAATATCATTTCATTCGCATTAGTCATAATTATGTGATGCGCGAACGAATATTTACGCATATTGAAATAATTTTCGCAAAATCTAAAAATTAATCAACATTTTTGAAAAAATGGAAGCCTAGAATTTAAGTTGAGTGACAACCTATCATGTCACCCAAATTCGTTTCATTCCCTGCAGTCTTTATTTCGTGATGCTGGAACAAATTTTCAGCATTTTAAAACGATTTTCGCAAAATCTCAAAATGTAATAAAAATATTTTCAAAATTCAACGCCTATAAATTAAGATTAGCAACTACCTATCATATCACTAAATTTCATATCATTCGTATTAGTCGTTATTACGTGATGTTTGAAGAAATATAAACGTATTTTGAGAGAATTTTCACAAAATCTCAAAATCTAATAAAAATGTTTAAAAAATTGGACTCCTATAGTTTATGTTGAGCAACCATCTATCGTGTGACCAAATTTCATATCATTCGCTTTAGTCGTTATTACGTAATGCGGGAACAAAGATTCACTCAGTTTTAAACGATTTTCACAAAATCTCGAAATCTGATCGATTTTTTTAAAATTAGATGCTTATAGTTTAAGGTGAGTGACCACCTATCATTTCACCAAATATCATTTTTTCACCTTTGCAGTTTTACGTGATGTGCGAACACAAATTTACGCAGTTTGAAATGATTTTCGCAAAATTTCAAAATCTAATCAAGATTTTTTTTTTAAATTCGACGCCTATGTTTTAAGTTGAGTGACCACCTATCATGACACCCAATTTCATATCATTCGCTTCAGTCGTTTTTGCGTGATGCTTGAACACAAATTTACGCAGTTTGAAACGATTTTCGCAAAATCGGAAAATCCAATGAAGATTTTTTACAAATTCGACGCCTATGTTTTAAGTTGAGTGACCACCTATCATGACACCCGATTTCATATCATTCGCTTCAGTCGTTTTTACGTGATGCTTGAACACAAATTTACGCAGTTTGAGAGGATTTTCGCAAAATCTCAAAATCCAATCAAGATTTGTTTAAAATTGGACGCCTATGTTTTAAGTTGAGTGACCATCTATCATGGCACCAAATTTCATATCATTCGCTTCAGTTGTTTTTACGTGATGCTTAAACAAAAAAAGCGTCACGGACAGAATGACAGACAGACAAACTTTTTTTTGAGGGTCGCATCGGAATCCCGGGTGCTTGAAACGGATAGAAATCGCAAAATTTTTGAATTCCAAGAAATGTACAGACAAAAGTCTAATTTTATTTATATAGATATACGAATGATACATATTATTTGCTTAAAAGCATTTTTTTTCTCCATAACCTTCTCATGAACCATTCCAAACTATAATGTTCTTTTGAGGTATAATACAATGGGTGCATTCGTATACGACAAACTCGTTGCACGAGTTTTCGTAAGAAAACTGGAATGCGTGTGTTTAGTGCTGTCACTGGTTATCAGTTTCTTTGGACTTTACGAACACCTTCAGTTTATTTAGTTTCGTCGCCTAGGAGACGTGTTTGTTTACAATTCGCGAATGCGTTCATTTTGCTGAGGCGAGTTTTTAGTACATACTCAATATAAAATCAACAGGATTTTTAAAAGAAAGAGTGGCCATAATTGAAGTGCACAGATCAAAATTTAGAAATTTCAACTTAAACTTCATTTTTTCAACTTCAATCTCAACACTAAAACATGCATTTTTGAATTTACTAAAATTAAAAATACAAGTAAATGATTACCTTTGAAAAATTATGTACCTTCGTAGCTGTTTCTAGCGCATGCATGAATTTCCTCCTCGAAAAAGTAATGTTTGCAGCTTCAGCAGACGTAAAATTCTTTTCATAACAACATACTTTTCTATAACAACAGACGCCATTTGTAAACAGCGACAACGTGCAGCAAGTAATCTTCTCAACAAACTCAATCAACCTAAATCGCTCTCGGTTTACTTCGTTTGGAACTAATTGCACTTAGTTTTGTATACGAACGTTCGAGTTTTTAAACTGAATGCACTCACTTTCCTTTACGAACACCTTAGATGGAAACTCGTTGCACGAGTGCAACTCGTTTGGCGTTTACGAATGCGCCCAATGTTTAATCAGTTTTTTAAGAAATCAAATTACGCCATTGACTCAAAAAATTTAAATTGTATCTTTACAAGTTACTAGCGTTAAGAAGTATCCAAACAAAAATAAGCAACTGAAAGTTTAGGTACAGTTTTTTTTTTTTAATTTTTGAAGCGATTGTACGTGGTGGTGTAAAATCAGCGTTCTTCGAAGGCTCGCCGGCCTAGACCTCGGCGGCGGCGGCGTGGTACAAATGCCCAGCGGCGGCGGCGTGGCGCGGCGGCACAGACCTCTACCCTTATCTCACTCACGTGTACATATATATGAGTTGCAGTAGTCGTACCCCCCTCCATGAAAAATTTTTGGCTACGCCACTGCCTCTGACAATCGCATGCAGTGCCAGATCCTCTCGGGAGGGAAGCGATGGGCGAAGGGGGGGGGGACTTTCCATTTTTAGGTCCCCAGAGAAAGGAAGACCGACTTCAGTCCGTGGTCCCCTAACTTTAAACCAATTTCAGAGGAGGTATCAACTCCCAGAAATCGGCACCCCCAGAGATATCGTTTAACAACGTGGAGGGCATTGCAGCCACGACAGATTTTACGTGCACCAGCTCCCGTTGGCGTACACCGTCCCACAGCAATCGAGCCGAGCGAGAGTTGACCCTCCCAAGCACTGCCCAAGCTGGATGCTGCTTCACTTGCCGTGTTCTTATGGGAACGGTGTTTAGCGCCCAGAACACTGCGGGATGTATGTTTTAGTAGGTATGCAAAATTCCAGGGTCAAAGTCTAATTCTTAACTGATATAAGATCATCATGTATGTACAACAAGCGTGCACTTAAATCTGTGAGGCCAAAAGTCCTATGGACGGTCGTTAGATGGATAACAATGGTTGCCAACACTCAGAAGAGAATATTTTACCTATTTTTCTGAATGGAAATTGAAAAGGGGAGGAACTTTCTCAAGTGATAATGGGTAATAAGGTTTTGATTACTCTTATGAATTGCTGTATGCTTGAAAACTGGTTTCATTATTTTGAACACATATATAACGCGAGTACTCTAGACCTTCACACGTTGGCCTTCTACCAAAAATCCAGTGACTACTTATCCACTCGGCTATGGTGAGGCTACACATATATAAGAATAACATGCTTGACCGCAAAAGCTTCCTAATGAAACCTCATTTAAATGAAGAAAATAATTTTGCTAACACAGAGTTGAACTACGTAATGACTGTGCAGTTATTGATTGTTTTAAACTCGAACCCACATGACCTTGTAAATGCACGGACGTTTAGCAGTGCTACTTGACCATTTGGCTGCAGGGATCCCTAAAGATGTTTAAAACTAAATTTAAATTTGCAATGAGGATTTTTTTTAATGACGTCTAATTTTTATTTAGATGTTAAAAATAAAGCTGTAGGAAAACTTGTTTCCTACCAAAAGCAAACTAAAACATATATCAAATGAATTCAGTAGAAAGTGCAACTATCTCATAACATGGTTTTGCTCGATTTTCTAGAAATAATGTTTCACGTCGTAGAAAAATATATGGGACCATTGCAAAATCAACCTGAATAAAATAAAGTTTAAATTATTCGAGTCATCTTAAGCCTTTGCCGAGAAATCGTTGCATTAAAAAAAAAAATAAATAAAAACTTCCAAAAATAGAACTTTTTCCCTTTGTATTCCTTCTGTGATGTTTTGACTGTGGCCACTTTTTTCGATGAGGATTTATTAGCGGGTCTTTGAGTGCAAGCCAACGTCCGAAAATAAATACTATAAACAAAATCGAATCTTGAATTTGTACTTAATCTGACCGCTCCTAGCGTTACAAGTTACGTGACGACGAATGCTCCCTTTGTGACCAACGTTGCTGCCTCTCTTAGGTCTTAGAATAGCAAATTGGGGGCCCGGCGTTACACTTGCATAAAACTGAGCCTTTAAATTTTCGATTATCTTACACAATTTGTTTGTTTTCAAAATGTTCAAAATCTACGTAACCAATATAGATTTTTTTTTTTTTTTTTTGGTCAAAGAATGGCCTTAAATGAATACCAGTTACCTGGTTTTATCAAGAAAAATTGTACTTAGTGTACCACGGAAAATATTTCGAATTTTTGAAAAATATGGCGATACTTTAATTAGACACAAACGTATTTCTCGACAAGATTAAGTTTTCAGAACATCCTGTTTTCTGTGGTTGTTTATCAAAGCCTCAGGAAACCGTTCCCACGGAACTCAAATACGATATCCTGTTTTGCTGTGAAAGCATTTTTCTAATTTATGCGCACAGTTGGCCAATTTAAATATGGGTTATGCCGATCTTAATAGTTTCTTTTGGGTTGCAAACTGAATTCCAGAATTACAATTTCATGAAAGTATTTTCACCATAATTAACAGAGGAAAAAAAATAGCAATTTAGTTAAATTCAGTAATGGTTTTTTAAATGATTAATCCGTGTTTATTTCATTAAAAATGCTAATTTATCCGTAAAAAATAAATATTAACAAAATAAAGAAGTACATAATTTTCAGACATTTTTATTGCACTTTACTCAACAGTGGAGCTTTAAATTATGCTGAACGCAAGGCTTTTTCTAAAATAAATAAATTTAAAAAATATGTAGCATATATTTTACAACCACAATTAGTACATGGCTTTTAAGCTATCTACTTCTATGCATTACTTTTTAAATTATTCCCAACGATTATAGTAATTGAAGGATCGTTTAAATTTAAGAAGTAT
Organism: Cheiracanthium punctorium; assembly: GCA_038373885.1. Classification (NCBI taxonomy): domain Eukaryota; kingdom Metazoa; phylum Arthropoda; class Arachnida; order Araneae; family Cheiracanthiidae; genus Cheiracanthium; species Cheiracanthium punctorium. The sequence continues at coordinate 559,196 of JAWZYV010003565.1, read as the reverse complement.
CTTTCCAAGGCTCTACTTTCTACTTTAGGGCCTATTAATTTTAAATTATTTTCATTCCATTTTATTTTTCTAGTTTTCCATTTGAGGCCATTTCATTAGGAAGGTGATATTTTGCAAAACAAAATCAGCAAGGTTTACATGTGCAAAATATAAACATAAAATGTTTAATATTTAAAAATTAAAAGGTGGAGAGAGAACTACATCATTATTTGAATATTTTTTTTTAATCTGTACTAAATCACAAGTAAAAGAAAACATATCAACTTCTTGTTTAAAATAAAAAAACAATTTTAATTTTTATTAGAATTCAAAATTTCTCCCCAACAGTCCGTTTTTCAACACACTTCTTCTAAATTTCTTGCGAAAAGTATTCTTACCTGAAAAAATTCAGAATGTGTCGCTCTTTTTAAAATTTTATTTAAAGGAAATATAATTTTGAGTAAATCTAGTAATTTGTGTAACATAAGCCATAAAGGTTTGGTACGCATTTTCTTCCGACAAAAAGATAACTCTTTGTGATATAGTTGATATTTACTTCCATGCTGATATATATCATCAATAAACTTATTGCCATTATATAATTTCTGTTTTGTGGCTGAAAGTAGCACCATTCTTACTGGAGAAGTGAGGCGAAAAACAACCCAAATTCATTATAAACTTATGTGAAAACTAAAATTTATCCTGCTAACTGTTTTTACTTACTCAACGTTTATATGTTTGATTTGTTATTATTTTGTATAATATTGCGAATAAAAGTTATTTTCACCTGGATTTTATTAACTCTCTTGGCTGGCAGGACGTAAAATTCGTTTACTAAATTAAAGCTTTCTATGCAATGTAGGGTAATTCCGGGAGAGTCGCCGAAACCGGGACTGGTGTCGCACCCCTTGTATTTCTTGTAATCGTCCATAGATAGCAGTCACACGAACAGTATAGGTGTGCAGTGAGATTTCCTTAACTAGTGTATAGCAGGAATCCCTTTCAATGCTTTGGCTGTAACTATACAATCCTTATTTTGAGATAAGTGCATGATTTCACTGTCCAAACATTTAAACAGGTTACGCTTTTTTTACGCGAATTGCTGAATACATGCATGATTTTGAAGTCAAAACTAACAGGGAGGAGGCACGGCCTCAGGGAAACGGATTTAAATGATCTTTGGTACAGTGATAGTATACCTTGTGAATATACTACGTGTAAAACACTAAGACGCAATACTCAAATACAGTCGAGAAAAATTAATATTAATTTTCGAACCAATTTACCAAAACTTTAAATATAGGTTACGCGCAAATCGGATTAAGTATCGTGGTTAAATGTTTAGGGGGCCTCACCATGGCACAGTGGTTGTTCCACTGAAAATGGTAGATGGCCGAAGTGTGGAGGTCCCGGGTTCGGGTCCCATCGCGCGGCTGTCAATCTAACGGTCTAGAGTTTTGGTAGGTTTTCTCCAGATGTAACGTGAATACGCGTTAGAACCCCTTAGAAAGTCCTCCTACCAAGGCGCCCCCCCCCTCTTAGGCAGATCGCCCTAGAGTAGCGTTGCCTTAATCACACACAACCAACCAACCTAAATGTTTAGGCGGGTGGTTTTCTACTCTGGGGTACCAGGTTCGAATCTCGTGCTGCGCTGGCGTTCCCCCCCCCCCCCGCGCGCTCACTCTGTTTTAATACAACAATGCTGATAATTAATTCATTTTTTAGTCAAGTAAATAATTTACTTTTATTATTTATTATTTATTTATTTATTTTTAGTACCTACTTATTGATTTTTTTATTATTATTTAAAGTTTATTTCTACTTGCAAAATCCTTACCTTGGAATCAGAATTTTACACATTCAAAATAATTCACTTTTAACACTTGCAAAACTCAATGTTTATTTAAGGTAGTACATTTCTTTTTGTCCCAATCGTAAGACAGACATCTTTTCTAATTTTCACCCGTTCGTGATGCCGCAGCAACAGCATTATTTCTTTAAATCGTCTGTCATCTGTTGATGGGTTGTCAAATTTAAAATACCACATGTGAAAATTTCGAATAGACGTATTTATGCAGTGAAATTTATTTTGAAGAATTATATTAAAGTTACAAATATGCCAGCAGGCCAAGCAAGTTCTTAATGTTGTGATAAAAAAGCTACTGATAGTTCTACATACAGTGATGTTTTGAAGCAGTGAGTAAAAAATGGAGTTGCGTATTACGAAAGTTCACTTCTTAAAAAAAAAAAAATAATAATTGCAACACCAGTTTCTGATACACTAACTGAAGAAGCTATGATGATAAAGGCACAGAATTGTACAGTAATACATTGGATGTGTGGAATGAAAAGAAGTTTGTAATTGATAAGAATTTGATCCATGATCAAGAAGAGTGTATAGAAGAAAGTTTCGAATCAGTTAAAGATAACTCATCTGATGACTATGTACCAGATGAGGGAAAAAAGAAATTCAATTAGTCATAACTGAATTATTGATTATAATTATTCTATTCAATCGTAACTATAATCAATTGTAAAAATAGACGTCGAATAGTAGAAATAAAATAAAAAAGAATATGTAAATAAGTAATAAAAAGTTTCAGTAAGTAGTAAAAATAAAAAAAATGAATAAATGAAACAGTAAATAAATATTTACTGGACTGAAAAAAGAATTAATTACCAGTATTGATGTACTGAAAAAAGAGTGAGCGGAAAAAAAAATGAAAAATGCTCGCGCAGCGCGAGATTCCAACCTGTGACCTTAGAGTAGAAGACCACCGTCCAATCTGATTGCGCATAACTTATATTTAAACTTTTGGTGAAGTCGTTCGAAAATTAATATTAATCTTCCTCGACTGTATTTGAGTATTGCGTCTTAGTATTTTACACGTAGTATATTCACATGGCATACTACCACTGTGCCAAAGATTATTGAAATCCATTTCCCGGGATTTCGGGATTGAGACTTATAGATCCCGCGGGATTGGCTTTTTATTCAGCTAAGAATTCATTTCAACAGAGAAAAATAGGAAAAAGTAGGATTTTACGCACTATGAAGTTTAACAGTAATAATTAATGTTATTTGATAATTAATACAATAACTTACAGAAATATGAAAATTATAGTTGTGATATTCAAAATAATATACTTAGTTCTTAGTTGCTAAAAAAAATGTAAAAAAGGAAATGTATCACTGGCCTTCCTAGTCTTGGTCTAATTTTAGCAAAATAGTTAAAGCGTTAATTAAAATATAAAATTTAAAAGGATAACTTTTTATAATGGCTAAATTGTTCGTTAAGAGATAAATTAACAATATATATTTCTGTTCATTTAGATATTGGGAAGTTCGAAAAATTTAGATTGCAATACTTGATCCAGACTCCGATTGGAAGATAATTAGAAAAATTAAAACTTTAAAATTTGTAATTATTGATTCATGTATTGTGAGATAAGATAGATGCATATGCAACAATTTTTGGTCAATTGATGATCGGGAAGGTGGCGTAAAATTGTAATAAAAATAATTTATTTCTCAGTTTCAATCCCGCGGGATCACGGTCCTAATCCCGCAAACATATTGTTACGAATTTTCGGGACAACCCGCTGCTCTGGGGCTTAGAATGGTTTAAAATTCGTATTCTACGCTTCAAATAGATAAATTTTGCTTTTTGTTGCATCAAAATCGGCCAATTAGAACCGGAGATACGGAGGTTTCGGTTTCCCATTCAAATATATGGGATTTCTAGAAAACTCGAGAAATATTAGTCCTAGAGCTTAGATCTCTTCACTTTTGAGGACTTATTTTTGGCGCCAAATTTGGCGATATTTCGCCAAAAGTCGCCAAGCTTGGCGACATTTTGGTCATTTGGCACGATTTTCCCAATGGGGCCTGGAAGTTGTTTTTCCTGCATTAAAAACGCATAATAACCTAACATTTCTCTTCTATGACGTAATCAAAATTCACGCTTTATGTAGAACCCTCGAGAAATTGACTTTTCTGGAAACCTCTTGTACCTCCTGCGTCGGCTATTTATAGAAGCGGGCATCGCCCCGGAGTCAGTCAGAGTGAGTTGAACGCCCAGTGTGAGAGAGCGCGTATTGTGAAAGCTCTCTCAGCGAGTACGCTTGCTTTGTGACTTGATAGTGCTATAGCAGCTGTGTTTTGGCTTGCTTTTATGAAGCTGTTTTTAAAGTGCTGTGTGTAAATTCTTCATTGCTGTGTCTTAAGGTTAATTGTGTACTATATCCCTTGAATATTTCCACGGAATTTTCGCCTGTGAAAGTGACTTATTTTGTGTGAGAAATACAGCATTTGTGAGAGCTTCTGATCCAAGCGGATTGTTAAAAGCACGTTACTGCTAGATTGTGCTTGTGAATTGTGTACAGCTGATTGTTCTACGAAGTTCTAGAAGCAATAAAGTTCGTGTTCCATCCTGACAAGTGACTTTTTACTTGAACTTTTTACACCAACTTGACTTTAGAACGACGAACCCAAGGAGTAGCAGAGTAATTCCGCAACATTTGGTGTCAGAATCGGGGTTCTAAAGAAAGACTTTAATTTTCCAGTTTATGGTTTTGACTAGACAAAAAATGGAAGAACAACTTCAAAAGCTGATGAATATGATGCAGGAAATGAAATCCGGTCAAGATGAGATAAAAAAAGAGATGAAAGCTGGACAAGACGAGATGAAAGCTGGACAAGACGAGATGAAAGCTGGACAAGAACAGATGAAGGCGGATTTAGAGAAGAAAATTGAAGCAGGACAGACCGATTTAGAAAAGAAAATTGAAGCCGGGCAAGAAGGAATGAAATTGGGATTGGAGAAAATGGAGACTGCTTTGGGAAAATTAGAGAAATTCGAAAAGAGTGTGCAGGAAAATCAAGAGATAATGGAGAAAAGAATGTCGCTCATAGAAGAAACTCAAACGAAATATGAACAAAGAATTGAAGGAAAAATAGAAGAAAATGTTAAAGAATTGCAGCAAGATATTTGCAGAATGCGGGAAAAATTTAAGAATAAAATTGAGGAGAAACTAGACTGGAAAGAAAATATAGTTTCGAAAATACATGAAGAATGTGAAGCTAAAATTGAAGAAAAATTGGACTCTCTCGTAAAGCTGGGAAAGTTACCCGAAAACATCAGGTTATCTTCACACCGCCCAGCAGTGAAACTTACTGCCTATGACGGAAAGACTCCCTGGGAAGCTTACAAGACCCAATTTTCGATCGTCGCCAGAGCCAATGGTTGGAGCGAGTCCGAGAAAGCTAATCAACTGGCCGCTTCCCTTAGCGGAGATGCAATTCATGTATTGCAAACTATCGGAAGGACGAAGATAGGAGATTTTGACGCCCTTGCCAGTGCCTTGGAGATGAAATTCGGAGAGAAGTGCCAGAAAGAATATAGTAGAATCCAACTTAAGTCAAGGATGCAGAGATCTGGAGAGACCCTTCAAGAGCTGGCTTCGTACATAGATAGGCTGTGTCATCTAGCCTACATGGACCACCTTGATAATGTCCGAGAAGAAATGGCGGTGCGTCATTTTATTGAAGCCATCCGTGATCCAGAAACCTAAAAGGCACTCATGTTGGAGGATTATCAGGATTTGAAGTCTGCTCTGGTGTTCGCAATGAAGCTAGAGGCAGCCCAGCGGGCCGTGAGAAAAGATCGGCATGCTGTTAGAGCGGTCACGGTCCAAGAGGAAGCTGACAAAGACACGGAGGGCGTCGAGAACAGGTTGAAGAGAATTGAAGATCTCATAGAGCGAAAATTAAGATCCGATAGAACGAGAGATGGGCGAAAGAAAGTGAAATTCTGGAAGTGTGGCGTCGAAGGGCATGTACAAAAGCATTGTGGTCGAAAGTCTTATGACCAGCAAGAGAAATCTAAGAACATGAAAGAGGGAAACTAGGAGGTGGCCATCTCGCGGGGCGGAGGTTGCCATATAGTCAAAAGCCCCACCTAAAAGTCTTGCAGATTTCATCAGTGAATGGTGGCAGTAATGGACTCTTCGTACTGGGATACGTTAATGGTTCTCCATGCCACATGGTGATTGATACTGGCGCGAACGTAACCATCATAAGTACGGATCTGGCCAAGAAATTAAATTTGAAGATTATCTGGACTCCGCCCTCGCTGACCCTCCAGACTGTGACAGGTGACAAGATCGAAGTGGGCGGAAAAGCGCAAGTAGAAATCACGTTTGGAAATGCCAGATACGACCATGTGGTATATGTCGCCAATATTACAGACTCTTTTATTCTCGGACTGGACTTTTTAAAATCACACAAATTTAATTTGGACTTTAAGAATAATGAGCTTCGTTCAGACTCAGAAGAAATAGCTGCGTTCGATATTAGAAATGAAACTGTTTTGCCTGTTCAGCAAATAATAGCCCAGACTGATATCACTCTACCTCCCAGAACTGATTCAATAATTTCTGGAACAGTAAAAGAAAGCAATAAATTCCGTTTTGGATTAATCGAACACCCAAGCAATAGTGATTCCATCAGAGGAGTACTTGTGGGAGCAACACTTGTGGACTTGTCGAGAACAGAAATTCCAGTTAGAGTAGTAAATGTGACGGACAAGTCGAAGGTGATAAAGAAAAATGAAGTGTTGGCGACATGCACTCCTGTTACCTGCATTAATAAGAACATCAGCCAAACGACAGCTAAATCTTCCGAGTGCCTGACGAAGGAATTATTACAAGACGTGGAGTTAACGGCAGAACAGAGAAGCGCTGCAGAGAAAGTAATAGCTGAATTTGAAGACCTCTTCTCCCGAACTTCGGGTGATTTTGGCCGTACGAGCTTAACTCAACATAGGATAGACACAGGCAGCCACTATCCCATCAAGCAACATCCTAGGCGGCTGCCGTTTGCTAAGCAAGAAGAGGTGAGCAGACTTTTAGAGGAGATTCAGCGTGATGACGTCATCGAGACATCGACTAGTCCGTGGGCCTCGCCGATTGTTTTGGTCCGAAAGAAAGATGGTTCCACCCGGTTCTGCGTTGACTATAGACGTCTGAATGACATTACCAAGAAAGACAGCTACCCTCTTCCCAGGATAGACGACACATTGGACACTTTATCGGGAAATGAATGGTTCTCCACTCTGGATCTCAAGAGTGGCTACTGGCAAGTAGAAATCCATCCCGATGACCGTGAAAAGACTGCGTTCACCACGGGACAAGGATTGTGGCAGTTCAAAGTTATGCCTTTTGGACTCTGCAACGCACCGGCTACGTTCGAGCGACTAATGGAGACAGTGTTGAGAGGACTTTCCTACGAAGCATGTCTCGTTTATTTGGACGATATCATCATCGTCGGAAGGACTTTCGAAGAGCATCTCGAGAACATTCGAAAGGTACTGCAGAAATTAAAAGAGGCAAACTTGAAACTAAGTCCATCGAAGTGCAATTTGTTTCGTCGGGAAGTACGTTACCTCGGGCACATAATATCCGCCCACGGAGTCCGAACCGATCCCGAAAAGACGTCCGCAGTCCAGAACTGGAGTCGTCCCGAGAATATCCACGACTTAAGAAGTTTTCTCGGTCTGTGTACTTACTATCGAAAATTCGTGAAGGGCTAATCTCAAATTGCAAGACCTCTTCACAAATTGACCGAGACTGGACAGAAATTTCTATGGACTGAGGAATGTGAGGACGCATTCAAGGAACTGAAGACGGCTTTAACATCTTCGCCGATCTTGTCGTATCCTCACCCTGACAAGCCATTTATCCTGGACACAGACGCGAGTAAGGAGAGTGTCGGAGCAGTTTTGTCCCAGGAGATAGATGGTCAAGAACACGTCATTGCTTACTGGAGCAAATGCCTTTCAAAGGCAGAACGTAACTATTGTGTTACGAGAAAGGAACTCCTTGCTATCATTAAGGCCGTGGAGCACTTCCATCATTACCTGTACGGCCGAAAGTTCCTGCTCCGAACGGACCATGCCTCTTTAACCTGGCTTCTAAATTTCAAGAATCCAGAGGGCCAAATAGCCAGGTGGATACAGCGATTACAAGAATATGACATCGAGATACGTCATCGGAAAGGAGCATCTCATGGAAATGCAGATGCTTTGTCAAGAAGGCCCTGTATAGACAGCTGTCGCTATTGCTCCAGGGCAGAGAGAAATTACCATCTGAAACATCCCGTTGTCCGCCAAGTTACATCATCGACACCATCCCAAGATCCCTGGAGTGACGAAAATGTTCGGGCGGACCAATTAGCAGACCGCGACATCAAACCTATTGTGGAATTTATGGAAAAATCCAGCGCTAAGTCCAGTTGGCAAGAAATAACATCTTACAGTCCGGCAACAAAACAGTACTGGGCTTTATGGGATTCGCTTCGCCTGAGGAATGGAGTCCTGTATCGTAAATGGGAGTCGGACGACGGCAAGATGCTCCGATGGCAGTTAGTACTCCCTCGCTCGAGGATTCCGAAGGTTCTAGAAGAGCTGCATAATGGCTTAACTGGAGGCCATTTTGGCGTGATGAAGACCCTGCAGAAAGTTCGCGAGCGCTTCTACTGGGTTAGGGCTCGAGGCGACGTCGAAAAGTGGTGTCAAGCTTGTGACGCCTGTGCCGCCCGTAAAGGCCCGAAGACACGAAGCCGTGGAAGACTACATCGTTATAATGTAGGAGCGCCTTTTGAGAGGATTGCACTCGACATCCTGGGACCTCTTCCGCGAACTTCGGATGGCAACAAATACATCCTAGTTGTCATTGACTACTTCTCTAAATGGCCCGAAGCGTTTCCTATTCCCGATCAAGAAGCTACGACCGTAGCAGAGGTACTGGTGCAAGAATGGATTTCCAGATATGGAACCCCTCTGCAACTTCATTCCGACCAAGGAACGAACTTTACCTCTGCAGTCTTTAAAGGACTATGCCAACTTCTCGGAATGGACAAAACCCAGACTACGCCTTTACACCCACAATCCGACGGCATGGTGGAGAGGTTCAATCGCACAATTTTGAACAACCTCTCGCTCCTGGTATCTAGGAATCAAGAGGACTGGGACAAGAAACTCCCCCTCTTTCTGCTGGCCTATAGGAGTGCCGTCCACGAGACTACCAGCCTTCCCAGATGCTGTTCGGCAGAGATCTTCGTCTTCCCGCCGATCTAGTGTTCGGCCGCCCTCCAGATGCGCCTTCATCGCCAGAGGAGTACGTGGAAAACCTTCGGGCACGGTTTGAAGATGTGCATCATTTTGCTCGGGAGCGGATCAACCTGAACACGGAAAAGATGAAGACTCGCTACGACACGAAGGCTACGGGACACGAGTTCAAGGCAGGTGACAAAGTTTGGCTATGGAATCCTACTCGACGGAAAGGCCTGTCTCCCAAGCTGCAATCGCCGTGGGACGGTCCTTACACAGTCCTAAACCGGCTGAATGACGTCATCGTATGGATTCGTAAGTCACCAAACTCGAAGCCAAGAGTTGTACATTACGATCGGCTAGCCATCTACCGCGGTTGTAATTAGCTCAGACTATGGTCACTATGGCGTAATTCCTCTTTTCTTTCACCTCTCATTCCTTTCCTGTCTTTCTCTTCTCTTCCTCTTTCTTCAACTCTCTTTCTCTCACCACTTACGCCATGTTTAGTGTACATATTTGTAATATATTGGATTTTATTCATGTGTATTTGTTATTACATTGATTACTTATTACAATGTAAATATTTATTATGTTGATTATTTATTTATTAATGTGTATTTGCTTATTGTGCTATTGATTACTTGCTTGAATTATGTTGTTAAGATCTTGTTAAGTGTTATACAGTGTAGGTACCTGTGTGACCTCCTAACTAGGGATTGTACTGCCCGGGACGTGCAGTCCTTGGGAAGGGGGCAATGTTACGAATTTTCGGGACAACCCGCTGCTCTGGGGCTTAGAATGGTTTAAAATTCGTATTCTACGCTTCAAATAGATAAATTTTGCTTTTTGTTGCATCAAAATCGGCCAATTAGAACCGGAGATACGGAGGTTTCGCTTTCCCATATGTTTTTCTATGGGCTTCTAGAAATCTCGAGAAATATTAGTCCTTGAGCTTAGATCTCTTCACTTCTGAGGACTTATTTTTGGCGCCAAATTTGGCGATATTTCGCCAAAAGTCGCCAAGCTTGGCGACATTTTGGTCATTTGGCACGATTTTCCCAATGGGGCCTGGAAGTTGTTTTTCCTGCATTAAAAACGCATAATAACCTAACATTTCTCTTCTATGACGTAATCAAAATTCACGCTTTATGTAGAACCCTCGAGAAATTGACTTTTCTGGAAACCTCTTGTACCTCCTGCGTCGGCTATTTATAGAAGCGGGCATCGCCCCGGAGTCAGTCAGAGTGAGTTGAACGCCCAGTGTGAGAGAGCGCGTATTGTGAAAGCTCTCTCAGCGAGTACGCTTGCTTTGTGACTTGATAGTGCTATAGCAGCTGTGTTTTGGCTTGCTTTTATGAAGCTGTTTTTAAAGTGCTGTGTGTAAATTCTTCATTGCTGTGTCTTAAGGTTAATTGTGTACTATATCCCTTGAATATTTCCACGGAATTTTCGCCTGTGAAAGTGACTTATTTTGTGTGAGAAATACAGCATTTGTGAGAGCTTCTGATCCAAGCGGATTGTTAAAAGCACGTTACTGCTAGATTGTGCTTGTGAATTGTGTACAGCTGATTGTTCTACGAAGTTCTAGAAGCAATAAAGTTCGTGTTCCATCCTGACAAGTGACTTTTTACTTGAACTTTTTACACCAACTTGACTTTAGAACGACGAACCCAAGGAGTAGCAGAGTAATTCCGCAACAATATGAACAGGACAGCAGGATCTCGTTCCTGCGGGATTGCAGGCAATTGTGATGTGTTATGCCTGTACCATACAAAATGGGATACATGCCGCACTTCTTTTGTACAGGATACCGCTTTTAGTAAAATTTTAATTTATCTCTCCGTGTCCTACTTTTATATTACTGAATTTATGTTACTAAAGTACATTTGTTGGATTTATTAAGTGTTAAAAACAATCCCCCCCCTTTCATTTCGCACAGACTCACCAAGTTGGGCATGTAGCATGTTACTAGTCTTTAATTGTAATTGCAATGATTTTGCATTTTAACGTTCTGACTTAAATGAAATATTGTTCTTAAAAACCAGATAAATTTATTTACAGATTTTATTAGAAACGCCCACCGTTTATAAAAGAATAAAACAATGTTAACTCTTAAATGCATGAATTTTAACGACGTTCTCTCGATAGTCAAGAGTGTATGCTGAATTTCCTATATCCGTTTTGTGAATAACTAATTAATTTTTCCAAAAACACGCAGTTAGAAATAAGCATGTGAAACTTTTGTTATTCACGATATGAATAATTTTTTATTAAAAACTATATTTTATATGTTAAACTGGCGTAAGAAATTTGGCTTCTACTCAAATTCGACACTGAAAAATATGATGCATATATGAATCGCTATGCATTTAAAAGGGTTAAAACATTTTTTTCCGCCAATGGCGGGCTTCTGCCTTGGAGGCATCGGCCACTACGGCCGGAGTTGTTGGCCTCTTTATCATGCCACCTACTAGGTGGACCAACGTCGCCCCTATGAAGGGACGGACACAATGATAGCCACGTCCAGTCAGGAATGGAACCCCGACCGTCGGGAGATGAGGGTTAAAACAAATAAAGCAAAATACACATTAATTTACTCTTTTTTCCCCTCTCAAATACACTAATGTTAAGTTGTTGATGAAATAAAAATAACAATTCAAAAAAAAAAAAAAAGGTACTTACTTTAAGGGTGAAATAAGTCGGCAGACTAATATTGACTGAAACCTACTAGACGCCTCTTTGTACTTCTTTAGTTTCCTTTTTACTACATAGGTAAGTATAGTCCAGATAAGAATATTTATTTTAATATTCTTTTATTTATTACTTAAGTTCTTATAACAGGCGAGGCATAACTCCCGTGCAAGAGTCTCACCCGCCGTACAATGTTTTAGAAAAAAATGTTAAAAAAGATTTATTTTATTTATTTGATTCTTTTCTCGCAGTACACATGTTCTATAGTCTACTATCATTTATTGCACAAAATCATTTATTTTACTGTATGTGAAGCCTGGGATTTTTTTACACAAATTTTAAAAAATGTGCGGAATTACTCTACCTAAAGTAAATAATTAAAATACTTACATATAAAGATATTTCAGTTTAAAGCTTGACAGTAGAATTTAGATTGCTTTTATTAAATTTTATTGTTGTTTACATCGTAAACTGCCTAAACTCATTAACGTATAGAGAATTTTTCCAAACTAATCTTTCCACTTAAAAAAAAAAAAAAAAAAAATCTATTGGCTATTTTCTGCATCTCTGAATGCTCCGCGGTGCATTAAAAGATACATTCAGAGAAGCAAAGATATACCAAGTGGGAAATCTTCGCGTTTGCTTTTTTTTTTTTTTTGTAACGATGAGAGTAAACACATTAAACACTGCGTTCAGTGGGGAGCATTATGCCTTTCTGCTATTATCTCGCATTATTCTGCATTGTTTTCTGTATTTCTGTTTTTAGTACAGTAAAGATAGACAAAACCAAACCATAACCAAAACATCTCCCCTCTCCCCCCCCCAAAAAAAGAAGTTCTACGATGCGGCAAAATGTTTAGTACTTCTCCTTTAGTAAGTGGTAAAAAGTTGCTCTACTTTGAGCGTCGGGTTCCGGCGGGAGGAGGGGTTAAGGCCGCGTTGTTGACGTCACCCATTTTATATGTATTTCGATGACCAACGGCACACTGATACGGAAAGAAATCTTCCGTTGCTCTCTCCATTGGGTGGGAAGGAGTTTGTGCTTTTCCCACATTAGTTTTTGCCGGTGAACTGAATCCCGACTGGTCATTAAAAAAGTCGCAAATTTACCAGAAAAATGCCCCCTGTATCGCTGCCCGAGGCAGTGATGGCCCAGTGGTTAAGGCGTTGGACTCGTAACCGGAAGGTGTTGGGTTCGATTCCGACGCACCACTAAAGACCACCATGTACATGCGGGGTACGTTCACGTTAAATCGGTGCGAAAGTCCTCTCAGTGGTCACTAGCAGTTACAAGGGATGCCAGTATTCAGAAGACTCGCACCAACTGATGTGGCACCAAATTATAGCTTGAAACTCCGGTAAGGATGTAGATGTAGTTCTAAGCGACACAACATTCAGTAACACGAGCTGTCTTCTCCTGACAGATATTTGCTCGCAAGTTAATGTTACACTTGAACTATTGCAAAGCAGCTTGTAAGGGAATTTTGGGTACAATGAAATATGCTATCTGACAACAATAGGATTTGTCACAGAAAGTTGGAACTCACGCACCTATTACAGAAATATATGTTCCAGTTACTGCTGTGATTTGGAGATAATCGCAATTTTCACGACGAGAGATATAGAAAATTAGTGGATTTCACAAGTAAATTTCGTTACTAAAAGTAATTTTGTTTTACCGCCTTGTTTCCATATGTACAGCTGCGAAAAAAAAAATAAGAAAAAGCCCGCCCACTAGCTCTTTATTTGGCCGTCGTTCGTCGTATAGCAAAGTTATATATACCAATCGTTTGTAAATAACGTATACTTTAATTTACTATTATTTAATTTGCATAACGAGCCGTCTTCTCATATTTAATTTGCCTCACCAAGGCACAGTGGTTATGCCACTGAAAATGGTAGAGGACCGAAGCGTGAAGGTCCCGGGTTCGGGTCCCATCGCGTGGCTGTCGATATAATGGTCAGGAGTTTTGGTAGATTTTCTCCAGATGTAATGTGAATACGCGTTAGAACCCTCTGAAAGTCCTGCTACCAAAGCACCCTTTTCTTGGCAGATCGCCCTAGTGTAGCACCTAGCCATAATCACACACACACTCTCATATTTAATTCTGCATGAACTTCATTTTTCTCAACATGCAACACTTTATTTTGTATTTATTAAACGAAAGAAAACCTCCAAATTACCCTAAATATCAATTTTCACCAATTTTCTGCGATAATTTCCGGAGCTATTGCGAATTTTTTTTTTTTTTTTTTTTTTTTTTTGCGCGATTTTAAGAGACTTTCTCGTAATTGAAAAACTCTACCGAACTTTTCGCATTTCATTAATTTCGCTCGCGACAGTTAAAAGGAATAAATATGATTTACAGGGAAAATACTGTTTCTAGTCTTAACGTTTGTGTACTGAGACTAGGGGCCAAGGCCATTAGACTCGCTATGCTCGCTTTTCGTATGAGGCATTCGGCCCCTAATAAGGATTATTCGTAAATAAGTCTTAATTTCAACAAACAAAACGCAAAGGTTGGATCAGATTAAATGTTACCGAGCTACACATTCCTTGGTTCTTGCATGCTGCTTGGAATATAAAAATTTAAACTTCGCACTGTTTTTAATTATGTGAAACCCATGGAACACCTTGCGTATTAGTCAATTATTGGCGAATTTTCATAATTTGGGGACTTGCGTATATGTATAGTTAATGTTTAACTGCAAGAAAACAAGACTTCGTATGTTTTCTTTGATAAAAACTACGGACAACTAGGATAGCTTGGCACTAATGGCGACTTTTCATTATTTGGCGATTTACACATGCTCACAACCTATAATTACTGCTCATTTAAGGCTCTCGGAAAACCGTTATCCATATGTTACATAATCCTTTGCAGATTGGCGTATTTAGCACCACGAATTATATCTCGCCGCGCTGGCAAATATCCAAAGTGTACTATAACTGCTATAATGGCACAGTTAACGCCACCAAATATTTCTACTGGTAGCAAATACTCCAGCTGGGCCGAACCGGCTTTAAAACAATCTGCATTTTAATTATTTTTCATTTTCAAGATATTGGGTTCTAACATTTTTGAATTCGCGGTTTAGATTCATCCTGCTTGGAAAGAGACCATTTTGTCAGATCGTACCTAATGGTACGATGGCGCTTTTAAAATCAGTTACAATTAGTTATTCTGTTTTGGAAAAACGAATAATCGCTAATTCTAAACTCCTGTTGTCTAAACGAACTTACTATTTGAAAATTGTCAACTTTCAACTTCAACTTTGAGTTATTTATTTCATATACTTTTTAATTTGGCGTAAAATGGGTGTAATTCTACATTATGTTTGTGAATTTCACGCGATTCTGCATACTTGGAATTGCTTTGTTGCAAAGGAATGAATGATTTTATGCCAAATCTGGCAACTATCATGGTTTATTTTTTCAGTTTTTTATTAATATCTTCTAAAATAATTCGATTTTCGAAATTTAAGTCAGCTTATCAGGTTCCTCGGAATTTTCCAAATCCGTGGACATGTTTCTCGAAATTCAAATTCGCACTGTTTAGGAGAAGATAGGCAAACAAACTATTGACAGCGCCAGCAGCGGCGACAGCGGCCATTACTTTTTTTTTTTAGAATAGAGAGATTATCAGCGGTAGAAATTAGAATATTTAGTCAGTGGTCCAAATAAACCGTGACTCCAAAACTTCCATGGTCTGTATACATGATGTAAAGAAAAAATGCAAAACGGCTGCTTACGATTTTAAAAATCTTTCTAATTTTGAAATTGTTATTGAGCATTTGTAGGTTTTCTTAGACAGGTGAAATATTGCCAGGAGTGAGAATCTGCTGTCTACTCTTCTGACAACAAGCATGAGAGTTACTCAGCTACAATCAAACATGAAGAATGGTTTCATTATTGAAAATTTATTTGTTTGAATTTCATGTAAAAAACGCAACTACTTTTTTGCCGACCCAATATTATCACTGTGTTTATTATTTCACTTTCTTCATTTAATATTATTGTCTGCAGAGTGCATTATCTTTATAAGATTTTTGGTGGCATCTTAATTTATAGTCAGATGAAAATTTAGACAGAAAAATGTGATTTTTAATGCTTGTTGAATGTTTGATAAAATATTGGAAAGTCCAAAGACCTGACGCTTCAGATATTAAAAAAGATCAAATCCATACCTGGAATATTAAGGATGTTGGTTTTTCTGAAATTGTACGTTGTAAAAGTTAAAATATACAGCTATTGCATCTAATACTATTCATGAAAAAATGGATATTTTATTTGAAGAGGGAGGGGGGATAGTAGCGGACGTAACAATAGATGCTTTATAGAATCACCATCAAACTGTACAAACCTCCAATTTATTTGCCTCAAAATTTGCTATGTTTTAATACCGCTAATTTTTACTATATTTGTACGAAAGAACTCTAATTTATGTTTATTTTACGCATTTTTCAAAAAATTTGTCACTTAATAAATTTATATATGGTCGCCTAACTCTTGAAAATAACACATTTTGTCTATATATACAAAAGAGGACATATTGCTTGTTTGTTCGCTATTGGCGTCCAGACAGTTCGACGGACTTGGACCAAATTTGGCACACTGACTAAATAGGACAAGAGAAAGCTAATGCCGTAAAAATGAAATTTATCGGATCAATAGTTTTTTAGTTATTTATGTTTTGTAAGATTTTTGGCTATTTTTTTTGCATTTTGCGTTATCGGAAACTAAATTTTCGTCCGAGCACTATATTTTTACATCATCGGAAAGTACAGATTTTTCTTTTTCAAATAAAATTTGTTACAAAATCGTACTTAAATTTGCAGATTTTTGGGAATTTTTTAAAGAAATTCCAGTTTTCAACAAAATATACTGTTCTTCATTTTTAAATTGTCGCATCGAAAAATCTAACAGACAAAAATTTTCCATGTTTTTATCGTTGATGAAACATTGATTTCGCCATCTTTTAAATTTTGAACCATGCAGAAATATTAATTAGATTTTTTATATGATTTTTTTCAGAAATCATCACAGGTTAAAAATCTCTCCAGAATGTAAGCGCCGGAACGAAGGTAGCAAACTTCCCCCACTAGTTCTTCATTTTCAAGGTCGGAATTTTTTTCTGGCATCAGGCAGGGTGAAAGAGAGAGGGGGTGAAGAGAAGTGGAGGGTGAAAGAGAGAGATGGGACGGCGACCGTGCTAATCTAATCCATTCCCCTTCCCTTCGCGCCGCCACTACGCGAAATTCAGGCAGACTGGTTATTATATTTATGACTGGAAAAAGTTTATTTGTTTTCCGTTGGTGCCTAGATATTAGTGATAAAAGACTACATATTAGAACTTAGATAGGTAGAAGAGAAGCCCAGCCATGTCAAATTCACGGTAACTCTTCGTTGGCAAGCCCTCTGTTCATTTTTTTTTCGTTGCAGCGGGAAATCATATGTCCTTTTTTTATCATTACGGCTGAGGGATTCTCATTCTAGCATACCCACGTACAATTTCCGGTAACCTCTGTACGCTAAAAGATGTCATGTTCATTTTGCGTCCAGTGGTTCTTACTGAATTTGAAATAATTAGTTTATGAAGTGCGTAGGTATTAGTGATAAATTATTATTAGAACAGAACAGGTAGAAGGAGATAAGCCTAGCCACATCCAATTCCCGGTAACCTCTCTACGCTGGTAAGTCCCCTGCTCTTTTCATTTTTTCGTTGCAGCGGGAAATCCCATGTCCCTTTTTTATCATTGCAATTTCAATATGGAGATGGCCCCTTATGCAAATTTTATCTATGGAAAATTAAAGTTTAGATCAATCGTAAATGATTGGTAATGTAATTTTGCTGTACGACGAACAAAGGCCGAATAAAGTACAACTGGGAAGTTTTTTTTTTTCCCCGCAGCCGTACAGTTATTTTTCAAATAGTCTGATCACTAGGGTGTGGTCTTGATATTTTTAAAGGCAGAGTTAAAAATTAAATATTGGGAATTATTAAAAATTTATTTACTCTGTGGCCTCAATTTGGGGTACAAGGAAACACTTGTAAATGGTGTTTTACCTTAATTTTCTCTATGTGTATCATTTATTTTTAAAATATTGTGATCACTGTGTTATGGTCTTCATGCTTCCAAAGCCAAAATTAAAGAAATAAATATTAGGAATTAGTAAAAATTTATTTACTTTGTAGCCTCATTGCGGGGGCAATGAAATACTGGTAGACAGGGTACAAGGAAACATGTTTCATTGTACCCCGAGAGAATGCATTCACTTATAATAACGACATTAGTATTAAGTATTTGGATTGAAATCTTCATAGAGCGCATAAAGTTAGCAAGTAATTGTTTTTAAATCGTAGGTCATCTTCTTCAGACTCTGAAGATAGTGACAATCCAGATTGTATTTCGACTAATAACCTAAACAGTACATATTATCAGCTGTTCTCCCATAACATGTATAACACAAGCAGTAGCACTCTAAATGATTATGTTTTAATCAAGGAAGGTGAACTTAAATGTAAACAAATGTACTCTGTTGGCAAAGGTATAGGCAGAAATTTTTCATGGGGAGGGGTTACGACTGCTGCAACTCACATATATGTATACGTCAGTGACGTAGCTAACTTTTTGCCATACAAAGTGTATATTCTTTACTCCCTTATCGCACACACGTATACATATATGTGAGTTGCAGTAGTTGTAACCCCCCCATGAAAAATTTCTGGCTACGCCACTGGTATAGGTGTATGTGATAAGGGAGTGAAGAATATACATTTTGTAAGGCAAAAAAATTCCTCATGGGGGGGGGGGGGAGGATTCTGACCTCCATATCCCCCCCGTTGGCTACGCCACTGTCTGTTGGGGATATAATAAACTTAAGTCAAATGGAATGAGAAGCTCTGTACTTCAAACGACTGAGTCCAAACTTCAAATTTGTGCGTTCTTCGGGAACAGACATTTTTGAAAAACTCAAATTGTATCAAAACTACCACCGCCTGTTCCTTCAGGTGGTGCAGAAAAGAAAACATAAATGCTAATTTTTGAATTTGATTAAGCAAATATAATATAAAATGAAAAACTATAGGCTAACTTCTAATAAAAGTATTATTTTTCATCTTACGCTAAAACAGTTTAATTATAAATTTGTTTTTTCCATTTAAATTTCATATTTATGTCTCACTAATCTTTATTATAACTGTGCACAAAACATTTATGCTGAAATTTGAATTTTGACTCTTATTATTTGAGTGTTTGTGAAGTGTTATTAAGTGTTTCATTGTACCCCGCTGTGTGGTAGAACGAAACACTGTCAGACATTTACCTTTTGTAATTTTTTAAATATGAAAAAGCTATTTACAAACTCATAAAACTTCATGTAGATGGGGAAAAGAGTGGGTTAAAAGTATAAAATAATTTTATTGTTGTACATGCAAATTTGTTAACAGGGAAAAAAAAGTAAATTTTGTTTCATTGTACCCCAACTTCCCTACATGCAAATTTGAGTTTTCTGAACTTCTCTTACTTCAACAGCAGCACAGCAATACTCTTAATACAATTTACCATCAAGTGCAGCAATGGTTCAATGCCAATCCACTAAAATGGAGTTGACAAAATACTGGTGATTATCTGCGCCCACGATTACCACAACAAAGGCCACTGCTTCTGAGAAATTACGCTGCTTCGTTGTTTTTCTTAGTAATGAGGAGTTTGTGAAAAACTGTGAGCGTCAAAAGAGTGGCTTGAAATGCTCATACATATGCATGAATTGTCAGGACATGGATGCGTCAACAAAGATGCATTGATTAAAGACGACAACATTGTTGAAGATATCTTAACAGATATTGACTTCAACATGAATAATTTTAAATAACTATCGTTTGGGATGCATGTTGTACTAAATAGCACTTCTCACTGAAGAGCATGTAATATATTGAAAAGCATGTATTGTGAAGGAAAACAATTTCCATAAGTTTTTGTATAAAATCATTTTCTGCAAAGTTTGTAGCTAACCTTCTTTTTGTCCTATGCACAGAATTTTATTTTCTAGTGAAAACCTATCATTTGATCATTTTTCCAAGCACACACACTCTCTCTCTCTCTCTCTCTCCTACCTAAACCCGCTTTAACGTGCACGTACACCGCATGTGCATGGAGGTCTTCAGTAAATCGAACGGAATCGGAAGTCGGAATCGAATCCACAACCTTCCGATTACGAGTCCAGGGCCTTAACAACTGGGCCATCACCGCCTCGGGTGATTACAAGGGTCGTGACTACAGGGATTAGGATGGTATTCTTCTGGCGAAATTTATTACTTTTTAATGACTCGTTGGGATCCACTGCCAAAAGCACAAACCCCTCTCCCCATACAATGGAGAGAGCAACGGAAGATTTCTTTCTCTATCATTGTCCCGTCGGCTATTGAAATACATATAAAACGGGGGAAATCCGCACGGGACTTACACCCCCCCCCTTCCGCCGAAACTCGAAGCGCAAATTCGTGTAACTTTTAATACTTACAAAGAGGAGTGTACTGAACTGATAGTCACTGGTTAGAACTTTTTTTTGTTGTTAAACCCTATTTTTACTGTACTATTTATATTCAGTCTATGGCGTTAAAATATCAAAGAATATAAAGAGTTAATATTGCACGAGGTCGCAAAAACTCTTGGCACGGTTCAAATCCCAATTCTTCAGGTGAATTTTCACTAAAGTTTGCTTCCCCGAATCCTTTCTCATATATAATACATTTTCATAATATTTTTGCTTTTAACATTACTTAATTTACATGAAAAGCCGCAGACAATTAGTTCAACAGATTAAAACCGCATGTATGCAGTCTTAAAGGGCTTTAATGTGAATAACTTAGAGCTGAACAATTTTGTTAAAATATCTAAATACGAATCCAAATTTTAAATTGCGAATCCAAACTTTAAAATATTAAAATTGTAATAATAGTTCGAAGTCCAAAATTTAAATACATAATGCTAAATAAGATAAAAGCTGATGAAAGAAAATAGGGAGTTATTGACATTTTATCAGTTATCTTCAAGTTAGATTTATCAAAGTTGAGCTTTTATCGCACTCAACTGACACATAATGTAATAAAACAATTTAAACATAGCACTTACTATGGGAGAATAACATTGTTTGTAGTAGCGTTCCATCAGCCAGAGGACAAGATAGTGATTATCTGTAGGATCGTTTAGTTTCGAAATTTGAAAGTAAATTCATGTATTGTTGAAAGCGTAAGTACGAAAATGACCCCAAGCCAAAACAAAATTATTCACACTGGTCTTCGGACCTATGCAAGAATACTGATTCCCTCCCCCCACCCCACCCCGAATAGTAAGTTTTTTTACGTATTTATTTAGCATCAAAAAAGGTTTACTGTTGAAAGAAATTTGGGTGCTTTTAGAAAATAAAATAAATAACACATTCTTCAAGTTGCTTGTAATTGTTTACATATTTCAGAGCGGTATTCAACACCAATTTAAATAACTTATCATGTATCCACTAATAATTTGCACCACTCTATTCAGCATAACATGTGTGAAACAATGAATGCATATTATCTCTGTCTGAAAGAAAATATAATAGTGCAAAATGTATTGACTGCATTGAGCTTCGAACAATTCACATACTATTAAGTAAACATATAATGAACCAGAATTCGGGAAAAAATTAAACTTTCTTAAAAATTGATATGCTTTTCAATAAATATGAACGCAGCAGATTTAAAAATATACTAACTTTACTAATATCTCTAGGAACTGTTTTCCTTAAGACGAATGTACGGATTTGTGACCTTATATCGATGTCATCCGTACCCTACCCGATTTTTCTTTTCTCTCTTTTGTAAGGGTGGCCACTTGCCGCTGAGGCATTCGCCTCAAAGTATTGGTCATTTTACTATGGGGTACATAGTAAGCAGTCAGTATTACCCCCTGCCCCTGTGAAGGGACGGACAAGTTAACACTCAAGCCCAAGATGGGAATCAAACTTGGACCGAAGCTGTGACAGATGATGTTGTGGTGTTGAGGCAAACCTACACAAGTGATATCTGCCTAGCCCGAGTACCTTCAGCTACACTTTCATCATATTGCCTGTTATGAATTCCGGTAGTAACAAAATAGTGGTGGGGGAACTTTTCCGGAAACTTTTTAACTGCCCCTCGTTTATTTATTATGATTAATATTTTGTTTGTTACAATTCAGGACGAGTAAGTGAAAATATAAGTAAAATGTTAAAAACATGACATTTGTAGTTCTTTTAAAGGGGAAAATATCCAAAATTAACACAGTACGCTATGTGATAAATCCACAAGTATTTCATACATTAAATTAAACCTATTTTGTTAGTCCCAATAGAAGTTTGAATATTTAAAACCATTACTTTACATTATTTTAGGTAAGTACTCTATGCATTGAGTATATGGGATTTTTTTCTTAATTTATTTATCATTCTATTCATTAATAAATTTTGCTGCTGTTCCTTCCAAAATCTGAATGTTTGGAATTCCTGGTATATTAAATACAACTAATGCTTAACAAGTGCTTCTTATCGGTAAGTTTATGTTCTTCAGATAATGAATAAGTAAATATGTTTATCTACTTTCTTTTCTTATTTATGCTTTTACAGATATTTATTTTGTGGGATGAGCAAGGACCTTATATCAAAACTGCTTATCTATCTCAGTAAACTAACTCTTTACATTTATTATTTGTTTCACGATGATAAGGAAAATTTACGTACTTTAGTAATTTTAATTTGCACTAGAAACTTAAAATGTACAAAAATTTATCCTTTTTACAGAACTGAAAATTGTCAAAAATAGATGTATTTGAAATACTGTAAAAATACATTTGTAATTTGTATTTTCAGTTGTATAAATTAAGTATTTTTATAATGTATTTTGTAACTACTGAAACAAATTTTATTTCAGACTTCAAAAATGTCCTGCTCGAATAGTAATGTTTGTCGGTTATGATATTAATGTTTTCCTTGCTATTGTTTTAGAAGTTAAGAATACAGGGTTAAGAGTTTATGTTTGTTTTCTGTAACCACTTCTATAATGTATGTAGGAGGACTTTCAAAGCCACAATTTATTTAATATGTATCGGTTTAGCATGCGGATATCGTTTTAAACTTTCTAAATGGGAAAACCTGTTAAACATAAATTTCGCAAAAATGCATTATTAATTTTTAATCCGATTCTGTTCCTATAACTTCATGGTTTCTTTAAAGTTTTTGATTTTTTTGTTCAAGATTTTAAATCTCAATTTGTAATAAAGTATAGCAAAAAATGAAAATAGCCTGTATGAATTAATTTCACTAACTTAAAAATTGTGTGTGTGAATTTATTCGTTAATTAAACCGAGACCGACTCGTTATTCTGTGGAAAAACGGGATTCTCTATACAATAATTAAGTCCAATCTTTACGCCATTTTCTATAAAGAATAGTAATGTGAAAAGTTTGAATTAAAACACGTTTAAAATATATTAAAAGGATTAAGTAATGTCGTGAACCTCCATACCTGTTTCATTTCAGAAATAAAAGTTCGAAATCGTTTTCCACACCCAAGAAAGAATCACATAATTATACTGTTATAATGGTTGCCACAACCGTCGAATTAAGAGAAACACGAGAAAAGAACGGTTACTCTTAAATTGATCACATTGCATAAGCAATCCTTTCACAATTGAAGCATTCTATCTAGTCTGAGCCTCAGTTTAATTTTGTCTATGGGCTATTTATTGAATTACGCAGTCTCTTTACCTAGATCCAATGAATGGCTCAGAACTTTCATGATACGTTACAATAAAGATAAATACGTTACAATAAAGATAAATACTATTTAAAATAAAAATAGAGCTTTATTCCATCACAAATGTAATACTACAATTATTGAAACAATTATGCATTCATTTTTAACACCACTATTGGATATTCCAATTCTTTTCTTCTGTAAAACTTTTACCAATAATTCTTTCAGACACATTCCCAGACATTTGCATCTTTTAAAAAACTCTACTTACACCTTCACTTTAAGAAAACTGTGTAAACAATATCTAAGTGAAGCTAAACTACGAAGGGTGTTACATAGAACTGGGGAAATTTTCAAATATCATGAAATTTTTCTAATAATCGTCAGTAAATTAGTTTTCTAAAATATAGTCACTAGTATTATTACGCAAAACTTTCATCTTTATCATATTTTTCTATAAATTTTAATCTTATACTTTAAATTGTGATGCTATGAGCGTATAAAATCCCCCTATAAAGGAACAAACCAAGTACCAGCGTTTGGAATTAAAGGTTACATACCGACGTCACGGAGGTTTTTTTCTCTTTTTAGTTGAAAATGTGCAGAAATCCTACAGACAAATTGAAGTCAGGGGCATAACTTTAATAGCTATTTCCAGAAGAAATTACATGCCCAAACTGCTTCTTAATTTTGGCGGCATCTGAGAAAGCATAAATAAAAAGCTTAGTCGAGACTTTCCAAAACATCCGGGTCGTCAGATCAAAATATTCAAACATGTGATTTTACATCTGTCACGGGAAAATTAGAATTGTTGTAAGCGGAGTCTGGGAATTACGCGCATTTCTGAATTTATTTTGAATGTTAGGAGTCGTATTTAGCAAACTTAAAATCGTTTACAACCTAAAATAAATTACATAAATTAAAATTCCTTAAATTCAAAAGGTGTTTGACCATGCATTTTTTTTTCATAGTCCGTGGAAAAATATTCACCCAGTATTTATGGAACACCCTCAAAATGTGCATCATTACAATAACTTCTTTTTACATATCTCAAATGCTTAAATTGCACCAAATAATACGGATATTACATACAGAGCACGCATCTCAAAGTAAAAAAAAAAAAAAAATACCACTACCACCTTGTTTCTATAACACTTGATTTAGTCACATCAATAAATCAAATAGGGAAGTAGAAACAGAACAAGGACAAACTCGTTCACAATAACAACAAAACTGATAATCAATGCAATTTTAAGGAAAGACAAAAAGAAACGTTCAATAAATTGTGTATTGGTTTGAAATTCTGCTTATTTTTTTCTAGTAGGTGTACATGTAATTACAATTAAATTTTGTGACAAAAATTTTGCCTGTAACCCTTTCTCCAAAATAATTAAAGGAACATCAACGTCATTACAAGTAATCCTTCAAAGCATTGAGTACTCTGCTTTTCGGCATATTCTTTTTTGAATCTGATGTTTGATTTGTTAATTACTTTAATCAGCTAAAGTCATTTGCATGAGAGATGAAATAACCACTATGCGGATCATTATTTAACTTTTATCAACTCCATAGTTGGTCCCCTAAAGTTTTTTTTCGCTTGAAAACCGACGTCAACACTGTAGTAACTATTGAACTTAGAGAGAGGGATTTTTTAAAATTAATTTTTCTTAGAATTAAGAGCAAACATTTTCTATATGTAAGTGATAAAAAAACAGGGGCAGTATAAATACTAAATTTCGTATTTTAATATGTAAACAGCATCTAGTAAAAATTGCCATATCTGAAAGCAACTCTTAATTTGACGAACTTTTTTAATTGAAAATATGTTTCTATCACTTACGGTTTAAGCGATAATCGCTTTAATATCAATATTCAATCACCCAGTGTTAATCTATATTTGATCTAACAAATATTTATCTGATAAAGCTTCTTGTCGCACTAATATTCCAAAAATCACAATAATTTAAAAGCGTAGCATGACTGGACTTCAACATGGAACCATTACTGTTGGGTTATTCATTCCAACAAAAATAAAAGTGATATTTAATCTACCTAATCTATGTTTCTCTGTGCACGAGAAATATACCATAAATATCTAAAGCACCTTATAAATCTTTCATTATCATTACACATTTTTCATTAGAGAAAACAGGATATTTGAATGAACTGTCAGCCCATAAAAAGTGCAAGGGTTGTTGTTCCAAGGACGAGCCAAAATCGGATTTGTTGAAATTTTTATTTGATTTTCTTTTCTCATCTTCCACATAACGAAAATTCCATTCACGACGTAGTGTACGCCCTAATGACTCAGTGACACATTGGCAAATGACTCACCAGGAAAAGTAAAACCAACAGAGCAATAGTTTTTATCAACAAAGTCAAAAATTACTGTTGATCGATTTATTTAAGCAGCAGACAATTCTTTTTTAACAAAACGGCAATAGCGAATATATATAACTCATTGCCGGGATAGCCAAAACTCTTTCAGGTTTCATTTTTTTGCATAATCAGAAAATTCTTCACTTAAATAACACAGGGAAAGTTACATAGTTCGGTGTTTCAAATCCACTGCCGGTCCACGTATATCAAATTTATTAAAAAATAATCAGCAGCAAATGTCCTTCGAACTAAAAATTACATTAATATAGGACTTGATTTGATAAATACAAAGGGCATTCTATAAAAACTGAGAGTAAAATCATAAAAAAATCAAGAAATATATTTACAGCAAAAATACATCATTCTTTTTCAAAATACCTTCCGTCAGATGATATGCAACGGTCCCATCGTTCAACCCATTTTTCAAAACAAGTAGAGAAGCCCTTTTCTGGAAGCTGCTTCAAAGAACCCTCCACTACTGAAATAACTTCAGAATCTGAGCTAAATTTTTTGCCACGGAGCTTCTCCTTCAACGTCAGAAACAGCCAGAAATCGCATGGTGCGAGATCTGGACTGTAAGGGGATGTGGCATGATTTTAATATTGCATTTACTAAGATATTGCTGAACAGAAGTAGCGACATGCGGGCGAGCATTATCGTAATGTCCAATTCCCTACCAGTTCATCTCCATTTCATGTAGGGCAAATAAAACAGTTCTTTAAACAAGCACGAAACTAGGAAAATAAAATCGTCTGCTTCGTTTAGAATTTTGTATAAACGTACAGTTAACAGTTTGAAGAAATCGCCTGCACTTCTATTTTTTAGTTTCGCGGTGTTGCCACTACGTAAAAAAATAACTCTCAGTTTTTGTGGAATGCCCTTTGTAGAATACATGCTTATATAACATTTATTATTTTGGGCTGAAGTTGGTCCGCGAAATATTTTTCCTATTTTTTGTCACTCCGCAGACGTAGAAAGGTTTGGAAACACTGATGTAGGTGTTTCAGGAAGATTGGTAAATTGACTTTCAAAATTGCGTGTACTTTCA
Organism: Cheiracanthium punctorium; assembly: GCA_038373885.1. Taxonomy (NCBI): domain Eukaryota; kingdom Metazoa; phylum Arthropoda; class Arachnida; order Araneae; family Cheiracanthiidae; genus Cheiracanthium; species Cheiracanthium punctorium. The sequence continues at coordinate 532,216 of JAWZYV010003565.1, read as the reverse complement.
ACTGAAAATTTGCTTTCAGATTTAAAATTATGCTTATAATTTACACGAATTTATGGGAGTCATATTCATATTTAAAAACATCCACTTAAAAAAAATAAACTAGAAGAGTTTTTTTTTTCTTAACGTAGTCTTTTTTCTTATTTCCTTTTGAATATATTTTTTAAAATTTACCTTGCTCACTTATCTATAACATATGTAAAAAATATTGCTTTTTTGAAGCCATAAGGGTTGTTAATGACTACGAAGGTAACAAAATAACAGAAAGATGGTGCAGTTTCTGACTTTTTCTTTATGCTAATGGATTTGTCTACCAGACACATATGTTACATGTACATACATATATTTCTTTTGTGTTATGGATTGACTTTTTTTTAGTAATCAATTCTAATTAGATGGCTTTTTCTCCCCCTGGTGCTACCATGAAGCTGAAAAAGAAATATCTGATTTGGTGGCGGTCATATATGTTGTTGTTTTATGTAGAGTTACTTTATCACTTTTGGCTATTAATGCAAAAGAAACCTATGTGTCACACACTAAACCTTTTGCAATATTTCAAATGATATATTTTACAATTAAATAGTTTGTTGTACATGCCAAATCAAATTAAAACATAATAATAAAAATGAATGAAGTTAAAAGTTACAGTGGCTTTATTTTTAAATAAATAAAAAATAATAATAATGACCATCATGTCTGAAACGAAAATTAAATAGAATGGTGAAACGACGTTTTCAAAAGATGTGCATATCTAAATGACAATGAAAGAAACGTCTATCTATACAATTCTATTCCCATTTTTAATAGATGAATAATGATCGAGAAACCAGTCTCATATGTTATAATTGTATAACATGCTATCTTCTAAATACAAATAGAATAAAATCGTTCATAAAATTTAGACTAGATACAACCGTAGTAGTCACAAGAAACATTATGAATCTTCCCTTAAGACCCAAATATTTTCCTCACTGGAGCATGAACTTGAGCAGGATGCTGAAAGCCTTGATGGAGAAGCTCTTATGTTTTTCCAATCAAAGTTTGCAGGTATCTCTCGAATTGCTGGGTTTTGGAGTGACATCTTACGGAAGTAGGTGTCTAAGGATGATTTTGAAGAATTGAGGCTTCTGGACGAATTCTCTAGGTTAGGACACGAAGGCACTTTGCTGGTATCCATCCTTGGTTTAATCGCCCCATCCGAAAAATCGGCAGGATCGACATTTAATTCCAAATTAGTGTTGGTGAGCATTCTTGACGTCTTCTTGCATGTGATAGGTAGTACGGCTCTTCTTCTAGAGTCGCTTCGCTGCAGAAGTGGTGCAGAGAAAGTTGATGACATTGTGCTGAGTTCGTTTTGGCTACTATTGGGAGATGTTCGGGATTGAAATATGAAGTGGGGTGTAATGGAATTATCAGATGAGTGAGACAAAGTAGAAAGCCTACGCTTTAAATTAGTTGTGGATGTATGAGTAGAGCGTAACTTTATGTCGGGTTTAACTTTATCTGGGTTTGCAAACTTGAATTTTTCAGTACCAGGTAGTCGAGGTTGCTTCATCATGGAATATGAACCAACTGATACCTGGTTACAGCCAAGCTCCACAAGTGCCAGGATCTGCAATAAAGAAATAAATATTTAGAGAACGAAAGAATATTAATAAAAAATTATAATTTGATTTTAGAAAAGTATCCTATATCAATTAATTTTAATGACATAAAATGCAATGTTAATTAAATTATTCTGTAAATAAATGCATTTGCTTTGAGTAAATAAACAAGTAAATAAAAATCATTCCATACTTGTGTTACTGTTGAATTCCCCGTCTTCTATCTACTATTGTAATAGATTCGGTGCCAACTAAATTCTTACTTAAAATCATAAATTAATGAGAGCAACTGTTAAGCAAAAAAATCCTGCGAACGCATGTTATCTACCTTACCAATAAAATTGCAATTTACACAAGAATCTTGTAATTCCAATGTGGTATTATTAATAGAAATGCGTTTAATTATTTTTAAATATTGCCAAGCAACATAATAAACTAAATAAGTAGTTATGGCCGAATGCTAATTACTTAGAAATATTTGAAAATTAGTCGTTCGGAAAATCAGACGTTTAGTAATGTTTATTCAGTTCAAAGTAAACTTTCTAACAAGAATCTTTCTACAGAGTAAACTTTCTACATAGTAAACTTTCTACAGAGAATCTTTTTAATATTATTATTCGTATCTCTTAAAAATGAAAATACTTGTAGGATATTTTTAAGTGGTAAAATATATTAAATACATAAAAAAAATTAACAGCAGTTTAAAGAAGTAGAAGAATCCTAAATCTTAAGCAATGTGGCCATTAGTCCATACATATTTTTAAGGTTAAAACTGGTTCTAGCATATTTTTAAGTAAATTTTTCTTATTTTCCTTGCACAAGAATGAGACTTATTTTTCTAGAATTGAAAAAGAAAACGCTTTCAAAAGTGATATATTCACTTTCAAGAGTGACTGTGTAAACCGACATCTTATAAAGCAGCTTTACAAAAATTTTATTGTTATTTGACAGACATGTTTCCTACTCTTTTATCATGTAAGTGAAATGGATTTATTTTGCAAATTAGAAAATTTTTAGAATGAGAAAAGTACTTGGGACTGAAACGTGAATGCCAAAAATAAAAATATTTATAACATTATTTGATTAATCCTTTGATGCAGTTGAAATATAATTTATATAAAGTTGTGTTGAACAAATAAAAGTTAAAGTTCTTTTAGCCTTATTTATTTAGTTGATGTGATCATTAAAATTCTAAAGAATCTAGCCCAAAAAACAAGATATTTTAGCAATACAGCAGAAACTTCTCAGATTAAAGAGTTTTGTTAAATTCGCCGCTATTTTATTTTTTTTTCACATCAAATATTATTCCTTGCAGCATACATTCATTTTTACACAATACTGCAAAAATATTTCATATATTCTTCAGTAAACGAGACATTTTCTCTAGCATTTAATAGTGGGCGTACAAGGAAAATGCACTGAATGCATAAAGGTAGTTAGAGTATGTTTTCATCATTTCAAACAATACAGCTGCCGCTTACTTCAACAGAAAAGTTCGCCACTTTTGTAAATTTATTATTTGCAATGCTGTGAAAAAGGATGTTCGTCACTCCATTTACGTATATGTTTTTGCATTCCAAATTAAGAAAGGTATACAAAGAAATACAAATTTCTTTCACATATTTCCTCAACAACTGCGTCTAGAATAATATTTTTTCTAAATTTTCAAATAGATTCTAGTTAAAATATTATTACATATAAGGTATAGAAGATATAAGATAAACAGGTAGATGAAGGCATTGTCAAATGTCTAAAATGTACTTTGAATACACTGAGTTTTCATTCGTTTTTCCTATTGTGCAATTATTTCTAATACACTTATGCAGAAACAACATGGATTTTAGGAGTTACCTCCCCCTATAAAAAAAAACAAGGTTGGAGGGACACGCAAATGAGTACACGATTGCACATGCCATAAAAAGTTGTAACTAAATATAAATAGTTCTTAAAACTTTTTTTTTGTAGAAAAGTAAATAAGATTAAGGAAACTCTTGGGGGATTTTATAACGGATTTCGAAAAACTTCGAAGATTGTTTATTACTTCTTTTACCGAGGTATATTTCTGTGCACGTTTTAAACAGATATTTTGAATAGATCAATGTAAAATACAAAGAGCCACGGGTCGCGCTGGCTTCTGAAATTTGTGGGTTCAAGGAGCTTATAAGATTAACTATTTAGGGTTGTTTGAAAAATTATCAGGGTACTTTTTCGAAAATATTAGAAAAGTAATGAAAACACTTGCAAGAATAACACAGGGACGTAAAAGTATGGATAATATCTTTAAAAAATTGGGTTTCCAGGGACAGAGTGTTATGAAAAGTACCGGCTTCTTTTTGGAAAAAATGGGCAAAATACGCGCTACAGAGAATCAACGTTATCCCTGAGAACCATGATAAAAGTACTTAATATTTATTCTTGAACGAACTGCATTCTAGTATTTAACCTTCTTAATGTTCACTGCCTAAATAACCTGTACACATTAAAATCTAAAACTGACAGTTCCGCAGCATTAATGTCTAGTCTTCGATTAAACATAAAAAAATGAATTTTAAGGTGGGCGTAGGGGAGGAACAGGCCCAAGAGACTTTGATACAGACAAATTAGAAATAATTTGTCTAAATAAAATTCTGGTGCTAATCTTATTAATGGTATTAAAGAAGATTCCAATATGATTTTCAGCTGAGAATTAACGATAAAAGACTCGCACTCGCAAATGTTTTAGAATTTTCTTAAGAAAAAGAAAATGAAAGTACTAGATCACAGTAAAGGGAAAAAGTATTATTTGAAGATGTGTTTTATTAGCTCGAATTTTTTTTCTGTATGTATAGTACAATCCCCATGTACTTGTATTACTACAAATACGCAAATCAATTAAAAGGAAAATCTCGTGAGCAACTGTTAGAAGCTATTAAATTTACACAAATGTGGCTTCAAGGTCAAAGCGATGAAGAAGATCATTGAACATAAATGAAATAATACTTCGTCTGATATAGATAATCATTCCCTGCAGAGAAACTTCCTGCAGAAATTAGAACGTGGGAAGAAAATCTAGTAATAGAATTTCTTGTCGGAGGCACTAACGGTGCTAGTTGCATCACTACAAAAAGAAAATTTGATGAATTCTGCTGTTGAAAACAGATATCTCCCATCATTATAAATTGTCTTTAAGGATTCTTTAGTCAAAGATAAGAACGACTTGCTGACGAGACACGATCAAAGGGGAAACCGATTCATTTGCTATAGCTCTCATACGTACGAGATAGATATTATAATGGAGAAATCGTTGAATAACATTCTCACTAGTATTAAGAGCTATGATTTAATCTCATAAAAATAGAAGTATTGCAAAAATAGTAAAGGGCATATTATAAATTAAAACAAATGTAATTGAAAAGGTCTTTTAGTTTTTATAAATATTTATAATTCTTGAAGATATGTCAGCAGATGAACCCAAATTTAATCTCAAAAGCGTTAATTTGATCAATTTCCGACAAAATCAAATAAGGACAGAAATAAATACACTATAAAGACAATAATAATTGTCTTTGAACCAAATTGTTACTAAGAGCAATAAAATTGTAAATATATACCATAGGTGCACCAATTATTGACACTTAAAAAACAATATAAGATTAATTAGCAATTTGCAATTACTATAACTATGCTGAAATAAACTTTTTTTTTTCAAAACTTAAGTGAAACTTTGAAAATTTGTGCAGGGTATAATTTATTACAGAATAGTGGAATTTTTTATTTTTTCTATAGTTTATATGTTTTTATGGAGACAAGATCAGTAATTGACACCAAGAAAAAATTTTGGCTCCAGTGAGTGACACTTCGTGCTCCAGTAACTGACACCTTAGAAATCAGCAGAAAAATAGGCTCATTTATTTTTCAATGAAAACCTTTTTTAAAAGAACAGAAAAAATATTTTATTAAAAAATGATATTTTACTCACATTAAATATTATATCGAAAAACCAAAGAAAAGCACTAGACAAAACTGCAAAACAATAACACACTTTCATATAAGATAAAAATCTTGAGTAGGATATTACCATTGCGCATATTATACAAAGTCCAATATTTTTTAATTTTATGTCAACTATCATCAGAAGAAGATAAAAAATCAATGTAATAAAAATGCACTGAATGCGAGCATTCTACAGAAAAATTTTATTAACTATTATCTGATGCAATTCAGTTTAAATTAATTTCTAAAAAGAATTCTGCTTCAAATAGAAACAGGCTGAAAATGAACTTATCTTAATTTCAGCATTGAGCCAGCTACTGAGAATTAGAATACTTTTAGCACTGAGTTTAAAATTTAAATTTTTGATACCTAGAGCCCCTGGAGATTCAAAAGAAATGTTGCATAAAATTAAGACAAATGCCTAAATTGGTACTAGATAACCCCGCTTGATAAAATTTCTAAAAATAAAATCTTATTTTAATAAATTATCTGGTAAAGCGTCAGTTACTTGTGTTTGCTTACCCTAGTCTTTCTTTACCTTATTTTGAACATTTTTTTAATTTACATTGCCCACTTAACCCTAATAGATAAAGAATTAAAGCGTGCTACACCCTTTTAAAGACACACTGTATATGCAGAAATTATTTTCAGATTGCTTTCTGAATAGCTATTTACTGCATTTCCTTGACATTTAATGCAATTTTCAAGAACTGGACTGAAACACCAACAACTAACATGAGTGTCCCTTATCGGTGAAATCCATCTTTTTTACCGAGTAATTGACACACTATCTTGAATAAATAAATCAATTTCTTTGTTAAAATAAACTCTACAGACTTATTTTATGTACTAATTTTTGATACAGTTCAGTTTAAATTGATTTATAAAAAGAAATATGCTCCAAATAGAAACAGATTGAAACTGAACTTATCTTAAAATTCAGTGTTGAGTCGGCAACTAAGAATCGGACATTTTTTAGCAGTGAGTTTAAAATCTTAATTTCTAGGGATCGACCGATAGTATCGGCAACCGATAGTATCGGCGCCGATACCTCCTATTTTTTTAGGTATCGGTATCGGTTCTTTCGATTCTAAAAGTATCGGGAAAGTATCGGTTTCTGTTGCTTTCATCCATTTTCACCGATACTTTTCAACCGATACTTCGCTTTTCAGAAGAAACCACGCAGGCGCAACACCATTCTAGAATCTTTATTTTGGTAATGAGATGAGAGGCATCGTTTCATTGGCACATCTGTTTGCGCGAGTGTTTTCTAACTGTGTTTTTTTTTTTTTAATTCTAACCATCGCTAAATGTATGTTGTATCACCAAGTGTGGTCAAAGTTATGGACGAAGAATCGTTATATGACAGTTTAACAGGACAATCGTCTATCCTTCTAAATTATTTTGAATTGGTGCCCAACACTTAACACGCTATCTGCAAGGATTGCAAAAAACAAATGTCGACAGGTAGGCTATAATTTTACTTCAGTTTTATAAACGTTTATTTTCTCACTGTGTGGACTCGAAAAAGAGTTCATTCATATATATATATATACATACAATTGAATCTCCCTATAACGAACTCGTTCGGTTCCAGTTAAAAATTCGCTATAAAGAAAATTTCGTTGTTCAGAGATTAGAGATTTTTGCAGTTATTTCAGCAAATATTACAAATTTTTTAGTTAATTCGATGTTTAAAAGTATTAAATTATTACTTTCAATTTAAAAAAAATTGGTATTTATTATAAATTTGCTAAACTTACGGTTTCTTACTTTTCATTGTATAAATGAAATGTTCAAAAGTAAAGACAATCCACGAATTTAGAGAATACAATATAATGCACTTACGTTTATTTTACTTCAAAATTCCGTTATTTTACATTGTTTTGCATTCTGCAATTTTAAATTTTCAAAAAAATATTCACTTTTAAAAGTCCGCTGAAAATGGAGTGAGGCACATTTTCTTCCATTCGGAAAACTCTTTTTAATGGTTTTAAAAGGTTGAAGCATTAAAGTTTGATATGGTTTTGGTCGTGAAGCGCAGGGCCTTATTATTATACGGGCGAATCGGGACTTTGCCCAGAGCCCCTGACTTGAAAGGGCCTCCAATTTAAAATGTTTTTTCTGTAGTATTCTTTTTTATATCAAAATTTTATGAAAATTATAACAAATTTCATAGATTGGGGCCCCCCAAATCTATCAATGGGTATGATATAGATGTCAAAATTGATGGGGAGACGGTCCTTGACATCGTTTGATATTTCAGGGGATGATGACCGTTAAAGTGTTAAAGCAGGTATGGGCAACCTTTGAAAAGTTGTGGACTAAACTTTAGGATGTTGCGAAGTCGCGGGCTAAACTTGCGGATTTTAGCGAAGTGGCGGGGCATATAATTGGGATTTATATGGGATATTGAATGGTTTATACGGAGTTTTCAAGTGTTCCGTGGGCCGGATCAAAAGCCACATCCGGCCCGCAGGCCGGCGGTTGCCTATATGTGTGTTAAAGTGTAATATTTCAGCCTACGAAATACGTTTGAGGAATTTGTTTCTATTTAGCTTAGAGAACTTCAGATATAGACATTTTACCATTAGTTAGCCGGAAGTATTTGAAACAGAAAGTAGCATTCTGCTATCGGAAGTGAATCGTATTTCTGTGCATGCAAACGGAGGTAGGGTTTGAACCGAATGACGTTTGTCGGACATCCCCCCCCCCACACACACACACATGGTGCGCCTCTGCAAACGTAAAAAAAGGTGCCCCTTTTGTGCTCTAGATCAGTGGTTCCCAAACTATGGGCCGCGACCCATTGTTGGGCACGGGAGCAATTTCGGTGGGTCGAAAAGGGTGAGAAAAATTAAACTTTAGTATTTTATATGTTTAGTAAACTATACTATTTTATATAGCCTATATTGGATATCGTTACGTAGTAGTGGGTCGTGAAAAAAAATCTAGTTGAAGATTTTTTGAAGAGAAGGACAAAACGTTTGGGAACCACTGCGCTAGATCAAGATTTTCTCAGTTTTAGTTCGAAATGGCCCCCCTTTCGACGATGGCACCCAGACCTTGCTTACCGTGCCACGCCACCCCTGCTCAGAGCTCAAAATTAAAACAGATAAAATTTGTTCATATCAATCACAGAAAAACATGTTAACAATGATCATAAAAACAAAAACACTGAAGATCAATTTCATTAAATATGGATACTTTAAGTAGCAATTTTATTTTAAGACTTGAAAACTGAATTTAGTTTATCATTTTGGATTTTTATTTAACCTTCATTTAATCTCGTCATTTTTAAGCATCTTTTATTTAGACCCTCCAAGGCGTAGCTTGAAAACGAGCAAAAATATTTTTCTTCATATTGTAGCTGTTTCAATGACAAAATTAATGATATTAAAATTATAAACGAAACCTATTTGTAAAAACAATTTATTCCTTTTTTGTGTCGCAAAGAAGTTAACTTTTTGGCAGTGACTTGAAAACTGGCGACTCCCGTGAACTTTAATTATGTTGGTCCAGAAATTAAAAAAATGATTCATTTTTAAACCATTACACACTATCAAAAGTACGAATTATCAAACATTTAATGATTGTATTATCTATCAGATTAATGAGAGAACGTAGGATTTGTGTATCATTCTGTTTTGAGAAGTGTAATAATTATCAATATCTACTAATTATTTATATTGTTAATTTAAAAAGTTGAAGCTGTATTAGTATAACTAGTATTACTAATTATTATTTAGTTTATTTCAAATTTTGGGGTAAAAACATATTTCTTGTGAATAGTATTTGGTTTATATATAAGGAAAACACATTAATAATCGGTGTGTACCTGTTCTTCGTACGGAAAAGATCAAATACATGGATTATACGGATTAATTGTGGCTTAATCCTGTCCGGAGAATCAAAATATTCGGATTTTCAAAACGAACTTAAAAATGATCACATGAGTTCATATTAAAAAGAAATCTTGCTAAAAAATTTCATAATTCACTTAGTTTTTAAATAATTGGACTAGATAAATAAGACCATTAATTAATGTGAACTTATTATGCACTTTAAGGGAAGTATTTACATACGTATTTAATGAACAATGTCTAAATACATATGTACTTACATAATATTGTACAGTTTATATACATTATCACAATTTAATGCAGTTTAAGTAATCTAAAAGCTATTTTCATTTGTGAAAGAATTATAATTAAGGAAAATCTAAATAAAACTTGCAAGCTTTGAAGTTGAATAAGTTTGATGTTTTTACTTTTGTAAGCACAAAATCGAGGCATTAACCAAGAACGAAGACACATATAGTAAGCGCAAGCAGGAAGCTGTTTTGGGTCTAATATGGAAACCTTTTATCTGGCTCATAGCAACAATTAGGCGACAAAATAGAGGTTGAGAAAAATTGATTTAAATATTTGCACCAGTCGGCACTGGAAATGGATTCTCTTATTAATATATCCCTTTAACGCCCCGTCCCCCGTGTTTGCGTTCTGTTAAGCCTAAATGAGGGGCATCTACCTATAGCGGGGGGCTTGGGCGGAGGACTTTTTAAGGGAGTCTAACGCATATTCACGTAACATCTGGAGAAAATCGCCCAAAATTCTAGACCACTAGATTGACAGCTACACGAGGAGAAAAAATTCCAAACCTGCACACTAAGACGCTTCCCAGTGCTCAGCTTTTTATAAATTCGGCCATTCGTCGGCATGATTGAATAGAAAAGAAAGACTAGAACTACTGTAATTCCACACTTCAATGTATCCACTACTTTCTCTTTTTAATGCTTTCTACTTGCATCAAATTTCATCATGCTGTTATTCATTTTAACGAGAACTACACTCTCGTTAAAAAAACTGCTCAGAATACAGATGTAGGTTTAAATGACATTAAATTACGTAAAGTATCGGTATCGGCCGATACCACAACTTAAAAGTATCGGTATCGGCTATTTCTGAAAATGAATTTATAGGTAAAGTATCGGTATCGGTCATCGGCGAAAATGTGGTATCGGTCGATCCCTATTAATTTCTGATACCTACAGCCCCCCTTCGATGTGGAAAAAATGCATAAAATTGAAGGCAAATGACAAATTGGCACTAGATAGCACCATTTGATAACAGCTCTAAAATATAAACTCACTATGATAAATTATCTGGCAAAATGCCAGTTACTAGTGCAGTGTCAATTACTGGTGCACCTATCCTTTATATTTTTTTCCAGTTATTATACGTGTACTGAATAAATATTTTTTACGGTCAATATTTATTTGAAAATACTAGGGGCCAAGGCCCCTAGACTCCCTACGCTTGCTATTCGTATGAGGCATTCGGACTCTAATAAGGCTTATTTATAAAAAAAGGCATAATTTCAACAAACGAAACCCAAAGGTTGGATCAGATAGAATGTTACCGAGCTACACATTCCTTGATTCTTGGATGTTGCTTGGAACATAAAAATTTAAACTTCGCACAATTTTTAATTATGTGAAACCCATGGAACACCTTGCATATTAGCAAATTATGGCGAATTTTATCGCTTAGGTTCCTCGGAATTTTCCGAATCCGTGGGCATGTTTCTCGAAATTCAAATCCCCACGGTTTAGGAGACGATAGCCGAAGAAGCTCTTGACAGCGGCCGTTACTTTTTTTAGACTAGAGAGATACATTACACAGTGAAGGAAGAGTCCCAAAGTCATTCATACTTAAGAAACAGAGACAAAAAGATGCAAACATATTGCTATGAATTTTTAGGTAGATCTGCTTTTAAGAGGTAGAATTTAGGCTGAAATTCGTATTCTAAGCTTGGAATAATTAAATTTTGCTTTTTGTTGCATGAAAATCGATTAACTAGAGCACGAGATAAGGAGTTTTGAGTTTCTCCATTGTTGTTCGGCGATTTCTCTCAAAATATTGGTGATATCGCTTAGCTGACTTCAGTTTTTAAAATTCATTTTTGGCGCCAAATTAGGAGATAAATTGTCAAAATGTCGCCAAGCCTGGCGACTTGCTCGTTAGCTATTGCACTACTGGTTACTGCAGCACTTGTATTTTTCGAAGGTTAACTTCACAAGGATGATAATAATTGTTTAAAAAGTTCTCACCTTAAACTGTTCACAAACACTGCAGTAACACTTTGGTATACAACAGATATATTCTCAAGTAATACAAAAATAAAAATAATCGTTTCATTGAATTCTACAGCGGATATTGGTCAATAAACTTTTACATGAATTACAAAACTGGAAATCGAATTTTCCAGTATTGTTTATGAACTGTTTTTGCACATTAGAGTAAAAATTTTCAGCTGTTGTGATATAGAGGATTAAGCTACAAAATCGAAAACTAAGCAGAGTTTTCTGCAACAATATTAACCAAAAATATAACCATGGCGTGGTCCCAGAAGGCCTACCCTGAACTTAATGTTTTAATTAAAATATAATTACCAAGATTTTTTGAATTTCTAACGTAAGTAATTCACCGAATATACGTAAGCATTTCAACTAAACTGAATGTAATAAAAAAAGAGCTTCTGCTCGTGGACGTGATACAAAAAACAATTTATATCACGTCCACGATATATAGCGCATCACTACATTAATGCATTTTTATTATCTGAAGCTTCACGCTCATTTTCTCAGGAAAATTGATAAATATTCAGACGATTTACAATTTCTTCTTCCACATTTTCATATATTTGTAATAATTACTTAAGAAAACTTGAGTTAGCGTCTAAGCAGTTATTATTTTGATGGGAAAGTGTCAATTTTCCTGTTAGTTGTTTAAACGAATGGGGGCACACATTTTTAAGAGGACAGGTAGTCTCGCGTAGGAGACGCTACACGGTAAAATAGATCTTATTGCTGATAGGACTTTCAACGCGCTAATCAACAACGACTTTAAAAGTGCTAATTAGCTTTAAAATACCTTTTTGAACTAGCTATAAGTCCCCTTCAAGGTTTCTGTCATATCTTTCATTTTTAAAAAGTACGTTTGTCAAAGAGTTGAGAAGTTAAGAATTTGCTTCACTATTTTTTCGACAGAAATATGTTGTTGCACAGTTGTTCAATCGTTTGACGTTGCAAAGTAAAAGTAAACTAAATTACTGATGAACGATTATATTAAACAAAAAAAATTAGACGGACCAATAATTATTTAAAAGTGTTGCTCTGAAATATGTGAACAGTTAGACTCTTTCAAAAGCTTCAAAACGTCTGTTTATTTTATGATAAATATACGTTTGCTTCTCCGAAAACAATTAATTTCTTCTGTTTACCATTCCACTGAACAAAAAAGAATATTTGGGAACCCACAGACTAGTATGATTCACAGAGCCCGAGCTCATCACGTGTTAAGATCATCTCATCTTAAGACCAAGTTTGACTTGCGACACGGCATACTGTAAATTCACTTGAAGGCACAGTTCCTTAATGCATGAATAAAATTTATGCAATATGTGGGTGGATCGCAAATCTACTAATTTCTGAGCTAGAAATTAATTTAATAGTGTTTTACATTTTTGAAAGATGTTTAGTGGTTATTTAGTGTAATTTTCTGTTTCACCTGCTATTCACACCGAATTCCGAATTTCCAACAATTCAGTTCAAACTAGCTTTAATAGAAAAAATTACAACACGTAAACAACAACAAAAAGGGTTGTTTTATTTATTTTTAAACAATTCCAGATTTCTGCAATTCAGATATTGAGGTTAATTCAATTTCTTAAAAAATTTTAATCGTACTTGTTTTAATTTATTATTTTTACTCGTTTACTTTTGAAAAATCCGGCATTCTGCAACACATTTTCAATCGAAATTACCAGAATATTCAAAGACTTTAATAATTATTACAGGATAATTTTTTCCAAGAAGAATTTTGTGAGCTTAATTATTTTCCAATAAGTGTGATTAAGTGAACTGTTAAATAAATCTTTTCGTAAATTTAAATTACAGCATAAATTTACGAAATTGCTTGACGGATTTTGAAAAATTTCGATACATTTACGAGAAAATGGCTATATTTTTTAGGAAAAAACAAACACTTCATTTTTTTTAATTACTTTAAGTGCCCTAAATAAAATAATTTATTGTTTTGTATCATTAATTACTTTGTATCACTATCAATTGTGCATATTAATGAGGATTTTTCAGTCAAATCTCGCTTGAAATCATCTTTGAAAAAGTTACTAATCAAAATTAATTTTTTTAAGCTATATTATCTAAAATACACAGTGTGAATAACTTTATCTAAAAAAATAAATAACCATTCCACTTTATAAACAGAACAAAAAATGCACAGCGATACATTAAAATCTAGAATCAGTGGCTTAAGTCTTCTAAAGCATGTTGTAGAGTAGCTTTAGCAATTTCTTCTGAAGCAAAGAGCGCAACTGTATTGATTTTAATAAATAGTCGTTAAAAATATCCTTAGAGTTGAAGTAGACTCTTTCCTGTATATTTCCTGTATATTAGCCCTTACATTAAGCTTTAATGCCGAGGTAGAAAGTTGTATAAGTACACCTTTCTTTACTTCCCTAGAACTAGAAACAGAAAAATCACTCGGTAAAACATATGGGGAGAGAGGGAAGAAATCCCAATTTACCTCAACATGGAAAGCAAAGTTTACGAAAAATATCGAAATTTTAGAAAGAAATCCGACAAATACAGAATTATGGTGCTTAAAATAAAGTTAATAATAAAGAATTTCTCAATATGATTGCCAGGCGAGAATAAATCATGTCGAAGAAGGATCTAATTTCAAAATGGGGAAACTTGGAAGGTTCACTTTCACAGATTTAATTCAAGACACGTTTCAGACTCGTGATAATTTGCCTTTCCGAAACACCGTTCGCAAGTCATTGAAAACGTTTCCCAAGGCAAGTGCCGATTACTCCAAACTTGATTCCTTATTTAGGGGTAGGCAATAAGTCTTATTTCCCCCCCAGGGAAATTGTTTAGGAATAATACATTTCAGATTGCAGTATGCCTGTTTTTTGATTTGAAGTTGAGAGCAATTCATCTCATTTTCAGTCTTAGATTTCCTTACTATAAGACAGAAGAGTGCTCATTAGCCGTTCGAACTAAAATAGAGCGTACCTTTTTGTTTAACAGATTGTTATTTATTTAGAATTCCAATTCGTCGGTTGGTTAAGATTTGGTGGTGGAATATCAAAAAGTGCAAAAACAGGTTTCGATTAGCAATAACGACATTAATATTAAAACATTCTCTGAATTAAAGATTTTTTCCACTATTTAAATGCATTTGCTTTTATTCGTGGGGAACTCATACATTTATTCGGCATACCAATTTTATTTCGTGAAGTAATTTTTAGGTAGTAGATGACAGTGAATAAATAGTTTTTGCATACTACAGTATCCTACTTGGTTTGGTAGTAGCGATTCGATTGTTTAATGTGCCTAAAATACTGTTAATGTTTTTTGAAAATGTGATTTTAACCATAAAATATTTTTTAACCTGTGCATTACACATTATCTGAAAGTTATCATTGTGGCAGAATATTTCACACATTCTGCATTAAGTTATTGCTCCAAGATTATGTATTCTTCAAAATAATTTCTAACCAAAGATATCTGTATTCGCACCCGAATTTTCAAACTATACTCCCCAAAACACTTATTTTTCTATTTATATAGATGTTTTGGACGAACTTTCACTAGTCCAAGCAAGCAATGATTCCGATTAGTACGGATCAGTGGATTCTGCCATTTTGTCCACTTTTTTGTAAAAAGTCTAAAACTGGTGCCAAAATGTATCAAATGATTAAAATCAAAATTAAATTACTTAAAAACTTAGAAATTAAAAATGATTTTGAATGGTTTTTATAATATCATGGGCTTAGAAAGAAAAGATTAATTACACAGTGGATAATAACATCCCCTTATCGTTTACTGTGCAGTAAAATTAAATCCAAATAAATTAAAAAAAATCAGTTGCTCAATATTAAATATTTTGTTGTATAAGAAGACAAAAAGAGAAAGGATTCATTTCATGGTGTAATCTAAATGTTCTGCATTTTTACACGAAAAAAATATTACATACTCTTTTCATTTCTGAGTCCGAAAAAAAAATTACGTACGTTTTTCATTTCTGAGTCACGAAAAAAAAATTACATACTCTTTTCATTTCTGACAATTGTGCAATTGCTTAATATCTCTGATAATAATCTGAAAATAGTAAGCAATTGCACAATTGTACTTTTTATTTAAAATTAATCGTATTATTCCCCCTCCCCTGCAAAAAAAGAAGTTGATTTTTTTCCTTCTTTATTTAAAAAAAACTAATCTTATGCTACATACTAAATGAATTTTGTTTCACGCCTATATTAGAACGTATATAAAAACTCTTTTTTTCTTCTTTTTAACATCGAGGATTGTATTTTATTGATCACTTCCCTTCTTGCAGCCCAATGCAGGACAGTGGCGGACTAAAGATTGAGGACCAGGGGGGGGGGGTAGGGGGTCCTTCCTCGTCCCCAGCTGGATTGGAAATTTTATTTTCCATTTCAAATTTCTATTTAGAGGAATGTTCAAGATTACACCGAGCCTCAAAGAAAGAAGTCAAAGTGGGAGCGCTATTTGTTTGCGTTAAGCAGAATTGAAACAATAACTAAAAATAATTAACAATAAGTAAAAAGGACAACACGTGGTCAAAATGATATTTTGTCTTTTCAATTCCAATTAGGGCGCCGGAAAGGGATGTCATTTTTACGTATGTCAATATTTCGCCTGGCCAAAACTACTGAAGCCAATAATACGAAATTAGGCAAGTATATGAGGTTTGTGAATAAGTGAGAAGGAGCATTTTTGATGATTTGTAATATATTAAGGGTAGCGGGCTAACACCATCTTTTGACATTTCCCTCTCTAACTCAAAGAAAATAAAGATACCCATAAAATAGTTGTTTAAAAATGTAACACACACGATGACCTAAAAATAAATTTCACTACATTTTGAAATTAGCCTTTGAAAGAAAGTGGGAGATCACACTCTCTCTTTCTCCCCCCTTTTTTTACATGCCTTTCTTGAAAGAAAAAAAAAAAATTCTATAAAATTTGTTTGAAAGGAAAAACGTGTTCAAAATTTATTTGTTCGAATTCGATGTAGTAAAACATTACTTTTCAGAATATCTAATAGATTATCTATATGGTGAAGCAGTTACTTCCTTTGTAAGGTGGAGTGGGAAGGAATTGTCGTGATCATTTCTAAGTCTCACTTTTCCCCATCAGTGGCCGAGCTTTAGCGCTCTCAACTGGGAGACGGAAGGTGCCTTGTTCAAACCAAGGTCGCGTCCGTCAGTTTAGGCGTTCGGAATTTTCCGTGGTTATCTCCGATACGTGAATACGGATTAGAACCCCTTAGAACCCCCCCCCCAAACACACACACACGCGGAGGGCAGTCCCCTCCCCATCCCGTTTCGCCTAGATCTCACGTGTAGATAATCGGCCGTACTTACAAAATCAATTCAAATCTAAGTCTCACTTCCTGCTAAACATGACTTAGTAGAAATAATTATATTTCAAACACACACTTGCATACTTAAAGCGTGTGAAAATTGAAATTTTTTGCTATACGAGTACAAATTCTCAGAGACTCTCAGAAGATACTGCCCAAATTTCAGTTATCTGTTAATGCTTGGTATTTCTACATTAATGTTAAAATTTATATAATATTCTTATTTGCCATATAACTTAGGTATTATTTTCTATAATTCAACGTTATATATATATATATATATATATATATATATATATGCATACATGCATGCATATAAACTTTTACATAAAATATGCATGAACTATTTCTTGTAATACGTTAAAAGTACTTAATTGGAAATTCCACATCACATCAAACAGTGCAGTTCACCAGTCTAACTTCGATTTTCCTCAACTTTTATACAGATGATTTATAGGCTCAGAGCAGAAAGCCAAGATGAAGTTTTTTTGGGGATGAAGCATGTATACCAGCTTAATAACATATAAAAATTTAAAAGATATGTTTCTGATCAAACTAGCAGAAAAAATGCATGATGTTTTTAGCAAATGCAATGCTCATGCATAAACTATAGAACAGATTTTGATAACATTTTTGGAATCAGTTTAAAAAGTTAACCTTAGAAACAAATTTTCACTTCAGTAACTTCTACAGGTAAGGAGTTATTTAAGAAATTCAGAGAAAAAATGGCGTATTTTGAAAAAACCTTAAAATTTTGCATAACTAATTTCTAGGTAATTAATTATAGTAGAACCTTCAAAATTGAGATTTGGAGTTATGCTATTCTTTCAATCATTTACACAAAATTTGGGGGAAATCTGAAATTGCGTGGTGAGCTTTTTCCAATTTTGTGTCTGATTTGACGTGGAATGACAGAATTGTAATAAACAACGTCCATTTCACACCATTTAACTTTTAATAAACTTTTCTTTAGAAGTTATATAATAAAAAGGACTTCTTGGTGAATGCTATTTACAGCAATTACAAATTATATATATTAGAATTTTAATAATATTTAGAATTAGACAAATTCTCTGAAAAACTGGAGCAAAATCGCAGGGAAAGAAATCTTTAAAAGAACAGAAAAAAAAGAGGGGGAATATATATATATATATATGCACATTTTTACGTTAACTGTCATGATTTTATATTTTCGTAAAAGTTAAACTTTACATATACCCAGATATTTGTTTACCATGTACATACAAATTTAATGAAAATTTATACTTTTAAATTATTTGAGAGAAAGTATTTCACAAAAGGTAAAGAGTTAGTAGTATATTTGTTCAGAAAAATCTGGACTAATAGGGCAACATTGCGAGAGGAAAAAACACATATCCATACTGGGAAATCAAAACACGACCTAGTTTAGAAATCGCAGCAGTTTAGTTTAAATAAGAAACATGATATACTGAGAGTTTTTCTGATGTTGAAATCAATAGACGATGAAACAGTTGTTTGCCTTGAATTGAAAAACAAAAATATCTGAAAAAATAGCTAGGGTTTCAGTGGGAAGATTAGTATTCGGCGTAATGCCTTCTGCAGACCCTAATCATGGAATGGGTAATGGCTCATAATGCGTCAGGATCCACGAATTTTCGGCAGAGAATCCCAGACAGAAAGAAAAGTGTAAGCAGAGCAAAATTTCTAGAAGGAAGCAAAGGGATCTTTTTCATAGTTTTTTTTTTCTGTGCCGTTGAGAAAAACAGGTTAAATGCCCAGAAAACCATGAAAGAATACTCAGGTTTTACCTGATCTCTCGCATTGTTGCAAAGTGCAACGATGAAGACTTCTCTTTACGTTACTCGACATCCGTTGCGTTGAAGTAACGATGAGAATCGAATAAAAAAATATCTCCGTTGGGCTTTTGAAACGATGCGAATGAACAGGTTAAACCTGTATTAAGAAAAAGTGAGGTCAAATCATTAATCTCCCGCACGCGCATGGATCACACACTTTAATACAGAACTACTAAATTTTTTAACATCACAATATGTGTGTGTCGGGGGAGGGGGGTATTTAGGCTCTTTCCGCAGTTTCCCATAATCGAAGTTTTTTTTCTTTCTACAGGGTATTTAAAAAGATTTTAAAATCAATAGCCGATACCTTTCATATATTGAATACAATTACGTTGGAAATATGATTATGCTAAACTAACCGTGGAAAAAATGTATAATTTTAGAATAGGGTTAAAAATGGGTTTGATCAATTTTTATTCGGGTAATATGATAAAATACGATAATAATTTGAATACGATAAAAAATCTAATCAAATAACTAGGGTTTCATAGATGCGTATTCAGTTGTAATCTGCACAGAAAGAAAAGTAGTCAATTGTAATGTGTATAGAAATAGTGCATAAATGTGCTATAAATACATTTGATTTCTACATACTTCGTTGAAATTTCCTTTTACACTTAACGATACGACAAGAAATTTTCCATCCATCCATCAATCGGACTGTTGTGCAAGCTCTAGGCTTGCGAAAAGAAATGTCAGGTAAACATTCTGCATTTATAAACAAAAGCAGCACATTGTATACACAGCTGTATCAAAAACATGCTCGCAATTAAATAAAGTAGTATTAAATGATCGATCTTACG
Organism: Cheiracanthium punctorium; assembly: GCA_038373885.1. Taxonomy (NCBI): domain Eukaryota; kingdom Metazoa; phylum Arthropoda; class Arachnida; order Araneae; family Cheiracanthiidae; genus Cheiracanthium; species Cheiracanthium punctorium. Next base: position 512,522 of record JAWZYV010003565.1, on the reverse strand, counting down.
TTGCAAGATCCGAGAACACAGTCGAGGAACACATAGAAATCATTATCACAAATTCCGTTTTAGCGAAGCGCCGGAAAACATAAATTGAGAATTAAACGACCAAAGTTAACGATAGCTTGTCGAAAGATAATTATTCTGCCCGCAAGCTCAAGAAAGTGTGTTTTTCCGCTTTCAAATCCGTAGGCGGATAATATAGCCTACATCTTCCACAGAGTGGCCGTCATATGTCAGTGGGTGACATCGCTAGGGTCTTTCCTAGAAAATAAAAAGAAAGACCAGCTGCACAAACTCTAAGATTTGCTATGTCAAGACTTACGTTAACCAGAGCTGCGCACAGTAAAGTGATCTGCCTCGAGCGTCATGAAGCTGCAAAGAATTAATTGATTGCTGTGGTAAACAAAATAATAGTCATTATATTATTATATATCTTGTCATATCACTCATGTACAAGATCTCAAACAATGAAAGAGTCCCCCTTTTTTATTCTTATATCTGTTATTTAAATATTGCTATCTTAATTAAGGTATCTGGCATCAGATATGTTTATTTCTGCGATATCTGTAAAAAAGAATATTTTTTAACAGATCACTCATTTGTAAAAGGAAAAATGTTCTTATTTTATTGGTTAGTTAGAGGAAGAGTTATACGAGCTAATATGAATAGCAGCGAAATTATTAAATTCACTTTTGAAGGAAAAAACTTAATATGTAGCTTATCCACCTAATATTCTGCCGTGCCTTTAGCTGAATCTCGTAGCTGATGTTATTTTAATAAACGTGTGTGCGTTTATGAACCAAATCTTTAATCCATGCCCAATAAATATAAGGTAATCTAGACCAATAAAACTGAGTTTTAAAAAAGGCAACCCATTCAAAAACTTCCATTTTGTCGTAATATGAGAAGTCACGCCCAGTAGAAAAAGCAGACCTATAACGTATGCTCCGTAAATTTTAAATTAAATATTTATTTACAGATAAGATTTGGAGTTATGAATTAAAGCTATATATCCCATTGAATAGCAGTATTAATCTTTTAGCATCTTAACCCTTAAATGACTTGTGTTGCCTTTTTGCAACAAACTCACTTTAGTTATTACCCAATTTATTTCATAAGCATAAAGCAAATAAAATTGAAGCATTAGTTGCAAAGTCTTTAAGGTTCATATGTGTTTAATTTTACAGAATTTTACTATGAAAATTTTGTCATTTTAAAGATCTATGTTGCCTGTTTAAAAAATGAAAATTATAGTACATTTAAGGATTAATTATAAATAAATAATTTCCATAAAGGCATTTGGAAAACCTAATTATTCCGTGCCACAGTTTTCTGAGTTAATTGCAACATTTATGATTAAATGTTTGAAGCCAGTAGTAATTCAATTTTATTTTTAGCGTTCTACGTCCGAAAATGTTCTCTCGTATATATTTTTTTGCAAATAAAAGTAATCGCTTTCTGTCTTAAGATGTGCTCTGAAATGAATTTAACGTCGTCTATCTCGAACGTACTTTGCGTAGGTATACCATGTTTCATAACTACTCCGAATCTATAGGTAGAATGTTAATTATCATCTAAATAAAAACTATACACACAACAAAAATAATTTCATTTATTATTTAAACTAACACGCACCAAAATTTATCGAAAAGAGCAGTTGTTTCTGTTTGATTGTATGATGACGTTGTATGATGAAAGGCTCAAATTTGGTTCATCACTTCATTAATCTATGGGGCACATTTTACAAATTGGGAATGTTTTTGTACAGGGGTCGTATACAAATTTAAAAATTGTAACTTTTTGAAAATGGACGACAGGAATTGTTTTAGCGGAGTCTTATTTCCGACCTTATTTTGAACATTTTTTCAATTTACACGGCCCATTTATCTCTAATAGATAAAGAATTAAAGCCCGTTACCACCTTTTCGGGACATCCTGTATATGGATAGAAAATAACACCCTCATGCTACAAATCGATAAGTTAATAATGCTGATCTTGATAATTTTTTGTGCTCTTAGTATGCAAGCTAAAAGGTTGCAGTTAACAAAATAAATATTTGCACAGCTAAGAATTTACAAATTAAATTTTGATTTAATCGCTTATTTGAATAAAAATAAAATTAGATTATTGAATATAAAATAAATGTAACCAATATTTCTTTCAATAAAATAATAATAATAATAATCAAATTAAAACTTAGCAAAAAAATGTATTTGCGTATTTCACGAGTCGAAGAAAATAATTGATAATATTGGGGACAATTAAGCTAAATATCAGTAAAGTAGCTTTGTACGTAATGCAAATTTCCAAAAAGTCAAAATTTTCGTCAGCGTTGTAGGAAAACTAAGAATGGAATTAGCATATTGGCAAAAGTAAAGGAAGCAAATTATAACTTATGTGTATTGTTAAAGGATTACAGGTTAGAGAGTAACAATTTGCTCAGTAAAATTATCCACACAGAAAACATTTCATTTCCAAAAATTAGCGTTTTATTGTAGTGCAATGAGCTTTTAAAGTAAAGAGGTAATGTCTTGCCTGTAACTAAATTTTGTTTGATTCACTCTAAGGCAGCGGTTCTCAACCTTTTAACGTCGCCCCCCCCCCAAAAAAAGGCTAACTTACGATGCGCGCCCCCCTCACATTTTCAGCATACATTCAGTTTTTAATCTTTAACAATGAACATTTAGTCGAATTTTCTACAAAATAATGTTATCAGTAAAGTTTGAATGAACATTTTAGGTGAAAATGGATATATTTTTGAGTAAAAATGAGAATAAATAAGATGATTTTTTAAAAACCTGCATCACTACTACTCTTTGGTTTTTCTCGCGCCCCCTGCAAACGTTCTGCTCCCCCTTTGAGGGTCGCGCCCCACAGGTTGAGAAACGCTGCTCTAGGGGCATTCCATGTCAAATCATCCATCCGAAATCTAATTTGATTCTCAAGGTCAGCAGATTTGGATGAAAATTTTTGAAATTATTATATACATGGATCTAAGAACATTAATCGAATTTTACTTCATCGTGTCAATTATTTCCTGAAAAGTAACTTTAAAGTTTGGTTGAGATCACGCAGAAATTCATTAATCGCATGTTCGGCAACCGCATATAATTTTCACATTTTTGCTGTAAAACGGTTATTTTTGAAGTTAGTGTTATTTTTTTTTATTTGTTCAATATTAAATTGTGAATTCAAGTATGTGGTTAGATTTGAAGCCATTAAATGTTTTTAAAAACCCTTAAACATTAAAATTGAATTCTATTCAGAACATTTACTTGTACACAGAAATTACGGAATAACACTAGTCTGCCTCGTATTTTAAGAATTTTGAAACAATTTTCGCAAAATTTAGAAATGTATAATCAACATTTTAAAAATGCACTGACTATATTCTAAGTTCAATGACCACCTATCAAGTTACCAAATTTCCCTTAATTTGCTTTAATCGTTATTATGTGATTTGCGAACGAACAAAGCGTCACGGACAGAAAGACAACTTTTTTACCCGGCGATCACCTTGCGTTATTATGTGATTTGCGAACGAACAAAGCGTCACGGACAGAAAGACAACTTTTTTACCCGGCGATCACCTTGATTCCCAAATACTTGAAACGGATAGATATAGCAAAATTTTTGAAATCCAAATAATGTTCAGACAAATGTCTAATTATATTTATATAGATTACTTTGAAATTTTATTTCTGAGCGCTTGGAGTCCTAAAATATGTGAAACTCCTACATCCAAAGGAAAATTAATATGTATTCGAGGAACGGAAAGATTAGAGAGACATTGAAAATAATTAAAACGGAACTTTTCTACATTTCGTCCCATCAGTTAAAAAAAAAATGGTACAAACAGGATTTTTTTTAATAGCTCAAACGTGTGGTCCAATCAAAATAAATAACCGGATGAGTCGGTACAAAGAGTAGGATGTTTTTAAAGTAACTGTAAATAAGAGCTAAAAATTTCGCTAACGACTTGTCGTCTGCTTCATGGAAGGTAGTTAATGACACTGCGAGTTACAAAAAATGGGCTCCATATGATTGTTATTCGTAAGAGAAAACCTTTCATTACCGAAGTAAACAGAATATAAAGGCTTCATTTTTTGACATATCCTATCAAAAAAACTTATAGTTTAGGAAGTAGTAATTTTGTCTCTCGAGAATAAGTATATGTTCCGACCAAAAAGTATTTTAACATTTTGAGGGAAATATGGCCCGGAACTTGAAAAGAAGAATTAGACTATATCGTAAACCGTCAAACATGGCAGAAGTAATGTAATGAAGCTGAATGGTGTACAATAAAATTGGAAAGTTAAAAATAATTCATAACAGAACAGCCGGTAATATGAAGAGTAGTGCTCTGACATTGGGACTGCATAATAAATGTATTAAGCAAGATAACTGCGCGGAACATAGGGAATGTGATTAGAGAAAACGGGAAGTCGGGATAAGAGGGCGACTTAAGCAACTATGATTTTTACTGACCACTGTGAATGAGACTAACAACTGAGATTTTTGGGATAACTTCTTTGTCTTGACTTACACCAGGATTTTTTTTCAATTGCCTATTTCAACTTTTAAGAGGCGAAACAGCGGTTCTCCTAAAAGAGGTAATTTTCATCCTCTTTCCCCAGCCATGGGGTAAGATGACTAATATGATAGGGTAAGATGACGAACAAACCCCGGAATGTGAATCAACATTCATGAACACTTTATTAGCAAACAATTTTAATATGAAACGGAAAAAATACATGTAAATGCACAGGTCACATTTTTAAGTTCTTTGGTTGGCTTCACCACTATCTCATCCGGAACACTTAGTATGAGCCCACTTTAAGCCCTGATACCAAAATTCATCCGTGCCTTCTTCTATGCATATGATGCAGAATTTATGTTTAAAATTCTCCAAGTTCATATCATCTTCAGTGTCGATGAACGATATAAAATAAGAATAGTCAAGAGATAAGAAGAGTCAGAAGATGAAGAAAATTGACGTCGTATGGTTTTTTCTTCGCTCCTGTCGTTTTGTTTGCCTTTTTAGTCAATCTTTTTGTATTTTTAGCTCTTTCTCTTCGTGTTCCTTTTTTTTTCTCTTCCAAAGCTTGTTTTATGGCAGTTCCTGATAACAGAAGCGACGGAAATTTCTTCCTCAGCTTTCCCTCTCTTCACTCTTCTCTTCTCTCGCAGGTCTTCAACTACCTGCCTTTAATTGTTTTTGTTATGGCTTATGTGCCCTTAAGAACGGCTAAGAAATGAAAACTGGAGAAAATATATTTAAAAAGGTGTGTTAGGTAAGATGACGAACTAAAAATTATTCGTCATCTTTCACCTTCCAGCCATTTTTACAAAACCAACGTTTATTAGTAACTTTAAAAAAATCTTTAAACACGGATCTACTTAAATTTGTACGCAATAAGATGAGAGTTCAGAATGTTTCAGTGAGAACGTAAAAAGACTTACCGTAGAATCTTTATTCCTTATGTTAAGTCGGTCAAACATTAGGAACACCCTTCGAAAATGAACTTTTATTTGTAACATGTGTTTATTATTTTGACCAAGACGTGCTGCCATTTGAGAATACCTCAGAGAAATACTGAAATCGTCGTCTTACACCAATGCGTCATCTTTCACCGTATTCCCCTAGTTGTTTTATAATGCACCCGAAAAGCTCCACAATAAACAGATCTAAATCCAACTGAACATTTTTGACATCATCTGAAAGAAGTGAGAAATACTTTGATTCGTTCTTGGAACACTACTTCCCAGGGTATCATAAAAAGCTTGACGGAATCCATGCCGCGCAGATTGTGGGCAATCATTAAAGCAATGGGACTCTACAAAATATCAAAACAAGGAATTGATGATGGGGGGGGGGGGGGATTGTTTTTGGTATTGTTTTAAGTGTGCAAATAATTTTGAAAATGCCAGTAGTCTTGATGTTCTTGAAACATGTTATTGATAGCATCTTCATGATCCATGTAAAATCGAATGACAAACGTGTCATCACTTAAATAAAATGAGATTGTTGACAAAAGTAAACACTAAGATCGGCCCCCAATAAAATTATGAATCAAGCAGTTCAGTTTTGGCATTTTTTATATCATCGGGGACATGCTTTGCACCGATTTTACACATTTACCGGTGAACAAAAATTTAAAAATTCTACTCGAATTCGAATTTTTTTTTAACTTTAATCATTAACTTTAATCTTTGTATACGGATATGAAATGTATTATTTACTTCTTGGATCCACGCGAATTCAGATGTTTGAGCATATCTCGGCAAATTTTGGTAGTTATAGATTTGGAGGTAATGTATAACTTCAATGCATATGCCCGTGGTGACCAAACATGTTAGGTCTATGAGCCACAAATGACGGATTTTAAATATTCTAGGGCCGCAGGAACTGAATTTCTTTTTATAAAAAAGAAGATGGAAGGGAAGGAAACTAAACAAAACGTGTTTTATCTTACTTTTTTATAATTATTTTTTTATTAGCCTAAAAAGATATATATAAAGGGTTTCCCCATAAGATGGTAACATGCTTCAATTTTTATCCATTACAGATAAGTAGACTATAAATTGGGAAAAAAAAAGTTCAAAGTAAGTTAGGAAAAAACGACTTACACTAGGAAAAACTCCTCTAGTTTAATTTAGAAAGCGACACTTTTTAAATTTATATACGATCATCATTAAAAAAATCCCAATTAGTAAAATGTACCCCATACACCTTGTGGAGATGTTCAAGTTTGAGAGTTACATCCTAAAACGTGTGAGATATATGAAGATAAATATATGCTGATTTGAACCATTTTTACATGGCTCTCGAAGGGAAAAAATCACGTCGCGTGTTAGGACTCGTTCAGAAATTACGAGAGAAAATAATTTTTTGCACTCTAGTAATACGTTAAAATTCAAGATTATCCGCTGAACATCTTTGTTTATAAGTATCTGTGCGGCGTTTTATGATGAAAGGCTGAAATTTTATTCATCACCTCATCAGTCTCTACAGCACATTTTACAAATTTTTTTCTAAGTATTTCACATCTGAAACACAATTAAATATTAAGTTAACCAAAAAGTGATTGCGTTTTTTATTCCATACAATTCAAACAAGCTGTGCCCAAACATAGGATTCATATTTGTTGCACTTTAAAGTAAGAATTTTACAGGTATTATTTCTTTTTCTTCCAACATTCTACCCCTTTTTTCACGTCTATCCTTCTTGGAGGATAACGTTCAAATTGCCCTGAACTTGATTTTTAGATATTCATGAGTGTTAAATTTCACAGCAAGAATTTTATGGATATGTATTTTTATCAGCAATAAGACTTTTTAAAAGACTTGTAACAAACGATGCGATGTAAGTGGAAAAATTTTCATTTATCACAATACGAGAACTTAGAATTAATCAAGTTACAATTCTACTCTGTGATCCCAGAGTTCAAGGCCGAACTTTGCTCTGCAAATTCTTCTTTCTTTAGATATATGTATTTGTTTTATCCAACCCTTTAGTTTTTATTAACAAGTGCAGTGTAAGAACTAAAGTAAGAACAAATTTCGAATAGATTTCGCTTAAAACGCATAAGTGAAAAAAATCACGACGATCCTGTTAAATCAAGCAAGCTCGGAAGATTACTAAACAGTGTGAATCGGTTATAAAGCACATTCCTTTATAAATGTACCCAAAAGCTAGGGTCAATTAAAATGCCATATTATGTTGTAGAACTTTGGTTGAAACTTACAGTACAGAAATACTTAGACTACTACATAATTTTCACCACTAATGGATTAAGTCCCCTCGCCGAGAAAAAAGGAATTTCATGAGAAATGTAAGATGCATTTTACTTCCATGAAATGGACATAAATTTCCCCACAAAATTGCATTCATCCGTTTCTGTTTTCACGTCAATGCTGCAAACAAGATTACACAACTCTAAATTAGGGAGGGATGAGAGATGAGGCGATCTGAGACAGAGATTTACAGTTTTTATGCGAGACGAGAGAGAATTTTTATTATAACTATACAGGAAACATTAATTTTTCGAGACTATACAAATTTTTGTTGTTGTTTTGCGAGACAAGACAGGCATATTTTTCGTGCCGCGTTCATCTCTATTCCAAACTATTTTACTTCCTTCTCTGAAATTCTACACTTCCAAAAATATGAATTGGTTGATTTTACGAGGGGACTTCTAACATTTTATAAATTTTATACGCGGGAAAGAGAGAAAGAGTCGGAAAGATGGTAAACGAATTAATCTAATATAACTGGGAAGCTTTGCTGTTTTATTGCAGCGTAACCGCGAATGGCAGATAACGCTGGATGCGAAAAGAGACGGGCTTTTTTATCATTACTGCATAAGAAAAAAATCTATAAATAAATTTAGTTGAATACAAATACATCGAAATAGTATTTTCGATTCGAGATACGTTGAAAAAATAAATTACTTTCCAAATTCGCAAAATACACTTATTTTCAAACTATGCTGAAAATCCAAAATACATGACAATTTTTAATATGTTGCATAAGGTTAAGCTTAATTTTTATTAGTCTGATAGTCATTTTCAAACAGTACAGTTGGTACGACGAAACACAAATTTTATTGGTTCCAGTAAATTGATGAATAAATCACAGTGAATAAGCAATAACACGTTAGATAATAGTCAGATTAACGCAGGAGCCTTCTCATTCAGTAATTCACACACAACATTTTTTCTAGAGATTAAAATTCAGTGGAAATTCTTGAGGAAAATTCTCAGTTCCTCGGAATACAACAATGAAGAATTCAATAACAACATTCAAAAATAAGCTTCTCAAAACAAGCAAGAAATTGTCGCTTACATTACTGCAATACAGAGCGTATGAGCTCTCAGCAGAATAACGTTTCTCTGCTAGCAACTGCTTATTATTCTGAACCGAACTGACTGGGACATGATCTGCCTTTCTTATATAGGCTCTCTGAAATTTCAAGCAATTCTACAAGATTCCATTTCTAGAAAAATCCCAATCAAACGCGAACCTTGAATGTGTAATAATATGCAAGAAAGCAAATATTACAGTCCCCATTGGTAAAATCGCACCGAATGTCGTTAAACTTGTCGACTGTTTGGTGAAATATCCCCAAATTTGGAGCAAAAGTCTCCAAAATTGAAGTCAGCTAAGCGATAGCGCCAATATTTTTCGAGAATTAGAGAAAACCCGTGTTAAAAAATTGGGATACCCCAAATGCCCTTTCTCCCGTTCCAGTTAACCGATTTTCATGAAACAAAACGCAAAAATTTTAATGAATTTATTTGACACTTAGAATACGAACTTTAGACAACATTTAACCCCCATCCCCATCCTCGAAGAGCAGGTCACTCCAAAAATTCGTAACATTATTTATACTAAAACATAAAAATAGTTCCGTAGTTTGGAAATATTTTATTTACGGTTAAAATGCCTTTCGTTTTTCTCTGAAATTGATGTCGTATAAAGTTAAAAAGAGTAAGGAGTTTCAAAATACCTCTGTCGTATTCATTTCTTTAAGGTATCCGAGTAGGTTCTTGGACCATTTTTTTAAAATAACTAGTTTGCAATTTGCTGAATAGTTTTTTTTTTTTTTTTGGCTGTTTTTCAAAGAAAAAAAAACTTAAAAAGGATGACAATTTAAATTATATGCATGTGTGTATATATATATTTTTTTAATTTGAAACATTTTATGAAAATTTCATTGTTGTAAAGAACGGACTACGAAAATTTTTTTTCAAAATAATCATATTCGGCTTTGCATGTGTACTGATGTAACTTGTTAACGTAACAGACCGCAGATTAAGCTGTATTTAAAAAAAAATTCGGATTTATAATCATTTTTCTCAAAATTCATTCTATTTTCTGGAATTAAAAAGCTGTAAAACGTAATAAAATAGTTCTACATCGAAACCTGCGGTCTATTACACTCATAGAGGTCCAAGAAATATGCATGCAAAAATAAATCATCTATCGCTTCGATAGTTTTTGAGAAATCACGTTTTTCGTGCAGTAGCTGCGATAAATTTTCACTTTTTAATAAAAGCATTTAAAATATTGATAGCCGTCTCTTACTATTTAGATGGCCATAACTAGCGTTCTAAAACACATAGAATTAAAATAAAAGCAGTTTTAGAATAGCTAAGTATGGGTTTTTACTTTGAGACAGTAAAACAAAAATGTAAATTTTGGCCAAAATTGACCTTTTCAACGTAGTCGGATACCTTAAAAAGCACCCGTAAATATTTTTTTCACATACTTTATTATCCAAGTTTATAAACAATATGTTCAGAAAAAAAACCTTAATAACAAAAATCATACTGCAAAACTGACAAAAACGCTTCCTGCAGCGGTATATACTGACTCTTTTTTTCTCCTTCCCAAGTCCAACGTAAATTTGATTATTTAAAATATTAATTAAAAACTGTATTTCTTAAAAAGAAAAGTCTTAAGTACAGTGCCGTGATTCTTACGAAATAAAAACTCTCAAAAAGCCTCTGAGTCAGTGAGCACATGGTCCTAATATTACCAATTCCCATTAAAAATTGTGGAACAAACGACCGATTCCGATCTGAACTACTAAAAACTATTCCATCGATGTAATCTACTGACCATGCTAGCTATCTTAGTGGATTTATTTCAGTTACAGCATCTCTATCAATTGTGCTGTCTGGGAGAATCAACGGATCGCAACCTTCGCTAAGCTGTTTCTCCGTCATGACATTCAATTACAGTAATTAAGACTGAAGGACATGGAGGTCAAACAGTGAACTTATTCATCGATGTGTCGTGTAATAAGCCATCCCGAAGATTCACATTACACCTCATGAACAGCACTTGGCTAAGTTTCTCCGTGGCCTATTTATTACTTTAAATCAAAACAAAGCCACATCTCTATTGAAGAACCTCTATTAAATATTAAAAATCTAAGTTATCAGAATACATCAAAATTTCTTAATTTTTTGGTCGCTTACATACTGGATTCTTAAATTTGTAAAGTCTCATATACTCACAAGACTGGACGATTTCTCACCTAAGATCTTAGAAAAACGAAAGAGTTCATTTCTTTTTACTAGGAAAAACTGGGTTGTGCATGAATTTCTTTTTTAAATATATTAATGCAGCTGTTCTGTACCCGAGGCACATGTCCTAAGCAGTAACCAGTCGATGTGTCTAGACTAGCGTTTCCCAACTTGTAGGGCGCGCCCTCCTAGGGGGCGTGGAGTGTTTGCTGGGAAGGGGGGGGTGAGAAAAACAGCAAAGGACATGTGAGAATGCATGTTTCAAAAAATCATCTTACTTATTCTAATTTTTAACATATCTATTTTCGCTTAAAATGTTTACTCAAACTTTACGGATAAAATTATTTTGTAGAAAAAGCGACTACATATTTTTTGTTCAAGAATGAAAAACTGAATGTATTCTTAAAATTGTGAGGGCGGGGTAGCGCCACCATAAGTTAGCCTTTGTTGGAGGGCGCGACGTTAAAAGGTTGGGAACCGCTGGCGTAGACCATTTATTCACCAGTGAAACCAGTATTTTGAAATACGTTAAATGTGGCGATTTCAACATTCATAAAATGCATCGCGCCTACGTAATCATACGACAGCTTATTTTGGTAGATTACACTGAATGATCGTTAAAAAAAAAAAAAAAAAAAAAAGAATCGGAGGCAACATCAGAATTCGCGGGATCTTTGCCATCGCATTGTCGGGGATTATACTAATGAGATTAACGTTCAGAAATTCCTTGGTTCTACTCTTAACGGCTATCTGAAGAGAGCTTAGGGAAAACCCTAACAATTAACAGAAGGGAGGAAAATCAAGACATATTCCGATAGATTAGTTTCTTTACTGGTATCAGTTTTTCACTGATAAATTTACGAGCTGGAATAATGAATTCGTCTCAGTGCGAATTGCAGGGGAAGGAAAGGTTTTCGCAAAATTGGGTTTTGTTGAGGTATAATTCAACGAACCAGAGTAAATATAATAAAGGATCCGTTAAAGAAGGGGTTTTATTGTGTAAATTAACTATTTCCTTTTTGACAGTATTTTAATTTGCTCGACTATTCAGGATCAAAAGAATTAATTTCATAAAAATATTGACAGTACTGTCCTAAAACATTGTTCTCAGGAAAATCCTCTGTTAGTGCACGTGGTTGTTGAAAATCATCAGTAATTATCGTGATTACTTTTTCAGAGAAACAACGATAGTATTAGCAGTACAACACAAGGTTTTCAAGAATTAGTCGTCTCTATAAAGACAATTTCCTTCATCCTTTTTCTCTAAAATCATTCAGGGGAAAAAAAAGATTCATTTGTTTTAGCAATAAATGGAAACCATGGATTCAATCAGTTAACAAACACAGAACAATCATTTTAATGCTTGCATGTTCTTTTAAAAACGCTTAAATAATTTTAAAAAATCAACGACTCGTACAAATTTAAATATTTACTTCTTGGATAGTTGATTTCGCTAAAGAAAAACCAAACACTTAAATTAATTAAAAAAATTGTAACTAACTTGTGATTAAAACAACACAAACCCTTGCTTTAGTATACAGCATATTTAGGACATGGCTTAAGTTGCGATAAATTTTCAGGTGAGGTTTGAAAATTTAAGTCCCCCCTTTAAAAAAATCTTAGCAATGGCTGTGAGCAAAGGTATGACTGCGCCACCCCCTCTTACAGAACTCACCAAACTGTTGTCTTCTAGGAATGAGAAATCTAGACTGAGAAAGGAAAACGTGTTCGTAACTGGAACATGAAATTTAAGCATTGGGCATTTTAAAAGCAATTCCAGTTCGTTCTTTAAAAGGTAGAAAAGATGATTAAGTCGAAATGGTAGATTAGATCCTATTCATCTATACCAAACTCATAGCTGCCAAAATTCTTTCAGTCTGGATAGGGAATTTCATTTTATTTTATAGCAATTGCACATACACTAAAAAGCTAAAGTTACACTAGATTTAAATGTTCACTGTGGATTATCAATGTAATAACCCAAAAGTTCACAGATTTTCTAAAGGATAATTTTTGTTATACTGAGTCACAGAATGGACTAATTTTCAAATGTGATAACTTCCTTCTGACAACGGAATAATATAGCACATTTCACTAGAAGTAAATTACTTTGCAATCCCGTTAGACCTCAATGCTTCATCGTTTGTCTTTTGGGTGACAATTTTAAATATATTTCCTCGAGATTTTCTTAGTATTTCCCTTAAATGTGTGAGTAATACAAAATTGAGTGATATGTAATGAAAATTTTCCGGAAGGTCCCAAGTTCCCTTTGGCTGCACATCTGATTTTTATATAAAATTTTCCCTTATTGCTTGTAGAAATGATGAATAACATTTCTTCCAAGAAAGAGGAAATGAAGAAATACAGCTTTTTATAAGAAAAAGAAAAAGCACTCAACGCTGGTATACACCAGTTCAAAATATAAATCTAACAAATCAATTTCAAAATAACATCGCATGCTATCGTCAAAGCTGAAAGGATAAATTAATCCTTGGCCAAAGGATCCTTTGTCGAAACCGGTCAGCGAGACTTATATTTTGAACTGGTGAGCATAGATGTTGTATTTTTTCTATGATGTAGATAACACCATTAACATTTTTTTGTTTACATTTAACTAATTTAAAAATAATTCAAAAGTGCTGCAAAAATTATTGTGGGTGGACATAACTTGCTTACGAGAATAAAGCATATTGTTTCAAATATTGCACCTATGAGTGTATATTTTATTTATCGCGATTATTTATTTCAATACAGTTATTATAAACAAATAAATAATGTACTGATGTATTCGTGAAAGACTGTTTCAGAACTTAATTTTACAAGCATAAAAAAGAAAATACTTTGTGCATCAGTTTAAATGGATACCTTCAAACTGCAACTTAATGAAAACTATCAAGATTTCAACACTAAAAGTTGAACCTGAAATTTCACTTTATAAACTTTTTAAAAGAAATCCTTTCAACATTCCTTGGCTGTACAAAATAAATATTACACTGCTTGTGAACTGCGGTGTTTCTTTTCCATTTCGATACAACTCAAAACCCACCTTGGCTTAGAAAACATTTATGAGTAGTAATCGCTAGTAAACTTTCCCCATGATTCGTGGCACACATTATAAATGTTTAAATTTCGAATCTGTTAAAACTTTATTACACGAGATAAGATAAACAACGTTTTACGTTCTCACGTAAGACATCACTTTCATGTTCTAGCTTAAACGATCAAGAAGTTACCAAGCGATCAACAAACAAAAGAAAAGAGGGGGGAAAAATAAGCTCGATTAATATCGCAATTGAATAAGACACGACAAGCTTCTAGCCTTAAGCGTCGCACCGTGACTCATCCTCTACAATTGTGTAACCTCTAGTGGAAGTGGAGTAGTTTTGCTATGTAAGAAAAACGGTGGAACGTCTCCAAGCGGAAAAATTTGTGATGGTATACCGTTAAGACCAATAAAAGGATTTTTTCTTGGAAATAGGAGTAAATCGTTGGTCTACCTGATTCAGAAATATATGGGGCTGTCTCAGAAGAGTCTAAAAACAACTAAGTAATTTTAGAACAGAGGTTAACTGATATGTACAGGTTGTATGTATTCGTTGTTGGAAGAGGCTAGCCTGTCTTTAAGGCCCAAAAGCTTTGTTTAAAAAGCACTTTTGGTTGCCTACAAAGGTATTACATACCTAGTTACTCTTATATGAGCATGGCTCAATGCACATACGCATGAGCAGAGCTGCAGAAATTTAAAAAGAAAAAAAAATTACGATTTTTGTCTTTCGCTCATGCACAAGTGAAAGCATAAACAAAGGCACCTCAATCCGATTTAGACTCCAGTTCTAGTCAATTTTCAAAACATTGTAAAAATTATGAATTTAACATGATATCTCGTACTAAAGACAGCAACTCAGACTGTTACGGTCAATCATTCATGAACGCGTACAGTGAAAAATAATCGTCTCGAACTAATGTTGTACAAAACCAAAATATGCTTAAAACAAGCACAAGAAATTTTCTGGTCGGTTTTTGTAAAAAAAAAAAAGCACAGGGAAAACCAATATTAAATGAAAAATGGAATTTTAATACTTTTTATTCATTTTTTTTATTTTTGTAAAATGGGGTAGATTACGATATCTTTCATCATATTTTGTCTTAAAAATAATTTGTATATTGACTAAGAAAGTAACACGCGTTTTCAACTCATTTTTAAGAGTTAGAAACAGTTTCACAATAGGAAATTATTTTTTAAATATATGAGAAAATTCAGCAACATTTTTGTTATTGTTAACCTATCTTAATCATTCTACGCAGGTTTTCTTGATACGTTTGATCATTGTAAGAAATTAGCTAAATATTGGGGTAGGGGAGGTTGAGAATAAGTTTTAAAAAGATTACAATTTAATCTGAAATGAAGTTTGATAAAAAAAAAATACTAATTTATTCAGTTGACATATATTGTAATGTAAAATGAAGCTTAGTGAACATATAAACACTGTGCCGTATGAAACAGTTTGCTCGTTCCAAAAATATTTTTGATATTATCGGTAAGCAGAGCTACTTGTTTTTTTAAAGCTTAATTTATTAGCCAATTCTATAAAAACAGGTGCATCTACAGTAAAACTTGTTTTAAATGAAACTTTTATTTAGAGGAAACTTGCCTTAAATAAAATGGAAGTCTGCGTAAACAATGGGGGGGAAAATAATTCGGAACCAAACGATTCCGTTTTAGCCAGGCTTTACTGTACATACATTCCTAGGTTACATTCAGAATATGCCATTTCGAAAAATATAACTTTAACGTAGAGTTCCAGAGATTCGTGCTTATACTAGACAAGTGTCATGATCAAGAAAAAGAGGTGCCATTAGACGAGTGGTTCTCAAACTTTTTATTCGTGAACCCCTTTGTAAATTATGAAGAAATTGCAGAGCCCCTTGTGTTGTCATTGTGTAGTAATATATTATTGTCACGAACCCCTTTACACATCTCGCGAATCCCTAGGTATGTGGAAACCACCTGTTGGGAACCATTGCACTAGAGATGAATCTTCACACATCACACGGATGTCATCGCACGAATCTTCGTTATTAAAACGTCTAAAGGATGATTTTATAACGAAGAGTTACTGTTTTATCAAAAGCCATTTGTAAGTGACGAAGATTGTTTACGATAACTCTTCACACTTCAGTTTTTACAGAAGAGAATTTGATAGCCACAGTACTTTTATTCAACAATCAGATTTATACACATTGTTTCTTTACTGAAAGTTCTGTATGTGTTTTTGAGTAGAAGATATGATTTATTGAGTCCTGGGACTGAACTCTTTGGAAGAATTGGTAAACATTATTTATAATTAGTAAACTAGATTAACTTTCAAAACAGCTATACGTAAATGTTTAATCAAGCATGGAAATCGTAAAGGGTAAGCCGGATATATTGTTCATTTCATAAAGAATTTACGTACACTGTACGCTGAACCTATGGTACAGCTGTCAACATATTTCGGCTCTTGGATGATTTTTATCACCGTAAAACACATAAAATAAATTGTTCTGAATTTAAAGAGTAGATGCATATGCCATTTATATTAAGCCTGAATATAGTACATTTTCAATTTTTTGTATTTCTAGGCATAAAAAAACTTAGTTCATATATTGATCAATGTTACAAGTCACCATTTCAAAATAGTGGGGGGGGGGCATTAAAAATATAATTTTCAAATTTAAAAATATTGTTCTGTTAAAAATAAATGAGTGATAGAGCAGAACAAAAAGAAATGTTTCATATTTATATCTATCATTTCATTCATTTATATTTTTTGTCGATGAGATTTTGACATTTTGCTGTCACCGGCGGCATTAGAGCTTTTATAAACTTAAAAAGTGGTACAATCTGTGAAAGGGTTGAAAAGCACTATTCTAAAACCCAATTAAATACCACTCTTAAAAAAAGAAAAAAAAAACTGTTCCGTGCATTTTTAACAAACATTCATGCATAAAAAAAAGATGGTAAGCACATATGTGTCCTCTTACCGAAACTCCAGTCGATCTAACGGTCTGGAGTTTTGGTCAGTTTTCTCCACATGTGACGTAAATACGCGTTAGAACCCTCCAGTAAGTCCCAGACCGAGGCATCCCCCCATCCTTGGTAGATACCCCTTGCTTAGCTGTTCCATAACACAAAAAAGGCTTGAAAACACGCAACAAAAAATTAGGGGTCCTTTTCTTTTACGTATGAGTGCCAGTTCAATAAACTGAGGTTCAAAGGTTCGTCGTGTGTAGCTGTGACTTAAAGCTTATAAACAGGAAGAAGGTGAACGAAATTTAAGTTTGAGATGAAAAACAACAGGTTAAGCGCCCTTATTCTTACGCCAATTATTTGTAGTAATAATACTAGTATCCATGTTCAATTTACCCCATATTGTTTGTCCGTTGTTTTTCTTCGCATCCGTGTGCCGAATTTTTCATTGTTTTCTTTGTGACGGCATCCCTGTGATCATTTCGCACAAGGCGGCGTCTTTGTAGCTTGTAATTTACATTAGCACCAAACGGAAAAGCGTAAAGAATTATGTACGTAGAGCATGCGAACACATAGCTAAGGAGGTGAGAATTAGAGACGAGCTAAACAAAGGTCAGAGTCCGATAAACTAGAAACAGAGTTGGGCAGTATCACCAATACATGTATTTTCAAAACACATTTGTATTTTGTATTTTCACTCATAAAAACAAAATATTTTAAGAATGAATTTTGTATTTTTAAAATTAAAAAAAAAAGATACATTTTGTATTCTGACATTAAATTAATCGTAACACCACTGATTGCTCAGATAGCATGTCCAAATGAAAATCATAAAATTACAGAATTTCACTTTTCCCCTTCTCTTGATATAATTTATGAGCTGCATCAGAAGTATACGTGGTATTGTGAATGAAGTGTTAGGATCTCTTGCGATCTTTAACTAAACAGGAAAGGAAAATTAAAACTTTTCATACTCCTGTTTAAAACATAAACAGTATGTTTGGTCTAGGAATGTTTCTAGATTTACACTGTAAATGAAACCAAAAGTAGTAAAATTTTACATTTTTAAGGGAATTTGAAATGTGTTGCTAAGTTTAAAAAAAAATAGCACTGACAGTATTTCTGCAGTCGTACAGTGGGTTCTTGCGGTTATCGTTGTTAAGACATAAAACTACATAAACTACGGCGATCTGCCTTAAGGGTGAAGGTGCCTTGTGCGGTGGACTTTTTGAGGGGTTTTAAGGTGCATTAGGTTACATGTGGAGTAAAACGCCACAAACTCCAGCCCGTTAGAGAGACAGCTTTGCGTAATAGGATGGGGTGAATCAAATTTCCACTCTTGATGATTTTGAAAACTTTTGTGCAATTCTTAATTAAAAATGTATCCAAATTTTGCCTGTAGATGGAAATGAAAAAGTTAAGGAGGAGTGTCAGTTATGAAAGCTGAAATTTTAGGTAATATGTAAAACATTTAAATTTACGATAAATTCTAAAACTCACTGAAAGACAAAACTTGAATTTTTTTAGGTTGTGATTTAGCTGAGAATTTTTATTCAAACGTTCAACTGAAATCAATCAATAATAAATATTATATGTAGAGGTTTATTTTACGCACTGTGATTTTTGGAAGTCAAAGTATTTGTAAACGATTTAAAAAAAAACGAGTATTCATTTTTCACATGCTGATATTGTACAGTTCTCATTGCGTTTTGAGTATTAATGAAATTTCTCAGAAATGGTCTATTTCGGATCTTCTTGCTAAAAAGGTAAAATTTTGAAAGGTAATATTTAAAAAAAAAGCACATCTTCCTTAACACAACTATTAAGATTGCTTTTGTTATTCTTGTATAAATGTATTTAAATAAAATAAACTGAGATCTTCGGGGGAATTAGCTTCTTCGAAATTCAAATCCTTTAAAAATTTTACATGTATTTTGAAAATACATGTATTTCGTATTTTTTTTAATTCAAGAAGTATTTTGTATTTTAGTGTTTGAATCAATGTATTTTGTATAGAAAATACATTTTTGGTGTATTTTATCCAACTCTGACTAGAACACGATAACCTAATATTTCCATTTTCGTTTCAATGTTCTCAGAGTCAAGCTGGAATTCCAACTCGGTACTGTATTTGCAAATGACTCTGGTGTACTTTATGAAATAATGCCAAATTGTAACAGTTGTTAAAAATAAACTAAATCAGAGAGATGTAAATTTCAATGTCTTTTCACAAGTTGTACTGAGTGGGGCAGTAGCTTAAAACATCTAATAGCTTTAAAAAATTCAGACAAAAATTAAACTTTCAGTATTTACTATATTTTTATAAAGTATGCCTCATTAGTTCGCGGTCTAATTTGCATTGAGATTTCTGCGTTGATGAAATTTTTCTGAAAGTCCAGAAAGATATATATAGGTTTATGATTGTTCATATTGTATAGAATACATCCGCTACCCCTAAGAGTAGCCATAAAAAAATCCTGAACCGTTTAGGATGAAATGATAGTAGATATCTTAATTTAAAATAAGCTGCAACCGATTAAAATTTGGAAACTAAAAAATATTCAAAAATCGCAAGTTCTCCACCAAACGATTAATGAATGAATTTCTCACTTTATAAACTTATAATTTGAAAACAAAATAATTGACTTTGTGAACCACTTTCCAATATTTCCCTTTAGCAAGTCGATACTATTTTGTCTCATCATTTTACATTACGATCTCTATCTCCAATCACAAAAGTGTATTAATAGGAAAAGTTCCTACTGCCTCCCTTAAGGTTTTTTTTTTGTGTGTGTGTGTGTGTGTGTGTGTGTGTGTGTTTCTGCAGTACTTATTCTTCAGGTTCTGTTGTACAGTGTTTCAAATTTTCCTGTGTACTGATGGGCTTTATTTTTTCATTTATTTATTTATTTTATACAGTTATTGCGGTATTTTAGTTATTTCCTCGCGAAACAACGATAAACAGTAAGGTCACGAGATATGCAATAGGTTAGACCATAGGTTCCCAACCTTTTTTTGAACTGGTGCCCCCTTTTCTTGTGAATATTTCAATACCGCCCCCCTCCCACTCCAGAGAAACAAGAGCATACATAATGCATGGTGAAAACAATAATTAAAAAATTACTAATAGATAGGAATATTGTTGGAATTGAAACGCTACTGAATTTCTCCTACATTTAAAAAAGAGGAATAAAAGTTTTTGCTAAACTGTTATAAGGACAGGCAAGGGATTTGAAGGTACGAAGTAATACATAATAAACCATTGCTGTCTAAATAAATAAATTGACAGTTTCAGAGAACAATCAAAACGCATACTTAATTATATTAAAAAGTATTTTTATTAAAATTTATTTTTATTAAAATAATATCAGCGTAATTTTTAAGTCGTTTTTAGACTATATTTGGTTAATCTTCTCACGCCTCTCCGTGCCATATCAACGCCCCCTAATTTTCTCTGGGTCTTTTACCGCCCCCCTGAAAGCCTCAAACGCCCACAAGGGGGCGTTATCGCCCACGTTGAGAACCTATGGGTTAGACAGTGCGATAACCACGTAATTCGGGGTATAATTTCTCATATAATATAAATGTGTGCATACTTTTTTTTTTTTTTAATTGGGGCCGGAGACTAAAGAAATAAATATATTTTCTGCGGAACTTCTTTTTCATATAAAAGATATTTTTAAATTTTTGTGTTTTGAACATGAACATATTAAACTAACATTACATAAAATAAATAAAAACTTTGTGAAAAGCACACATAAAATGATACTTATAACAAGATACGCTCGTTTCGACTGAAAATTTATTCAGTCTTCATCAGTCAAAGCTCTTCGTCTCACAAAACAGTCGGACTGTTTTGTGAGACGAAGAAGTTTGACTGATGAAGAATGAATAAATTTTCAGTAGAAACGATCGTATCTTGTTAAAAGTATCATTTTATGAGTGTTTTTTCACAAAGTTTTTATTTATTTTAACGTTTAACACCAAAATTTTGAGTGTTTTTTCTACAACATTACATATCTTAGAAAATGATGTCAACATTTCCATACGATTTAATTATCTCATTAAGCGAAATGAAAAATTAATTTCATTATTATAACATTTCTCATTTAAACATATATATATATTTTTTAAGTTCTTGTGAATATGTGAGTGAGCGCATGCAGGCGCGTAGCTAGGAAAATTTTTCGGGGGGGGGATATGCGCCTGGAAAATTTTTCGGGGGGGGATATGAACATATATCTGCATAAATAGACGGAATTTCATCACTAATCCAAAAATTTCGGGGGGGGGATATATCCCGATATCCCCCCCCCTGGCTACGCCCCTGAGCGCATGTGTATTACTTATTTTACATATACAATGTACAATAAAGAAAATGCACTAAAAATACCTAAATATTGTTCATTATTTTAATTCAAAATATAAATAAATAAAAAATTGTTTCCAGTTTCAAATTACATGAAATTCTTTAAATGCGAATTGCATACATTAGAGTGCCCGTTACTTATAAATATTAATTTATTTATAAAAATTCTTCGGTGAACCTTCCTCCCCCACCCTGGTTACATCTCCGCTGAGGAAGAAATAAAATGTTCACTCTTTCTTAACGATCACAAAAACAGACATTTCAACTAGCCTAATTGAGCAATCGAACCCCGTAATCTCGAGCCGGTATTTTAATTCAAAATATAAATAAATAAAAAATTGTTTCCAGTTTCAAATTACATGAAATTCTTTAAATGCGAATTGCATACATTAGAGTGCCCGTTACTTATAAATATTAATTTATTTATAAAAATTCTTCGGTGAACCTTCCTCCCCCACCCTGGTTACATCTCCGCTGAGGAAGAAATAAAATGTTCACTCTTTCTTAACGATCACAAAAACAGACATTTCAACTAGCCTAATTGAGCAATCGAACCCCGTAATCTCGAGCCGGTATTTTAATTCAAAATATAAATAAATAAAAAATTGTTTCCAGTTTCAAATTACATGAAATTCTTTAAATGCGAATTGCATACATTAGAGTGCCCGTTACTTATAAATATTAATTTATTTATAAAAATTCTTCGGTGAACCTTCCTCCCCCACCCTGGTTACATCTCCGCTGAGGAAGAAATAAAATGTTCACTCTTTCTTAACGATCACAAAAACAGACATTTCAACTAGCCTAATTGAGCAATCGAACCCCGTAATCTCGAGCCGGTATTTTAATTCAAAATATAAATAAATAAAAAATTGTTTCCAGTTTCAAATTACATGAAATTCTTTAAATGCGAATTGCATACATTAGAGTGCCCGTTACTTATAAATATTAATTTATTTATAAAAATTCTTCGGTGAACCTTCCTCCCCCACCCTGGTTACATCTCCGCTGAGGAAGAAATAAAATGTTCACTCTTTCTTAACGATCACAAAAACAGACATTTCAACTAGCCTAATTGAGCAATCGAACCCCGTAATCTCGAGCCGGTATTTTAATTCAAAATATAAATAAATAAAAAATTGTTTCCAGTTTCAAATTACATGAAATTCTTTAAATGCGAATTGCATACATTAGAGTGCCCGTTACTTATAAATATTAATTTATTTATAAAAATTCTTCGGTGAACCTTCCTCCCCCACCCTGGTTACATCTCCGCTGAGGAAGAAATAAAATGTTCACTCTTTCTTAACGATCACAAAAACAGACATTTCAACTAGCCTAATTGAGCAATCGAACCCCGTAATCTCGAGCCGGTATTTTAATTCAAAATATAAATAAATAAAAAATTGTTTCCAGTTTCAAATTACATGAAATTCTTTAAATGCGAATTGCATACATTAGAGTGCCCGTTACTTATAAATATTAATTTATTTATAAAAATTCTTCGGTGAACCTTCCTCCCCCACCCTGGTTACATCTCCGCTGAGGAAGAAATAAAATGTTCACTCTTTCTTAACGATCACAAAAACAGACATTTCAACTAGCCTAATTGAGCAATCGAACCCCGTAATCTCGAGCCGGTATTTTAATTCAAAATATAAATAAATAAAAAATTGTTTCCAGTTTCAAATTACATGAAATTCTTTAAATGCGAATTGCATACATTAGAGTGCCCGTTACTTATAAATATTAATTTATTTATAAAAATTCTTCGGTGAACCTTCCTCCCCCACCCTGGTTACATCTCCGCTGAGGAAGAAATAAAATGTTCACTCTTTCTTAACGATCACAAAAACAGACATTTCAACTAGCCTAATTGAGCAATCGAACCCCGTAATCTCGAGCCGGTATTTTAATTCAAAATATAAATAAATAAAAAATTGTTTCCAGTTTCAAATTACATGAAATTCTTTAAATGCGAATTGCATACATTAGAGTGCCCGTTACTTATAAATATTAATTTATTTATAAAAATTCTTCGGTGAACCTTCCTCCCCCACCCTGGTTACATCTCCGCTGAGGAAGAAATAAAATGTTCACTCTTTCTTAACGATCACAAAAACAGACATTTCAACTAGCCTAATTGAGCAATCGAACCCCGTAATCTCGAGCCGGTATTTTCGTAAAAACACCGTTATATTCAATTTCGGGCTATGGAAAAATAAATAAATAAATAAATGAGCTAAATAACAGTCTTTTCAACTGTTACTTTTCGAAAAAGAAAAGTGATGCGCCGCTAAAAAGCATCGCGTGTTAAAAAAAAAAAAAAAAAAACCACAGAGAGAGAGAGAGAGAGAGAGAGAGAGAGAGAGAAGGGAAGATCCTTTTAGCACTAACGCCCGTTTCTGCGAAAAAGGTCTGAACTCGGTTTCGGTTTTAAAAGAACGCACAGAACCGGTTCTCCACCAGCGCGGCAACGCCACTGTATAATATACTTTTACTCAACAGCCAAAGGCCGCTACGGGAAAAAAAATGTACGAGAATGGAGGGGGAAGGGAGAAAATCGGAGAACTGGGACCTTAAAGGTCAAGTCGAGCAAGTGAAAACAAAGATTGGTAAATCGCTGGCGTATTCCATTAATTAAAGATTCAGCGTTTGGGGCAATAAATACCTCAACAATGACTCAGAGCGCGGATGAAGGGAAAAGCGGCTTGGCCATAAATACTGGACAATTTCACAAAAATTTAACTGTTCAAAGGAGATCAGAGAACGCAAGAAACAGAGGCGGAGTAACAGCTGAAAACATACTTGGATTGTAAATCACGTCTGAAAAATTACACAGAATTAGTAAAATACCAGCTGAGGAAGTATATGACGGATGGGCCAACCTTTTAGTTTGCTATAAGATCTTCCATGGCAAGAACACAGCTCTGTAGCCTCGTAGAATTGGAATAAGTTAGGATGAGCTTTCGGTTTGATTTCGTCGCCCAGAAATTTTGTTTATACACGACTGCATTTTATATTCCCCTTCTCGAAAAAATTTCCTGACTACATTCCTGAGCTATTGCCCTCCCAGAAACGAACAAAGCAAAAATCCTGGTGTGCCAATCGAGTCTAAATGGGCTTCGATTCTATAATAGACTAGCTCTGCCTCATATGCAAGAATTATTATGGAATTCATTTTTACAAAATAATAAAAGTATAACATGGGAAAGTTTTGGAAGAAATTAATACACTATACCATATCTTTACCACTGTAAAATACATGTGTGAGTCAATACAAGTTTTAAATTTTTTGGAAGTACCATAGATTGATATTTTAATGCTTTTCCGTACATTTAACCTTGCTGTTCATCGAAGACTGATTGTTTATTGTTGTTTCATTTAAAATAATGCTCTAGTAAAATATTTGACCCAGGTAAGCTCCTATAAAATCTCGGACACAGACTTTCAAACATTTAGCTGAACTTGTGTCTTTTCGGTATCATTACTAAGAAATTTGAGAATGCAGTTGAAATGTAATTAGTCTTGTCCCGTCAGTGGTTGAGCGGTTTCAGCAGGGCTAACATTTTCTTGCGGAACTGTAATCGAAGATGAGGCTGTGGAGCCCAATTTGAAATGAGATATTTCTTTAAAGCTGTGGTCGTCGTCAAACACATATACATTTCTTCAAACTTAAAATCTTAACTTTAGTGAAAATCATTGAATTGTATGGCATATCACATTGTCACATTGGATGTCAAATTCTAAAAACGTGTGTTCATGGAATTATAATTGAAGCCTGAGCTTCTATAAGGGTAGGAATGACAGCTTAATATTTTACATGTAACGGATCTGGAATCCTATTTTCTTTAACCGGTTCTGCATACATTATACCTGGTTACGTGATGAGTATTTTTGGTCGGATCCGCCTAAGTCAGTAGGATATCTATCATATACTATGGTGAAACCCATCTGATATTAAATGAGAGTTCTCCATAAAGGCATTCCTGATAAAATATCCAGGGAACTACATTTCATCCCCTCCCCCATGCACGATGCATTCAGCATTATAAAAAAGACTGACGTGCTTTGTCGAAACTAAAGAACAATTGAACAAAACAGGCTTTACTTTATAACTGACTATTACGGTTTCATTAATAAGAAAAAATATTCTACACAAATTATTTACAAACCTCAGAAATCATTCCTTGCAGTTAAAAGTATACTACACAACATTCGATGACATAGCGCTTCACGAGGAATCTGTATGTATAGTTACTTATTTTTGAAGATAACCGTTCATAAACATACCGTTTCTGGTAACATCTCAAGCTCATAACCTTTATTAAAATATACTAATACACATATTTCTCCCTTTTCCTCTGTATCACATTTTGCTAGCTAATGCAGTGGTCGTCAGCTGTAGATAGGAAGTAAAGTTAACGTTTATGCAATTTCGGGAATGTTTTCTTTGAGTCGAAGCTCTTTCAGAAAGTAATGCAATTAAAAGAACTTTTATGATTCGCATTTCGTTCATGAGATAAATATCGTTATCACCATTAAAATTTCAGGATACTAATCCAGAAGAATTGGAAGCAGAATGTTGGGGAGAATTAGAGGGGTGGGGGCTGGATGGAGGAGAGGAACTTCGACAAATTTATGTTAGCCTGGTAAACATGCAGTAAACGAAACGTACGCTGAATAAAATCCATTGACAGTCAGGAATAAATTCAGTTTATGTTTTTCTCTGACGATTGAGTTACGAACCATAACGGCAGGGCATACAATTTTATGAGTAATAAAAAGATACCCCTATAAATAAAACGACAGGGCGTTATTTGCAGAGCAAATTCATAAAAACAACATAAAGAAACATGTTTAAAACGATTCTGAGAATTAACAGATAAAGTTAATGCATCATGTAGTTTCCAAACATTTTATAACTCGCAAGAGTTTCAAGCAATCCCCGAATTGAAACAAGAGAGATTAGATGCATTTTGACAACCGGCCAATATCAATAACATGCTGGTCAGAGTCCAGTGATTTTGAGGGCTTATTTTGTTAACGAAGCGATCACTCAATTAGAACTATCTGAAAGACGGGGTATCAAAAAGAAAGTAACCTCAATTCACACATAAAAATGTAAGTAGTTTTCCGGATCGTTAAAAATTTAGATCCGAGTATACGGATATGAAACGGATATTTATTCCTTAAATCCGCGGATACGGATTCCCGCATACGGTAGCAGATCTTTTAGTTAGCGCATAATCTCGAAGCATACGTCCAGGTGCGTAAATGGGGGTATACAACAAGGAGTGTAAAGGCCGAAATTTCAGATTGTCGTATACACTTTTTCTCCGACTAATTGAAAGGCTACTTGACAGTCAAATAGCCAAATCCCCTCCACAAAATTCATAAACAGCAGTCAGCAGTGGCACAACAAAACTTTTGACTTCCTCCCCAACCGAAATGTGTTCTATACTGCCAAACGTCGAAAGAACACCAGTGAAACAATTTAATACATATACATATGAATTATCAAAAATATTTATGTTCTATGCGACATCATGTTGTGACATTTCTAATAGCAGTGGTTAATACAATAAAACTCGTTTAAAATTTTCTTATTGCTTTTGCTTGATACCTTCCTAAAATTAAAAAGATTCCGAATAATTTTATTTGATCGTCTGGATTTCATGACTAAGGTTTTAATTTGATTCACATATAACAATTTGCGAAACCAATATTTTACCCCTAAAACGAAGAGAGGGTTTTAAGCCAAAACTGTAGATCTCTTAGCCGCTAAAAGCGTTTCCAGGAAAGGTTACTGCGAACAGAGGATCCTACTGGAGCGACTAGGGGGTCAAGCCAAGGAATTAAAAAACCCAGTACGGATTTATTCAAAAAGTCCTAGACATTAGGAAAGATCGTAAAATTCCGGGAGATATACAACCTCTTATGATATCCAGAAATCCTTTGGAGGTTACTAATCTAGATGTAAGGTTAGATCTAGTGGAAACTGTTCATAGAAAGAGAGATGTCCCACAAAGTGTTTTGAAATGTCTTGCTTTAGAGTATTGCGGCCAGATATTCACCTTCTCACTGGCTGCACATTTATACTGACGGTTCCCAATTTGACTGTAATCTTAATGTAGGGGCTGGACTGTTTTCAGACCTTGACCTTTTTCATATTATGCTGCTGGAGGCTACATTGGTACCTCTTTTAATGGTGAAGTTGTGGAGATATGTATAGCCTTAAAACAATTATTAGCTATTCATTGCAAGTGTGAAAGGGCAGCCATCCAGTCAATTAGCGCTGTTGAACATCCATTAACACCCGAAATATGCTAATGTCAAGAATCTTTGAGAACTCTCATTTTAAAGTACATATGGGCAACAGCCGGCCCGCGGACCTGATATGGCCCGCCACGGCTTTGGATCCGGCCCGTGGAACATATCAAAACCCTGTATAAAACCCGTATAACCATCACCCCATCACATCCCTGTACAAAATCCCAATTATATGGCTCGTGACTTCGCTAACTTCCTAACGTTTGGCCCGCAACTTTTCAAAAGTTGCCCATACCTGTTTTAAAAGGGAAACAAATTGTTCTCCAGTGAGTTCCCGGCCATTGTGGCAATGAACAAGCGGACTTCCTTGCGAAAAGAGGTGCCAACTTAATACGGCCATCTCTTATTGGAGGATTGGACTGTTTTTGAAAAAATTATTTAGATCTAATGCCTTACGAGATCTTGAGACTCCCACAGCTCTAAAAAAAATCGGAGGATTTTAAGTCCTCTCATTCCTGATAAACCAAGACGCAAGGCAGTTCCAACTTTTCACCTCTCTACAGGACACGACTGCCTTGTCGCTCATTTGAAGCGCATAGGTGTCCTTACCGATCCTACTTGCCCACTTCGTGATTCTGGAGAATTATGGTCAGGGACCATGTGGCCCGTTGGGGGTCTCCTCGTTGTTCTACAGAGGAGTCGAGGTATTGGGAGGCAGATCACTCCTAAGGCAATGACTTCGGTCTTTTGTTCTGAGTTCTATTGTTAATGTTGTAACTTTATAGTTCTCTGTAATTGCCTGGTCATTGGAAAAAAATATATATATATACACCCCCCCCCCAGCTCAAAAATTTCCTACTGACTGTTTTATTTTATTTATTGGTAATTAATTTCACAAAGTGAATTCCGAGTGAATTTTATTCACGTTTGTACAATTTGTGAAAGTAAAGCTTCCTAAGCTCAAAAATTTCCAGCAGATTTTTTATTTATTTATTCATGCATTTTCAAATGTGACATGAAATTAATATTTCTTAAATTTCGGACTGCGGAATACTTGATTCACACGTTCATGAAGAACAAAAAATTTCCGACTGCTTTTACGTGTATACGATTTTTTAATATAGTACTCCCGCAGCTCAAAATTGACCAAGTAATGCTATTCCACGCTTTTACATTTTGTACAAACAAGTACTTCGGAAACTCAAAAAAATTTTGATTGATTTTGTTCGTGAAATACTCTCATAATGGAAATAATGTTAGTAGCTTTAAATTTTCGGACGGATTTTTGCTACGCGGTGGGGGTAGGGTAGCCCTCAACCACCCGGAATTTACGTTCCTGCATATATTATTTCGAGATTATAATTTTGTACGCGGGCTCTTAAATTGCGCTCTTTTATTATTCAACCGCAATCAAATCTTATAGATCAAGTAGCACGTGAGGGTTTTTTAGGAGCAAAATGTAAAAAAAGAACTTAAAAAATATTAAATGAAAAGAAAGATTTAAATTCATTCATTCTCATGTTTTTTTATTATAACTTGGAGTAATTTGCTTAAATAATTGTTAGGATCCCTTAGAAAGACCCCCACAGAGGGCACCGCGCCCCTCGGTCTAGAGCCCACGTGTAGCTGATTGGCCGTAATCCCATAACACAACACGCAACATAACTTGAGGATAGAATAAAGTTTTGTATAAAATCAGTAAAATAATTAAACGACAGTAGTAAATTGACATTTTAAAATTATTTTTCTTTAGTCAGAGAATAATCCATAACGAATGGAAAAGGTGGGTGGAATATTAAAATACTAAATTTTTACTTCTGTTTTCAATTTTAAAGGTTTATGTAATTTTATGTGTTGTGTTGTGGGATTAAGGCCAATTATCTTCACGAGGGATCTAGGCCTATAGGTGGAGGGCCCTCCGTGGGGGCCTTTTAAAGGGGTCCTAACCCGTAAAGTTTCGGAGAAAACCACGGAAAACTCCGAACGGTTAGGTCGACGGACGCGCAATGTGACCCGAACCGGGGACCTTCACACTTCGCCCGTAGTTTTATAGTAATAGTTAGGGATGTGTCGATTAACTAGTTCGAATCCTTTTTTGGGTTAATATTTTTGCTTGGCTAATTTGATTATAATTACCCAGATAGCACAGCAAACTTGCATCAAACTTGCAGCAAGCTTGATTTATCAAGTCAATAAGCTTGAATTAAGCTTGAAAATTCCAAGCGTGTAAGCTTGATGCAAGCTTGAATCAAGTGTTCTAGTTTACACTTGCCCAGCTTGCATTAAGCTTGACATTTCAAGCTTAAAAAATTTTCTAGATACACGGGGCGCCCGCTGGCTAATGCGTCCCACATAATTTATTTTTCCGCGCATTTTCCCCCTCTACGCTGAAATTTCAATTTAATTTAATCTGTTTCCATCGAGTGTTCGTGGCTGGAATAGAACCCGGGCCCTTTGGCTGAGCAGTCGAGCACGCTATCCATTCCGCCACCGGAGCCTTCTGCAGCTACGACTAAAGTTTGGAGTGACTTACCACGCTCTTTTCTCACCAGATTATAAGTGGGCGATGTGTTATTTGTTTCTTTTATTTTTCCATCGGATGCATCAAAATTAAAATAATGTTATGTGTGATTTAGAGACTCTACTAATAGGGAAATAAACATAATATAAAATTAAGAGCAGCACACGTTTTAAAACTTTCAGTACCGCAATACTCATGAAGCAATACTGCTCGCCAAAATCGACACAAACGACTGATTTTGAAATCAATTTCGTAGTATAATTGTATTTTATTTTGAAGAATTTCCATATTTGGAAATATAGAATGGGTTTACTTAACACAAATTTTGTGTTAAGTAATCTGAAATGAAAGAAACAGATAGTTAAACGTTACTTCGAAATGCTATATCACAGTTGCTAACATGTATGGAATACAAACACTTTAGTCATTTTTGTAAATATTTCTTAAAATAACAAATATTGAAAAATTTTGCTATTTTTTAACGCTAAAAATTCTCTTTACAAATGTGGTTATTTTCCTACATATTGGTATGCTATATTGATATAGAGCATTTCGAAGAATTAAAAATAAGTTTAAATTAATTTATACAAATGTAAATTTGAATTATTTTCATTGTTCATAATTTATAATTAAAAAAATTATTTAACTTCTGATTTTTTTTTATCCTTTGTAATTTTATTTTAAAATTACAAAAGTGTAAGATGTAAGATTTTTGGGCCCTAAAATCTGTAGGCCCTGGGCAGTTGCCCCGTTTGCCCTGCCGGTAATATGGCACTGTTAATAAAAAACCCATCCCCGTTAAAACACATCTTTTACGAACTTTCAGCAAATTTGAGGACGCTAGACAATTAATGTCCATTCTCTTTCACAGATGGCGCCATCACCGCACTTTGCAAGCGAAAATCCAGCTTAAGCCAACCTTGCATTGCCAAGCCAAATATCAAGCTTGATTTAAGCTTATGTGCTGTCTGAGTAGGGATTCACCGGATATTGATTTTTCCGGATACCCTATATCAGATATCCGAAGATCCTTTGACTGCCGGATACGGATATCCGATCGGATATCTGGCACTAGATATGCTTTGAGTTCTAAGTATGTTTTTTGTTTTTAAATATAATTTCATCTTAGTAATAAATTACAAACTTGTTTTGTACATCATTAAAACAATTTAAATGTATTGAAATATAATTTACAAAATTATCTATTTAAAAATATGTATATTGATGCTGCTGCATAAAATATGTAATTTAAACATTAAAATACTCCGTTTGTAAAATATTGGCAGAAGTAAAGAAATTTTAACCATAACACATTTATTAATGTAACTATTTATTTTTCCCTCCAAATATTTGCTAAGTAACTTTTTTCTGTTTCAATTATTTAATACTGTTTTACTTTAAGTTACATTTATTTTTATTATAAGATGAAATAGTTAAGAGATTTTTAATCAAAAAGAAAGACAGACTTTTAAATATTTTCACTGAAGTTATAGTATTCTTCCTTGTACTTTTATATACCTACATACGAAACAGACTTGTAGACCATGCATTAAAATTAATAGCATGTTGACCATGACCCGGAATCATCAGGGAATTTTCAACTTCTGGATATATCAGGGACTTAGTAAAAATTTATTTTAAAAAGTTGGAGCTGAACAAAAGGGACATTTTAAACTAACTTGTAAAATAGAATATTGTGTTGCCTTGACACATATATAAAAAGTTTGTTGTTTTTAACATGTCTTTTTCAGTAGTCTATTTTCCTCTTTATGGCATTTTGAGATAATTAACAGATTTTCTAGCATTCACATTTTTTCCCTCATGATTTTATTCATGATTACATTTTACTTTCTCTTTAATAATAAAATTAATTTAATTAACGTTAATACTGGGCTATATGGGCTCTGCATTTTGCAAAGTTATGCGGGAAAATAATTGTTTTGCTCTGCACTGCCTGCCTCAGTTTCTAAATGAATACTTTTAAGTTTTAATACCTGCAGAAAACATAGGTTTAAAAAAGTGAAATGTGTAACATTCTAGAGATTTTAAGATAATTTTATTTTATGTTTAGAGAAAAATTAAATATGGTATACTGTATAAAGTGAGTTATACTTTTATTAATGTTGAAAAAATATTCGATTAGAATTAAACATTTTTTAATGTAATGTATTAATGATTGCAGGTATAGGAAATATTTAAAGCCAAGTCACTTGCTAGTTCTAATAGGTGCATGAAAAATTAGAGGTAGATGTGAAGGTAAATGACCCATTTAGAACTGTGTATATCTTGGTGGTGTGATCAGTCAAATGCATGTTTTAAATAGTAGAATACATCTGTATTTCAAAGCATAACAATAGCATGTATAATACCCTCTGGCCAAAAATTTGTTGAAACGCCCAGGCCAGAGGCCTTGGAAAGAAATTCTCATTGACTTTCAAGCCTAGACAGTTTTTGTAAAGGACGCTCAAATCTTTCCTAGTCCATAGGAGACCCCATAGGGCTTAATCTGCCTCAATGACAGAGAATGACAGGTAAATATTAAACTTTGAGAATGATAGTTTGTTTCCCACCCAGGATAAGTATTAGTTTTAATATGCAAGTCAAGCAAAAATAGGTCTAAAATAATAAAAGCTTTAGACTCTAAAATATTGTGAGTTAAAAGCATACACCATAAAACATAGTTAAAAGGATGTTCCAGGCAGAAAGCGCCTTTTTGGTCACCTATCGTGACCATAGTAATTGCTCTTTCCTTTCCATGACCATGTCATCGCTTCCAATGCCCCATTCTTTGCCCAGGATGATGTTGAACCATTTTTCGTTGACTGGCTCATGAGCTACGTCATTAACACCTTCAATGGTGGAGATTATTTCTACTGACTTAAGTAAATACCTAAAAACTTAAGACTTAAAGTGTGACTTAATTAAAAACTTGTATGACTGCAGACTAAAAAACGGCGATATAATGATAAGCTTTGACATATTAACCCTTACTCTTCAGTACATGTTATCAAAATAAAAAGAAATAATAATAATTATTAAATAATATATTATCAAACTCATACTTCCAATTTAATGAGCAATTTTACCACCAGAAACAAGGAGTGCCTATGGGTTCCCCATTTGCAAGCATAATCGCCGATTGGAAGATGAGATAAATAAAAAAATAGAATTAAAACAACTTTCAACCCTATAGTAAAAACCTGGTGGGGCTACGCAGCACAATATCTTTGCAATAGTCAAAACAGATGACATAAATAAAATATCAATGAACTTGCATACTACTGACAATAATATAAATTCACCTACGTAATGGAAAACAATAATATTCAGCATTAAGTTGATATCAAAATAATCCATGATAAACTTGAACATTTCCTATCATATACAGAAAAATAACAAACAATTAATGAAATTTTCAACTGCGTCTTGAAAACTCGTATACAGTGATTTAGCGACAAGTCCGAAAAGTAAAATATCCAGCTGTATCGACGTTCTTATGCAGCCCCGGTCCGATCCAATACGGATTTAAGATTACTTGATTAGTTGAACTTACGATAAGTCGAAGTTTTTCATCAATCCCCAGGAATTCGATTTATCTCGAAATCACTGTAACTATAAAATTGTCGCAGTCAGATGATATATGAATTGCACCATCAAAATATGCTCCAATACCTTTTTAATTGATGAAACTGTGTTCATTAAAAAGACTAAAAATTCTGGTTATCCTAATAATCTTGTGCCGAAACTTTTTAAAAATAGACTTAAGAAACTTGAGAAAATTGTTAATAGGCAACGTGAAAAACGTAAATACACCACCGCTATCATATACTGCAGGAGCAGGCATAAAAAAATAGCTCAAGATGCCAATAAAAATGAAATTAAAATACCAATCAAACTAAATATGACTATTTTTAAAAGAATTCGAAACAAAAGATTTAATTGATAAAAAAGAAACCGCAGTCATCTACAGAATAAACATAAAATTTAATAAAACAAATAAAAAAGAAGCTGTCGTTGATGTAGCTTAATCCTCAATCGAAGAAAGATGGCAAAACATGATCCTGGGCAAAGAACGAAACATCGGCGGCGATGATGAGATGAAGAAAGCAGAGAGCTATCTCGCAGTGACTACGGTCATGATAGGTAACCGAAAATTAGATTCCCCTGTTCAGGTAACTTTCTTTTAACTAGGTTTTAAAACTTGGAATAAAAATATTTCTGTTTAACTTAGAAGAAGAAAAAATTATATGAAGTCCCATTTTAACAAACAACTTAATAATTTAAAATGTGAAAGTAAACTTACTAAGATCTGATTTCAAATTAATTTCAAAGCAAAACTGCTGTTCGCATTGGTTGTTTAAAATTCCTAAGGATATCACGTTACAATATTTTAAACAATTTTTAACTACGTGTAGTAATAATATTAAGAATCTTATTGAAGAATCTTTATTTAAAAAATACAGACTCTGTTGCCTGTTGGTCGATCTTATGTAGTAGTACCGGATAGTATCACTTGATATCTGGCAGAGAAATCGGATATCCGGTGAATGTGATTCGGATATACGATGAGGTTTCAGCTATTGAAAAATCAGCCGTATATACCGGATATCCGGTGTATCCCTAATCATAATACTATTCAAAAAAAAATTTATTCACCATTCAAGTTTATTAAAAATCGATTTTTTCTACTAAAAAAGAAAATTCTGTTTAACCGTTTAGAGTCACAATTTTCTGTTAGTTTTATTGAACAAAAAATATATTAAATTCAGGTGTAATACATTCCAATGAATTTACATATTTAGGCATCTTCGCTTATTTGCAACATTAAGAACTGGATCCTATAGGCAGGCTTAGGATATCGAAAACGTAAGCATTTTTTGAGCGTTCTAAGAAAATGCTATAAAATGAGTTAAACCATTTGCTGTTTCGAGTAACAAATTTTATTTTTTTAAAAACAGGATTCTACCAAATCTCACAATGTCTTTTCACCAGGAGAATAATATATATATTTACATAATGCTTACCTTAAAAAAATTTCCCTTAATTTGATTTTTTACAATACAACTGATTAGCTGTATTGTAAGAGAAAAAGTTGACAGCAATTTTTGATATGAAAGAAAGCAAACTTTTTTTCTTTTAACGGTACTTTCATCGACACACAAAACTTGCGCCGCAAACAGTCGCCAACGCGAATGCCTTAAATGAATGAGAGAACCTCTCGAAAATTAAATTTACTTCATAAACGGAACTGTTAAATGCAACACTAAACAGGGTTTTCCCACAGCTAATTACAATAACAAAACATGCATATTCAGATGAGTATTTTTATTTATTTTAAGCGCATAAGAATAGGAATCGGAACAAAACCCGGCCTACTCAGGTAAAACATGAAGGCACTTAAAAAGTATGAAGAGGCATCAAATTTCTCAATAGATTGGGCGAAACATTTTAACACAAATCAAATAGAACAACCGTAGTATTTTGAAGTGTCTTCGAGTTAGCAAACTTGATTCACGTGCAAGAACAGAGAAAATGTCATTGAAATAAAAAATGAAATCATCAAGGGCATTGAATTACCGTATTATTATTCTTTTTTAATAACAAACAATATTTTTTAATGAGATGCTCATGTTCTACTCTTATTTCCAAGTAAAATCTCATAATAGCGGGGATTTATTATTATTTTTTAAAGCAAGAACTGCTTCAAAAAGATTTCATTGATGCGGACCGCGATCAAAATCTTTCTATAAGAAAATAATATTAATTAATGGCTTTAAATCTACATATTCTACTTAAAACCGCGTATTTATTAAAAAACAGTTTTTACAAAATGAAATTTTTGTGAAATTTCGAAAACCAGAAACTAGTACCTATATTGGTAACCCTTGATGCAACGACTCATAAGAAAATTAAGTAGAAGTTTAAATGAATTTCGAATTTAAAATAACAATCATTTTAACCTTTTACAGGCCAATGTTCCTTATTGGGAGCATTCAATTAAAAAATGAAATTTTATCCATATTGACTTGAAAAAATGAGCAGGTGAAGTTAAAAGAGGACTTTATTTTTTGAAAAAGAAGTCGCTTTTCTGCCATGAGTGGGGAAACTGGACAAGAAACCATGAACATAGCGCTGTAAAAATTCATGAAAATGGCTATCTCGATACCCCCCCCCCAATGAAAATTAATTCATATCTCTTCAATTTAAAAACAAATCTTTCATTCATTCTTAATATTTCACTTATTATTTAAGCTATCCATAAGTCTATTCCGTTTTTGAAACCAGTGTAAATTATAGTCAGAAATGACCATGCTCTCAATTGGAAACACAGTGAAAATTATATTTAAAAAAATTCCCTCCCCC
Organism: Cheiracanthium punctorium; assembly: GCA_038373885.1. NCBI lineage: Eukaryota > Metazoa > Arthropoda > Arachnida > Araneae > Cheiracanthiidae > Cheiracanthium > Cheiracanthium punctorium. Next base: position 475,954 of record JAWZYV010003565.1, on the reverse strand, counting down.
ATTTAAATGAATCATATCTTTTAACTAGAGCATAGAAGACAAAATATGAAAAAAAAAACCGAATTTAAAATAGGCCTGGATCTGAATGCAGTCTGTAAAAGGTTAAACTTTCCAACAACGTTAAAAAGTAAAGCCTTTGGCAACGAGTTCTGAGTTGCAGAAACATATCAAACACAAACATGCTTCCTTTAGAGATCGGAAATATTGCAATTTTTCATTTACATAACATAATAACCGTAATATTTCTAATACGATCGAGAAATATATATTCCCGGAGAGTGACAGTGTCACAACTCTGTTATTTGGAAACGAGCTTATATAGTAACATGTAACATTTCTGCAACGTAACTGTCATTTTTTGTTAGGTTCGCAGACATAAAAAGATTACTGAAACATTCACAAAAGCTTAATATGCTTGAGTGTTACGTTAATGTTATGAAACAGACATTTTTAGTGTTCTATGGGATATGCTCCAGGCTAGAAGGATGGTCATCCTGATGCGGAACCCCCTAGTGTTTATTTCCCTATCAGGCTTAATTCTCATTTTATAGAGCTAGTCAAGGAATGAAAAGCTGAGTCAACCTTGCCCTATGTCATAGCAGCACAATGTGCTATCAATAAGCCACGGGGCTTCATTAGACATTTTAGAGAACTTTTGTGAAAGTTTTGAAAAGTTTATTAAAATGGCTTTATTGAGTACTGACTGTCTTCAACGTATGATAGAACTTTCATTTTTGAACGCGTGTAGTAGATGAATAAAGAGTGCCTACCCATTAGAAATATTAGAAAACCTTCTAGGGCCAAGGTTAATTAAGCTGAATTAAGCAGTAAAGCACAAACATCATTTGTGGATCCTACAAGAATTTAAAGACGCGCCATAAATTACATAGGGGCTTGCAACCGCAGAAGCTCTGCTATAATCACACCTACACTACTTCACAATCCTATCTTAGGTTATTTCCAGAGCCTTATTATCGCATGGGCCAATCGGGACTTTGCCCCCAGGGCCCCCAATTTCAAATGTCGTTCTCAAATAGTATATTTTTATATCAAAATTTTATGAAAAATACAACAAATTTCATAGATGCCCCCCCCCAAATTCATCAATGCCCGGGGCCCCGGTTGGTCATTATCGGGCCCTGGTTATATCCGAGAATACAGATAAAAATTCTGCAGTAAGAACATGATTTCAAAAAAAATTTTATTTACAATCAATAGTGTTCGAGTCGAGGATACAGCAGGCAACCGCAATTACATTTTTAAGCTGAATCCTGGGTAAGTTTAAGAGGAAAATGTAAAAAAAAGGGGAGGGTATTTGATTTTTAAATTAAAACCCAGAAAAATTTCTTTAAAATAATATTTTTTATGCAAACAGATTTTCAAACTAAAATTAATAAAAAATCTTGTAAATAACACACATAAACATAAATTGAAATACTATGCCCTGTTTTGGGTAGTACAAAGGATTTAGTGAACAACTTTCTTTAAAAAAGGTACACATGAAATGTCAAGATATTTTTGAAATTTATTTCTTAACCAAATTCTCACTAAGGAAAAAAATGCGGAAAAGTAACTAATATTATACCAATATGTTTATCTTAAAAATTCGATGTATTTTTGTCGTGGAAATAAAATACTGTTTTATAGAATACTGGCTGAAGTACGCGTCGTTGACGTGTTAGTACGTAATGCTAATTTCCTAAAAAAAATGAGTTTTGACAGCATTAAATGTAAAAAATTCGACACTTATAGTTTAAGTTAAATGACCAGCTATCATGTCACCAAATTTCATTTCATACGTTTTAGTCGTTAATAAGTGATGCGCATCAAATACTTACGCATTTTGAAACGATTTTCGCAAAATCTCAGAATCGAATTATTATTATTTTTAATTTCAACACCTACAATTAAACTGAGAGACTACCTGCCATGCACTTAATTTCATTTTATTCGTTTTAGTCTTTATTATATGATACACAAACGATGTTAAAATAATTTTCGCAAAATCAAAAAGTCCAATTTAAAATTAAAAAAAAAATCGACGTGCAGAGTTTCAGTTGAGTCACCACCTATACTCTCACCAAACTTTCTTTCATTCCCTGTAGTCTTTATTTCGGGATGCTCGAACAGAAATTTACACCTTTTGAAACGATTTTTGCAAAATCTCAAGATCTAATCAAAATTTTAAAAAAATTCGACCCCTATAGTTTAAGTTGAGTGACCACCCATTATGTCACTCAATATCATTTCATTCTCTTTAGTCGTTATTACGTGATGCACGAACAAAATTTTACGCAGCTTAAAACGATTTTCGCAAAATCTCAAAATCTAATCAAATTTTTAAAAAAATTCGACGCCTATGTTTTAAGTTGAGTGATCTATCCTTTTTTATAAATTTCGTTTCATTCGCTTCAGTCGTTTTTACGTGATGCTCGAACAAAAAAGCGTCATGGACAGAATGACAGACAAATTTCTTTTTGAGGGTTGTACTGGATTCCTAGATGCTTGAAACGGATAGAAATCTCAAAATTTTTCAATTCCAAGCAATGTACAGACAAAAGTCTAATTTTATATAGATAGATTGAAAAACATTTTTCTACTATATGCAATGGGCCGAGGTAACATATGAAAACTACGAAAAGTTGTTATAAAGAAAAAAAAAATGCCTCCCCATGGCAAAAGGGTTATGCCACTGGAAACGGTAGACGAGCGAAGAGTGAAGGTCCCTGGTTCGGGTCCCATCGCGCGTCCATCGACCTAACTGTTCGGAGTTTTCCGTGGTTTTCTCCGAATCTTAGCGTAAATACGGGTTAGGACCCCTTAGAAAGACCCCCACGGAGGGCACCTCCCTTTGTGTTGTCCTTGAGCCAAGTACACAAATCCGATATACGTGTTCACAATAAAAAATAAATTGATAATATAAATGTTATTTCATATTGCCAGAAATAATTTGGTGCTATGAATGTTATTTCATATTACCATAAATAATTTGGTAGCATTAAATAACATTAACATATACAGCAAGTTAAGTGTTTATACAACTGTTGGTATATATCTATGACCAATAGTTCCAATAATAAAGGCTAAGTAAAGATTTACCGGACAGTCCCTTATAACTAGTTAAAATATCAGGTATTAAGAAATTAATGTAAATGACTTCTGCAGTAGTAACTTTACTGCTATTGTTTTCCAAATAAATTCATTTCCGGGTGTCATGATAATATATTGCAAGTACCAAAACCAGGAAAATTGCAAAATTCTTTAGTTTTTTAATTAAGCTCATTTGAAAAGACTTTTTTTCGTTTCGTCCACTTGCATAAGAGCAATCAAAATTTCACAGTTGAACTCGTATCACAAATTACTGGCTTTTCAAGGAAAATATACGTCAATAATGAGGTCGGCAAGAAAACCACAGTGTTATACTAATGTGGGTAACTTTTCTGTAACAAAATAGGATGCACATCAGAGACTACGTCACTAAGAGATGTACGCGTTTGTCTTGGGTGAGGGGGTGGGGGTGGTAGAGATTAAACAGAGAATCCAGAATTGTCTGCATTCATTTTGATCATTTTAAAATTAGGCCAGGGATTCAAATTATTCTTTGAATATTTTTACGAAAGTAAACATTGTCTTGATCCTTCAAGGACGCAAGCTTATTTCTTGTATAAATCCAGTAATTGGCAAAAAGTTTTTCTTAGTTGCAAGAAAGTTGACAAAAATGATTACTAAGAATGACTTTTTTTTTTTTAAATTTATTGCGACACTTTCGGAAAGCATGATTTCTACTGGGTACTTCTTAAAAGTCTTTCTCTTGGCTTAATGTTACAAGCATACTCCACAATTGTTTCAGTTTTAGGATAATGCATCGGAGAAATAAAATGAAAATAAAATAACTTCCTGTAGAATAAAAATTAATATAATGCAACATATTAACATTTGTCATGTATTTTGTATTAACATATTTTGAAAATAAGTGTATTTTACGAATTTGGAAAGTAATTTCTATTATCATACCCTAAAACCGACTTATTTCGAATCGAAAATACAATTTTGATGCAGGGCCGGACTGGCCAGTGTATCCGACTGTCTACAAGAGGGGGGGCTCTCTCATCCATCGGGCCCAATCTTGACCTGTCTATCGCAAATATTTTAGGTGTACAAGTGTCGAAAAAAAAAAGTCATTTTTTTTCTCATGCTAGGCTCTCTCGCTCGCTATCTTGTCCATGTTCCGAGATTAGGATCACTTCAAATACTTCCACTCCCATAAGCTAAAATTTTTGCAAGCAAAATGCATCATTTTGTACATAGTCCTTCGGAAGAAGATTTTCGGAAGAAAACTTCTTTCGGAAAATACACTTTCGTAAAATACGTAATTATAATAATACGTAATATTCGTAAAATACACTTATTTAATAATATTTATTTCGGAAGAGGATCTCTACCCTCAGGTAGAGGAAATCTCTTTACTTGGGGGTAGAGATGTAGAAGGTGTCCATAATTAAGCTTGAAAGCAGTCTTGAAAGCAGTCTAAGCTCGTGAGCAGTCTGTACCAAAACTATGCAGCGGAATTGCATGAAAAAATGGGGGTAATGGCATACTGAAATGATGGGAATTTTTTCGAGGAAAATAAAAAAACAATGAGTTGCAAAAACCACCCCTAGGAGGCATATCATAGCTTTACTGAGAACATATAAATAATCTACAAGAGTTCACAAAACAGTCTCGATATGATGTCCACCTTTGTCTGCTACCATCTGGAAACGTAAAATCGCATGTTCGACTGTTGAAAGCAGTACGGCTGCCCAAATTTAAAACACAGTAAGTGACAAATTCAAAATCTTCCAGAAAATCAATAAAACGTATCTTCTTTTAGCCTCACGAAATGGTATTTTAGCAAAACAAATTAACCGTTGATTGTTGTCACAGATAAGGGTGACAACATGTAGAAATTAAAATAGGTTTTTAAAATTGTTGAAAGTGTTACTTTGTTTTAAATTTTTAAAATTGTAAAAAAAGCATTTACTAGGTTTATCAATTTTGATATCTATACGAAAAAATTAAATTATTCAAAAATACCAAGTAAATCATGTTCACACGACTCTCTTAGAAGAAAAATGCTAAAAAAAATCCATTTTGAAAAATTTGTCCCTTACTGTGTTTTAAATTTGGGCAGCCGAGTATGTACTGTGGAATGTTACGCACATGGCGTTCAATGCTTTCTTTAAGGTCGGAGAGAGATGTGATGGGATCACGGTAGACCAAGGCCTTGTGGTATCCCCATAGCCACAGGCCTTGTGGTATCCCCATAGCCAAAAGTCGCAAGGATTCAAGTAGGGAGATCTAGGAGGCCAAGCTGTAGGATACTGCCAGCTAAAGATTCTGTCGTCACCGAAATGGCGGCGGAGCACTTGTTTCACACAACGGGCGATGTGTGTAGGAGCACAGTCGACCATACGATTTTGCGCTTCAAGATGGTAGCAGACAATGGTGGACATCCTATCGAGCACGTTTTGTAAACTTTTGTAGATTATCATGTGTTCTCAATAAAGCCATGATACGCCACCTAGGGGTGGTTTTTGAAATTCATTGGTTCTTTTTTTTTTCTCGATAAAATTCCCATGATTTCATTCGGCCATTACCCCATTTTCATGCTATTTCGCCGCATAGTTTTAGGTACAGACGGCTCGCAAATTCCAAGTTTAATTATGGACATCCTCTATTTATATTTAATAATATTTATTAAAATACACTCATGTCCATAAATTAAGGATAATTCAGAATCACGCAGAAATTGATCTCTAAAATAAAAATTTCACCTGTGGAATGATCACACACATCTTGAAGAAGAATATGCAAATTACAGGAAACCACCAGATGGCGTGGATGGTACGTCACAATGACGAGAGTGTAAGAGAGGGGTATATAAGGAATGGTGGCAAAGAAGTAAAATTGTTCACAAGCGCTGTGAAAGCCTTTCAGTGCAAAAACCGCATAGTTATGGCACAAAGGAGGCATTTGGATGATGTTTTACGTGGCAGAATTATCGGACGACTGGAATGTGGACGTACCCAGCTGGAAGTATCCGAGGAACTTGGAATCGCCCAGAGTGTCATCTCCAGGCTTTGGCAACGATTCCAAGATGATGGTAATGTGAGTAGACGTTACAGCACAGGTCGCCCCCGAGTTACAACGCCGAATGAGGACCGCTATTTGGCAGTTACTGCCAAAAGAAACAGACGGAGTACAGCATCAGACCTGTCTCGTCAGCTCTCTTCAGCTACCGGTACGACAGTTTCAAGGCAGACCGTGTACAGACGCTTAGGGCACATTGGTGTATATGCTCGTAGGCCTGTCAGATGTGTTCCACTTACCGCAACTCACTGTCGCCTGCGATTAACCTGGAGTAGAGAGTATGCATTGTGGACACCGCAACAGTGGTCTTGTGTGATGTTTTCCGACGAGTCCAGGTTTAGTTTGGAGTCTGATTCTCGCCGGACATTCATCTGGAGAGCGCCAGGTACCCGTTACCACCAAGAGAACACCATTGAAAGACACCGTTACGGTGGTGCAGGATGGCTCGTTTGGGGAGGAATTATTCTTGGTTCCAGAACTGACCTGCATGTTCAGAGTGTAACGATGACAGGCCACATCTATCGGGATCTCATTCTGGAACAACATGTACGTTTGTTTCGGGGCGCCATGGGTGCTGAATTTGTGTTTATGGATGACAACACCCGTCCTCACCGTGCAAACATTGCAGACGAATGCCTTCAATCGGAGGATATCACCCGTATGCATTGGCCAGCATACTCACCGGACTTGAATCCAATAGAGCATGTGTGGGATATGCTTGGCCGACGAATTGCAGCCCGTCAACCCCCTCCCACCTGTCTACCGGAACTTCGGAGTGCACTGCTTGGTGAGTGGTGTAATATTCCCCAAGATCAGATTGATCATTTGATACTCAGCATGCCTAGGCATTGTCTGGCCTGTATTGCATCGTCCGGGAGACATACTCCGTATTAACCATCCTACTAACCGTGTTATACTGTTTTTTGTAAATAGGTTCTTTTTTGAAATTTGGTCAAGGGAGTAAAACTTGCATTTTTTATTAATTATGTCAAACATATAGCATCTTTTTTGCTCTTTACTTTTTGTTTAATAAATAGACTTTACAAATAAGTCAAATTTGTTTTGCTTCTTTCTCTTTCTTTGCCTGAACTTCATTATCCTTAATTTATGGACATGAGTGTATTAAAATTATCTTACAATATTAACCTTCATTAACTAGCAGGTTCCTCCCGCTAGCATTTATGGATCATTATGTAAGCTAGCTTGATAATGGGTGCCCTCTTTGTGTATGACATAAGCAGTTTAAGTGCGCAAACGTATTTGCTGTGATAGTTGAGATGCTCAGTTATTGGTAGTTGTAATCTCACTTGCAATTTCAGGACGTAATTTTTTGTGTCAGTGATTATTAATTTAAGTTGACATTCGATGCGATATTTAAACTCGTGAAAAATAATAATCTATCTCTATGGCGTATCAAATAAGCTCTCTGCAGCTGAAAATTGCCTAAAATCGCTCAAAATCAGGGAATGTATGGATTTTTAGAATTTGGAAGTAGCTTACGGCCTTCTCTATATCGTGTAGCATATCTGTACAAAATTCGGTTGAACAATGTAAATCCACAGCTTAATTATCTTAAATATTTTGAAATAGTATGTACTATCTGTATTGGTTGCAGAATCAGTCAGAGTCTCACATTAATTAATTATAATACTATATACTCGAAAAGTTTAACACATTCTACTACTCATCGGTTGGTTACATTTACACAGTAACCTCCTCCCCCCTGAACTGTTGAGACGAATGGACCCTCTAACCACCCCAGTCCGGGCCTGTTTTGATGCCTTCTGTCCGGCACTTCAAATTTACATTTCATTCATTTAGAAATGTTTGGTTATTTACGCACCTATATTGACACTGCACAGATTAAAGGTATTACAACTTAAGTGTTAAACAACTAAAAAGGGTGAGCTCTTTCTGAAATTGTTTATAAAAAAAAAAAAAAACCGATACAGACGCGCAGCCGAAAATTCTGAAAAAGCTTAAAAGATGTAAAGGGCATAATTTCTCACGAAAAGACTTGACTGTTATAGCTTGGTTAACAAAAATCAGAAATTAGTCCCAAGTCCCAAGTAGTACCAAGGGCCCTAGTTACTCTGTGTACGTCCGTGTGCCTGTAGAATTATACTTCAAAATTTTTTAAATTAACGAAAAGCTCCGTGAATACACAAATCTTTTGTATTTTCATGTCAATGTACTTTGCGTTGGAAATACATATGTGAATGTAGTAAAATTTAGATAAAAATCTACATTTTAGTTGCCTGGAAATAATTGTTTTATTTATTTATTTTTATATTTTTTTAACTATTACTAGTTATTCCACTCAACTAAAACGAGAACAGTTAATTAATTCTTTTATCAAATGGCTTGAAAGGTCGAGTTCTTTTTGAAATTGCAAAAACATGCTGATATAATCATACTTCAAACAATGGCTTTAAGGTAAAGCAAAATACACTTAGAGAAAAAGCTATCTCATCCCATGAATACACACAACTAAGTGGAAGGGAAGAAACACATAATCTACCGCTGAACAACACAACTCTTTGTTATCCAATTCAGCACATTCGACACTCTGATAAAAATCACTCAACTCTATGTAATTTAGTCGGAGAGAAAGCCAAGTGTATTCTATTACTGCATCCGAGAATCTTCAATGGGAAAACTACTCTTTATAGCAGGAAACACAAAGATGTACTTAAAGAACCGGGAAGAGGAGGGAAGCGAGAGAGATTTGCTCAACCTTGGAGGAAAAGGCTGGGTGAAAAAAACCGAACTTTCTCAGTAACAGGTCAGACACAAGGCTGGATTCCGTTTATAACTAGCTATGAAAGGATAAATTTGTGGTAAAAATGTACCTTATAATAAAGTTCTTTTCAGTTCACTGTATGTGTATTGTATATAAATACAGGGTGATTATAGAAGTTGGTCTAGTTAAGACAAAGCTCCACGACGGCAATGTACCTCAGGGGAATGCCTTGGGCTGAGGACTTTTTAAGGAGGTTCTAAGGGATAGTCACGTTACATCTGAAGAAAAATCTCCCAAAACTCCAGATTTTTAGATCGATAGCCATGCGGTAGGCCAGAATCCTGGACCTTCACACGGCCATTTACCAATATTGAGTGACTTATCCACTCGCTCATTGGTCTGTGGCGATTCAGCATCAGTTTTTTTTTTTTTTTTTTTTTTTGACTTGAGGTTTGTAATTCTTGCATCTGCTGTTCTATATTTTTTCATTTGGGTATGTCATATTTGCAGAATACTTTGTGTTTTTCTTATTAGTTATATATATACAGGGTGGTTATTAATTAATTGAGGTGTTCAGAGCCCTCTAGCGAGTAAAGTATTGGACGAAACTTAACCAGATTTGATGAGCATGCATAGTAGACCATGGAATTTGGATTTCCAAAAAACAAAAGTAGTTCCAAAATTTGCCACTGGGGCAATTTTGGAGTTGCAAAAGTGCCCCAGAGGTCCCCCGATCTCAATCCTTGCGATTTTTGGTTGTGGGGATTTCTTAAAGGTGTTTATCAAGGTCATGTCTCCGATATCGCAACGTTAAAGGATTGAATAACGTTACACGTGAGGCAAATCAACTCTGATATGCTGCGAGCGGCAGTAGAAAATATTGTGCATCGTATGCAGTTCTTGGAATTTACCAATGGTGCGCACATTGAACCAAATTTGTAAGTAAAATTGGTGTTTTCTGTATTGCTTGTCAATTGACCATTCAATAATTACGCTAATACACTTTTTCAGTGCCAAAATTGCCCCAGTGGCAAATTTTGGAACTATTTTTTTTTTTAAATCAAAATCCCATGGTCTACTACGCATGCTCATCTAATTTGGTTAATTTTCGTACAATACTTTACTCGCTAGAGGGCTCTGAACACCTCACGTTAATTAATAACCACCCTGTATGTATATAAAACTATACCGATAAATGAACCTCTAGTAGACTATACAATCAACCTATCGAAATTTTCGATACTGATATTTGAACGTATGCGCTCCAGATTGGGATTGTTGAAAACAATAGAGCTAGCTCTCACAAGTACGGTTACAGTAAAAATATTTCGAAACTTTCCAATCTATACACCCTCTTTTTTTCTGCGAAAATTGATCAGTGCATTGAAAGGCCGTAAGTAGCATTGGAACGATACAAGTATGACGAAATTGAGAGACGTAAAACATTTGCAAAGAAGAACATTGTGAAAGACCAAAGACAGCATAAAGAGAAGGTGCATTGACATAATTCACAAAACTAGGAATAGACTCTAGAAATGTTAAACTAACAGTAGGGCGCTTAAAAACTTTTAATTCCAATTAAAAGAAATTCCCTCTCTCTATTGCGCCATCATTGGTTCTTTACAGCGCTTTTCTTTTCAAATATTCTAGGCCTCCAATTTTCTTCGTACATGTATCGTTTCAGTGCTAGTTATGGTTTTTGAACGCGCTGCTAAATTACCAAAGAAGAAAAGAGGGAGCGCTCATACCTTCAAATTTCAATTACTAAAATTTCTTTTCGATAGTTTGACCGAATAGGCCGCTTAGAGGCTCATTTATAATTTTTTTTTTATGATCATCCTGTGTGTAAATATGTGCAATGCTTTCCTTAAAATGTGGAAAATCATTCTAATTATATTGTCTACAGAAAATAAACTGGAATCAATATTTTCCCAAACGTTAAACACTGTTTAAAAGAACCAGATTAAGTTCTGTATACTCTACAACGAAAAGATACGAGACGCTGGCGAATCCCATCTAAAAGTGCTCCCTGGCGATTTGGCGTGCAGTCGGACTGCTTTGGCAAGCATCCGTTTCTCTCTCTTTCACGCAGTCACCTCACCTCCAGGAGAACTCCGATTACCGCCCGCAAGTTGATCAGCGAAAAAGTGTAGAGAAATCGCGCATTAGAAATTCTGTGTTCCTTTCTTTCTTTTCTAATATTTTATGATTTTTTTATGTATTTATTTATTTATTTTCCTATATACATATATATTTGAACGTATTAAAAATTGCAATATTTTTACATACGCATGCATTTAAATATGAATAAAATCTTTGGATTTGAAGGTAATATATTACAGGAATAAACAGTGGACAGTTAAAAAATAATCATTCAGCTTTTGTATGAAATTTCGAGGAAAAAAGAATTAAATCTCTATTAAGGTTAATCAAACACGGCTCTTTTTTGGTGTGCTTGTGTGTGGCCAGTGGCACATAAAAAAAAGAAGAAGAAGAAGAAGAAGAAAAGAAAAAAAAATAAATAAATAAATAAAATAAATAAACCTGGAGGGGGACAGAAAAATTTTTGTCGCATTTTTCTTATAAAATAACTTGAATTTACAAAACAAGTCAATCCTCTATATAACTATAAACTTAGTTCATCTGGGGGGGGGACGTACCTCTGTGCCCTCCCTCTGGATCTGGCAATGGAGGGGACACGTTTGACTTTTTTTAGATTATCGGAAAAATGAGAAACTCAATTATTTGAAATGAATAACTGATGAAACATAATTGATGCAGATCGCATATATAGCATTATAAATTTATGTTGTCCTTTTAGTTAATCTATTCTTTTAAAAATAGTCATTTTTACTTTGGGTTTTTGTTCTCATTCCCCCTCACCCTTACTTTGGCTTTTAAAATTATTATATTTTGCTTGTTTTTTTTTTTGTTTTTTTTTTAAAGCAAACAATAGCTTAATTCATCCTATACAGCATCCTAATGTTAGCAATTCTGACGTCATTTCTATTCTAATTGAAAATTCCCTCAGCTCGGCTTAAAGGATGGAGAGCAGACATTTTAAATATACTTTTCTACTGCCTAGCTTTTGTTTGAATATTTTTTAAAAGCAGTCTTTTTGTAATATATGAATGAAAATAGGTGTAGTTTATATTCAAATGAACTTTATAAGTCCTAACCTGCACTCTCTCTACTTTACAATGTTAGCTCCCTTGTGCGCTCACCGTTGCTTCCCCATATTAGTCTCTCAATGCCCCACAGGCCTCAGCGTAAGTCATCGCTGAGCTCTGTATTTATAAATCGCCATAAAGCAGAAAAACTATTTCACTTGCATAGATCAGCGTTTCTTAAAATGTACTCCGATTTTAAAGTTTAAAATCGTGTAAAAATCATTTGCCAGTACCAGTCAAAACATTGACTATGTATAAAGGCAGAAAAAAAAAATCAAACGGGGAAATCTAATGAAATTTCTGGTATTGTCAATGACATTTTGTCATTAAATTCACTAAAACTGTAAATAAATAAGATTCCCTGCTCCGCGTTGAATTTCCCCATTTCAAAACTACTCTGTGACTAAAAATGTTTGAGAACCTGGGTTCGAAACAGGCACTTTCAGTCTCCTAGTTGAGAACGCATCCGCTCGAATACTGGTGGGGCAATGTTACCGTCAAATTCACTGGTAATTTTTGAAGTTTCATTGTAGTTCTATATTTTGTTCTTTTCTTTTTCGTAGTATTTTTCATATTTAGCATTTGATAAAAAGATCATTATACATTTTTGTTTAATATTTTTCACAATAGGAATAATTTTTAACAGTAAATAAAATCAAGATAAATCAAAAATTTTAATGAGCTTGTTCACCATTAAACCACAGGTTTTAAATAAAAATACCAAAATAAGGGAAGATTCTGACGATCGTGTCAATAAATTTAATCCGTTAAATAGGGCAATGACATGCTATGTCGTTTGAACTTATTCTCCGAAGCATAAAGTAATTTTAAAATAGGATTTACCATTTTTTAACTTCATAAAAACAGATCATTATTTTGCAAAAAATTAAGAAAATATTATCAAATAGTATTTCATTTGCTGTGTTTCCACTTAAAAGAAAAACGGTACTCATTTGAAAACAAGAAGCTATAATGAACCTCCAATTAACGTTCAAAAAAGTAAGAGAAGCATTCCATTCAGTTAACAAAAAACTGTCCAAAGTTAACAACGTGGAACATTTGAGATTTTTTTAATCATTATATATACATTTTTTTCTGTTTTACGGACCTGTTCGAAGTGTTTTTGAGTTGCCCGTTGCGATTTGAAGAACTACAGGTTACTGAACTACTCAATGAATCACATTTTGTAATGTGTCATCATCCCATCCCGAAAGCATCACGGAACTAACTTTTTCATAACATTTCCTTTCCTCCAAACTATTTACTTTGCTTCCCAGAACATCATCGAGTACAAAAACATACAACGATGCAAGTTGTCACCCTCCAGGCACAAGCCTGCATTTGGTATAACAGTGTGATACGAAAAACAGAACGAGGTGGTGGAAGAAAAACACGCGTTTACTTATTTTAATATTTTGCTAAAAAAAAAATTTTTATTTCCAATGGCCAGGTCAGCGGCCTGCAGGAGGCTTGACCACAACGAGGGCCGCAGATGTTGGCCATTTCATTATAGAGGAGGGGGGGAGATCAACATTCCCCCTGTGAATGGTTTCCTATTTTTTAACCAATCCCAGATGAGAGACCTGTCATCTAGATTGGCATCCCTAGAGGTACAATACCATCTTAGAGGGACAGCCTCCTACGCCTCATAAAAACTCCCCTGTGACCAGTGGCGCCTCGTGAGTTATTTAAATGGAGGTTCACAAAATTAATTTCGAAAATTAAATATGCAGATACGATACACCTTACAAGTTAAAATATATTTGCATTTCGAGCAGTTAAAGGAAAACAATGCACGCAACTGAAAGAAAAAAAGACATCTTTGGTCTTACATTTCGTCGCCAAAATAAGTTTTAGCGGCGACAAGAATATTCATTCGCTGATGTTCGAAATTAAAAGAATTTTCAGATTTCGTCAATTATCTTCAGAACTACTAAACAAATTTCATTTGTTTATGTTTAGTTCAACCGAATGACATTTGGTTTGGACATAGGTAAATAAATTACAATAAATAAATAAATAAGTAAATAAGTACAATAAATAAATAAATAAGTACAAATAAATAAGTAAAAAAAGTAAAAATACAATTTTTTAAACTAGAACATTTTATTGTGGAGCCCCTAAAAGGCATAAAATAAAAATTTATTCTTGCAAAGATATGCTATAAATGAATGGAAATTTCAAAACTAAAGAACTTTTGAGAAAAATATAGACATTTCACTTTTGCAAGAGATGAACATTTTTAAATGTTCAAAATATTTTAAAAAGCATTCGAGACTGATATTGCACTTGAACTGTATTTGTAAGGATTTGATTTAGTCATTAATATCCGTATTAAAAAGGTCTAAAAAAGTAAAACTCCACTAAAAAAAAGCTTCTACTTTTAAAAACTGCATTTTCACTTAATTTTTATTTTTTGCTTTTTAGTTACAAATAAAACATATATTCTATTAATAACTAAAGTTTTAAGGTAAAGAAACATAATTTTTCGTTAGATGCCCCTATTTGTAATAAAGTTTTTTGCCTAGTTTGTATTTGTAACTAAAGAAAAGTTTTATTTGTAACGAAAAAAAGGAAATTTTCATTATTTTATTAAAGTTTCTTGCAATTATCATAAAACTTGACCATTAAACCATGGAACCTCTCTTCCTCCGTCGGAAATCGAGACCGTCTCTCTTGGGTTAGAGCCAGGTATCCTAACCACTAGACCAAATGAGATTCAGCAACAACTTTTAACTTCTATAAAGTGGAGTTTATAAGCGTAACACGATGACGGAAAGGTAAAATACAACAATTTAATTAAAAAGATGCTAATAAATAAATAATAACAGTTCAATAATTATAATACACACTCAATGAAATAGAGATTACACTATTGAACAAAACTGTGGTTTAATAAGGGGTATCCCCCCAACCTTCTTACAGATATACAGGTTTCACTCCGTGATGTCATACTGGAAATAAAGTATTTTACGATTTTCTATAGCAATTAGCTTCATACTTTTAACAACACTGTTTTCGGGTTCCGTAGGGTTCTTGAAGGGACTTGTGAGTTGCAATTACTCAATATCGCTCCAAAAAGCATCCCAGACATGTTCAATGTCTATAAGGTGAAGGTATGGATAGGTAGTTGGCCAATCCATTCGCCAAACATCTCCACTTTCAAGTAAAATATCAACCAGATGCAACCTTACGTGGCTGCGCTGTCGTCCATTAAAATGATATCGCGGACAATTGCACTCCTCAAAAGGCTAACATTGTACTCCAAGATTTCATTCCTAAAATTCAAACCAGTCACAGTGCCTCTTTTCTAAAACATGGAGGTCTGTGCGGTCATCTAGCATGACTCTTAGATGGCCGCACCATCAGATCCAGACCATCAAACCTCCGTTGCGGTAATTGTCGATTTCTGAGATATTGGAAAACAGAAAGCTGGTCCCTAGTTCTCCATATGAAAGCAATGTTCCAATCTAATATCTCTCTGCATCACTCTAAACGGACTCTCCTTTTCAATGTCCTAATATTCAGAAACAGGTCTTCTTGCAAACAGCCTTTTTTTCATCAAGCCTTCTAGAAAAACATTAAACTTAGTTTCCTGTGACTGCAGAGAATTCACGAGAGAGCTAAAAAGCTGAAGCAGGCTGTTACACCTTGCTGTAGAGAAGAAATAGTGATCTGCTTTGAGCGTCGTGGCTTTTGAACGATCTTTCCAAAATATTCTTTTAATATATTCAGTATCTAAAACAGTTGGAGTAAGTTGGACATGACTGTGGGCGTTACACTGAACTTCCTGCAAATCTGGACTTTCAGGTTTATTAACTTTTTAAAGTGATCTGCTTCTACCCCCCCCCTCATATAAACGTATGCACTAATTCATTTTGATTATCTGAATTTTAACCGTTGTTGAAAAAAGAAAAGAAATTCGACTAGGCATGCGAACGAACGATATCACAGATATCCACTAATAATTTTGCCACGCGTGTTTATAAAGCCGATTTTCTAATAGCTCAGTCCACACATAATTACGCATTTACTTCAACACAAAAGATTTTCATCTTTATTTCCTAGCAGTAGTTTTACACTTCGTTCAGTTCTTTTTTATCAAATTTGACAAATATATAAATTCTCTTAATTTTAATACCATTGTAGAATACATTTAAGTAGTGAAGAAACTCATATAGTAGGTGTGTAAGGCTTTTTGCTACTGTAAAATTGATATTCATTTCAGTGTCAGCTCATAACGAATATATGCGCTGACGAATATATGATATGACGAATATATTCATCACGAATATATGCATACTTCCTGACCATAGGCATAGTGTAGGGAAAAGGGCATACCTCTCGACTTTGTTTTAAATGGTTTTAAAATTTATTTCAACAACTTTTTAAAAGCGTCTGTACCATAATGTTAAATTTTCTTTCAACACTTTCAAAATGTTTTGTTGCTCTAAGGTTGTGATAAGAGCGATCAAGAAAACAATTAATATTCCAATGTTCGAATATGCATTACATATATATTTATGTATAATTTTGAAAAATATTTTGCAAAAACAAGCAAGCACTGCTGTTACAGTGTTAACTGCTGAACTGTTTCCAGGACTATTATTCCCGGCTGCGAAGGGAAGAGGATGATATTAAATGCCTAGTACATTTCTTAGAAAAGAGCGGAAAAACGTTACCTTCGGGAATCTAGATAAGCAGTAAGAGGGACATACTTCCTTCTGGGTATGATTAGACATCTCACGATAAATTAGTACTCGATTAGGAAAGAGTAACCCTATAAATTCGGCTCTTCGGAGATAAATTATCTTCACATGAGGTCAAGAACAAGAACAGCTAAGAGGAATAATGATTTGCTCCTCGGTGGGCAGAGCAAAGCTTCAAAACTAGGGATTATCAACATTTTATCTTGTTATCAGTAAGATTTCACTAATATCCCTGGAAAAAGTTGAAAGTATTGAACTTTAAATAGGTACACAAAGTTTGGAATCATTACAGCCAAATGTAGCAGTTTTGAAATTTCTAGGTCAAACCAAAGTAAAAAACTTATCATTTTCTACACCGACAAACCGTTCCTAAACTCCAGGTTTTAAAGATTGCCAATCCTAAAAATTCGATTGCCCCCCCTCAAAAAAAAAGAAAAACTACAGCGTTTGATAAAAGCTTATGAACTTTTAAATCAAGCGACAGTAATATGCTGAGCACCATACTGAGAGCTTGAAAAAGTACTAATGATTTAAAAAAATTATTCAACAATAACTACGCAGGGCTTACAGCTTTCTGCTTTATCTCCATTTTAACTAACTTGCTCCTGTATGCCCAGCCAGCCATTCAAAGACCCATGTGGGAAAGCCCTTTTGGGTGCAGTAGAGAAATTCCGTTAAATTTCTGATTCGATGCAAGCGAATAAAATAACTAAAGTAGGCCTTTTACAATGTTTTTAAGGGCATTTTGACATTTTGTACAAATAACGATAAAGTATGAAAGGATGATTCTTTGGAGAAAAAAACTGCGTATGTTACTGAAATATCAGGATTGGCGGAACTTTTACAAGATAAATTTTTCCACTGGTGAACATAATAAAGCTTTAAGTTTGCATGCGCATTGAGATTTTGTAATACAGATATGACTGGAGAGAAACAAGCAACAGGCAACAAGTAGTCCATATCGTTGGTAAAAAATCGGTGGATGAATACTTTAATATGAGATTTATAGACAAACAAGTGTAGTGTTGTGGGATTAAGACCAATTATCTGCACGAGGGATCTAGGCCTATGGGTGGGGTGCTCTCCGTGGGGGGGCGTCTTTCTAAGGGGTCCTAACCCGTATTTACGCTGTTTCGGAGAAAACCCCGGAAAACTCCGAACGGTTAAGTTGACGGACGCGCGATGGGACCTAAACACGGGACCTTCACACTTCGCCCGTCTACCGTTTCCAGTAACATTTCCAGTTTCCACTGTGCCATGGTGAAGCTCGGAATTGTTCTACGATTTCAAACATGAATAAAGCACGTTTCAGGTCGCATTTTTCAATGATGATACAATGACAAGTACATTTTTGGGAACAATAAATAGAAGAAACTCTTTTGAATATCCTGTATCATAAAAAACTGATATTCTGTAATTTTTATTACATATTTTATTTTTTGAAAACAAATCTATTTCTGTAGATATAAAAAAAAAAAATTATTCAAGAAGCTATAAACTTTGTTCGAATATTTTCGGGTTTTTTTTTTTCCGTAATTTTTCAAGTTCTCAAAATTTGTACGAAACTTGACAATACAACTAAAAAATATATATTCAAATGTAAAATAAAAAATTGTGTATAAAAGAGATACAAGAACAAAAGAATTTTTTTTATCTGCACATGCGTAAAATATATTTTTTGATATGTACAGTGTTTTAGCTAACTATACAGAGCAATTCCGGTTAAATAGTAAGAAAACTAACGAAAGTGCCAGTTTTAACTGCCTCCTTGATGTCCAGGACGTACAATTTCTACGTTCTGCTTTTATCGTGGACAACTAGCAGACTACAACATGTACGTCCTGTTTTATTCGTCGTATCTGAGGTGTGATGTTTTATTTTCTGGTAAGGTTCTCCCTTTTCCAAAAAGACATCTGGTTATGTTAGAACTGCCATTCACTAATTTGTGATTTGACATCGGGTGCTCACTAATTTGGAACGAAAATAAACCAATTCACAAATTTACACTAAACGCTGGCACATACATACGTACTTGTAAAAGCGGTCTGGGTGTGAAAGGATTTTAAAAAGAAAAAAAAGCCAAGAAGCTGTAAAAAATAAGTTTATACAAATCGTGTTTGAGGGCTTTTTAATTTTTTAACTACCTAGCAATAATAAGAAATGACACACTTCGAGTGTTGTAAAAATTCCCTATGATTTAGCCTTTTTTAATGCCGATAAGAAAGCTTTAATTGCAGTGAATTTTTAATTACATTAAGCTCAAATGAAACAAATCATGAGCGCCTATATAAGGGAGCAGATGAGGAGCTTGAATGGCTCTAGAAGTTTGCGTAGGAACATTTTTATAACTTATTGAACGTACTTTTATTGTTATACTACCAAACTGTTTGATAGACCGAGATGAGCCCCTCCTTACGACTGCAAGATCCCACCCACAGCCTTCCTAGATGGCAGGAATAGTTGATAACTGAAGAACAAGAATGCATACTTAGAAATGGTAAATAATATCTACATTCATTTGTGTATTTAGTTCTTTAATTTGTTCTTCTGCTGATGCCAAAACATTTTGCTATACGTCGGACGGAAAGGGAGGGGTGTTTTAATTATATGAACTTTCCTTATGAGAACATTGACTTTAATTTTTCATTTAAAATGAATCATTTTTCATTTAATCAAGTATGTATACAGGGTGGCCAATGGCTGTTTCTTAAACCGTTAGTTAGAGACACATAGTTCTAATTGCAAAAGCACTCAAAATTTCATAATCTATTTTATCAGCAGCAATCGAAATCAATAAATGAACCCCTATAATAATTACGAAATTAAAATTTTTATAGGGCCCCTTGGTCCTGTAGTTACATTTAGAAAAATTTTCTTCATACAATTCCATGCACAATAAAAAAAAAAAAAAATTCGTCCGAGTTATGAAACAGCATACATTTTGACAAATTCCGTCCGAGTTACGAAACAGCAAACATTTTGACTTAAGACTGTTTCAACTGAAGAAGCAGCGCCGCCTCAGGACTCGGGGGGAAAACCTTGAAAAAGGGGTAGTTTTGGTGTTTAAGGGTACATGTCACGGCCACCTTTATTCATTTAATGGAAACCATTGGCAGTTGTATTTTTTATAAGTTATCTGAAAAAAAATAAGAAATGAAATTAAAACTCTAAAACTGGAACGATAAAATGGACTTTTCTTGATGTAAAATATTGTAATAAGTACTAGAGAGGAGTGCGAGTTGATTTTTTGAAATGCAATTCGGTTGAAACGCGATAAAACTGCTGAAATTTTTTGAATTCCAGTCTGATATACCATGTTTATTTCCTTAATTTTTAATTAAATTACGCCTATAGGCGTAATTTAATTAAAAATTAAGAACTTAATATTCATAAAACATCGTAACATTAAAAATTAAGAACTTAATATTCATAAAACATCGTAACATTAAAAATTAAGAACTTAATATTCACAAAACATCGTAACGTAGCTTTAGAAGAAAAGTTAAATTTTTCAATAGCTCTTCTACTATTTTTTTTAATCCCTATAAGAACTCATATATATTACTGATTCTTAGCGATTACGAGTTTGAAAATTATAAAATTTATAAAAGCAAAATGTATATTTTTGCCCCAAAAGATTCTTAAATGTATTATGAATGATCCAAATTTATTTTTCAGTTTCATTTGACAAAAAATTTTTTAGTCTTCTAATTTTGAATTTGAGTTTAAGAAACAATGTTTTTTTTTTTCTTATAATGAAAACTGACTAGTTCTTCAGATTTGAAATTTACAGCAGTCCACAATATAGTTTACGAGGAAATACTCTGGAAATTTTCATATCTAGCATCGTAAGTTTATTTCTTTTCTGGAGTGAAAGTTAACCAAAAAGTGGACTTCTCCATAAAAGTGCCAAGTTTAATAATTTTTTCTTTTCAAAAAATTAAGTAACTTTTCAAATCTGAAATTTCCTTCAGTTCACAGTATGGTTTCTGAGGAAACAGTCTAAAAATTTTCATACTTTTGGCATCGTAAGTTTATTTCTGATGTGAAAGTCCATCAAAAACGTCTTCCTCTGAAAAAGTGCCAAATTTAACAATTTTTACAAAATTATATAGTTTTTCAAAATTTATCTCAATGTGAGTTCTCAATCTAGTTTCCGAGGAAACATTTTGAAAATTCTCATAATTATGGCATCGTAAGTTTATTTCTGAGAGTGAGCGAAAATCGAGAAAATAAATAAGTCTCTGAAAAAGTGTCAAGTTTAATATTTTTTTTAATTACTAGGGGCCCCAGACTCGCTACGCTCGCTTTTCGTATGAGGCATTCGGCCCCTAATAAGGCTTATTCGTAAAAAAAGACATAATTTCAACAGACAAAACCCGAAGATTGGATCAGATAGAATGTTACTGAGCTACACATTGCTTGGTTCTTGCATGTTCATTGGTACATAAAAAATTAAACTTCACACTACAGTAAACCCCCTCCCCCTCATAACACGGAAGATATTTTGTTATGGGAATCCGTGTTGTACGGGTCGTGAGCTATACTCCAACTGGAGTGCGAACTTCGCTTATAATCGCTGGAAAAATTATTTGCACTCTTCAGAAACGCAATGATATTTAATGTTGCCATTCAAAAGTTATATTAATTAGGAGCTAAAGCATATTAAAATCAGAACATCTGTTTCAGCTGTATTTTTAATAATGAAAACCTATTGGACACACTTTGCGAATTTGCCAATCATGGCGATTTTTCATTATTTGGCGACTTGCGTACATGTAAAGTTAATAAAAGCTACGGAACAGATAGAATAGCCTGCCACCAATGGCGACTTTTCATTATTTGGCGATTTACACATGCTCACAACCTATATTTACTGTTCATTTAAGGTTACCGGAAAACCGTTATCCATATTTTCATTTACATAATCGTTTGCAGATTGGCGTACTTAACACCACGAATAATACCATCTCGTCGCGCTAGCAAATATCCAAAGTGTACTATAACTGCTATAATGGCATAGTTAACGTCGCCAAATATTTCTACTGATAGCAAATTATCCAGCTTTACGAGAACCGGCTTTAAAATAATCTGCATTTTAATTATTTTTCATTTTCAAGATATTAGTTATTCTGTTTTGGAAAAACGAATAATCGCTAATTCTAAACTCCTGTTGTCTAAGCGAACTTACTATTTGAAAAGTGTCAACTTTGTGTAACACATTTTGAGTTACTTATTTCATATAGTTCTTATTTTGGCGTAAAATGGGCGTCATTTTAACTCATGTTTGTAAATTTCACGCGATTCTAGATACTTGGAAACGCTTTGCTGCAAAGGAATGAATGATTTTATGCCAAATCTCGCAACCATTCGGTTTATTTTTCAGTTTTTTATTAATATCTTCTAAAATAATTCGATTTTCGAAATTTAAATCAACTTAGCAGGTTCCTCGGAATTTTTCGAATCTGTGGGCACTTTAGTCGAAACTCAAATCCCCACGGTTTAGGAGGAGATAGGTCCACAAGCTTTGACAGCGCCAGCGGCGGTGCCAGCAGCGGCGACAGCGGCCTTTACTTTTTTTTAGAATAGAGAGAAACAGCTTTATAAATTTTATCTCAATGTCAGTTCTTATTCTAGTTTTATAGGAAATATTCTGAAAATTCTCATAGGTATGTTATTATAAGTTTATTTCCTATCCAGAGCGAAAGTCAACCGAAATCCTCCGTTTTCAGGAATCCATTTGTTGAAATTCACAAAAATATACAAAAGCAATTTTCACAAAAATGGGCCCCTGGAAAAAATTCCTGGATCAGTTCCTGTATATATAATCATTGTAACTGCATTAGAGATGTTAACAATAAAAGAAAATACTCATTCACCGAAGGATTAAAAAAAATTGAACTTATTGGTAGATACGAAATACAGAGCTCGGCCTTGATTATGTAATCGGTATGTTGTTAAATAAATAAATAAATAAATAAAGGAAAATAGTTAAAACGCGCGGCTTCCCGGAAGATTCTTATCCCTGCCAAAAGCTGAAGGAATAATTAATTTATCTTTTATATATAAAAATTTTCACATTTTGATTTATTCTGTACCACGTTTCTGAACAGTTTCGAAATGCATCGTAAAGAAATATGAATAAATCAAATAGAAATTCAAGTAAAGATACTGTCTGTCCATATCACGATATTACAGACTTTCCGAAGACAGTGGGCGTGTTTTTCTTATGCTAAGGAACCTTCAACTTCGATTGACTTTTACGAACCTTATCAGCTACCGTTTTTTACTTGACATACGGAAAATGAATGCCTCCCCACATGATAGGAACCAACCTTTCCACGAAAAAGTCGTTAAATTCCCGGAACTAAACGATCCAGAAAGCTACTGGGTGGTTTCTCTGAAATCAGAGATCCCACACATGACAGCAAAACGGAGATATAGCACAACAATACTATACATTTATGAGATTGAACTTCTCTGTGAATATGGCTTATCAAAAAATTACGTATCACAGACTACCGAATATGCTGGGATATTGCAAATACAAGAAAAAGTATGTGTTGGTTTCCTTGTACTGAAGGCTGTAGTTTACCTGGGATCGGTGGTTTTCTAATATAAATGGTAGCGTTTTTCGCTAAATGATTTTCAGACAAAAATGATTAAATACATAAAAATGAGTTTTTAAAATCAAGCTTTTATTTAAATATAAACAGGGCCCTTGCTAAAGGGGCGTAGGGGGAGTCGCTTCCCTCCCCCAACACTCGTAAAATTTTATTAAACTTGGCAAAATTGGTGAAAAAATTTTAAAGGAAACGATAATTTACGTTTTGTTTCTCGTACACTTGGCAAAATTACGCAAATATCGTTGGCAAAAGTAAACAATTAGTAATATAGTTGATAAAAAAATAAGTAAGTTGGTAAAAACCGATATTCTACTGCGAAGCTTATTGACATCCCCCCCCCCCCTCCAAAAAAGAAAGTCCTATCAATGGCTCTGAATGTAAACTTAAAGGTATTAAATAATTTGAGAGAATTTTCAAGCTCACTCATCACAACGTACTAAATCCATCCTAGCTCACCGATCACCGGCGGAGGTACTTAGAAAAATCACTATTACTTTATAAATACTGCAATTCATAAAAGCTCGATTCAGTAAGTTCCTCAAGCTTTTGTAAACTATTATATTACTTAACGTTTTAAATAAATAATAGTTAGTGAACTTTTTTTGTCTAATATTCCATAAGAATAGTATAGTGAAGCAGGTGAACGTTTCTAATTTTAACTTTTACGTAAAAAAAGGGGGGGGAGGGTATTTTTTATAGGTACTAAAATTCAGTTAGAGTAGGCCCTCCTTTAGATTCTACGATTGTACTATTCTAATGGAATATTATCTGGAATATTCTTGATTTTTCGTTTACGAGAATAAAATAAGTTCGTACATTGCACAACGTGAGATGTATGATTTTCCTTCGTGGTTTACTTGTATTATCGATATAATTAGAAATATAGCTCGCACAAGGATAAAAGCGTATGTGTAACAAAATACGGTACACTTCTACACAATTGTTTTATTAAAAATAGTGACTACGGAAGATGAGACTTTGATTGGCTCGTATGTGGTTAAGGCAAAGCTACACGATAGCCCTCGTGTAGCTTTGCCTTAACCACATACGAGTCAACCAAAGTCTCATCTTCCGTAGTCACAATTTTCAATAAAACAATTCTATAGAGGTGTATCATGTTTTGTTAAGAGGGAATGGCTCGAGCAGAGGACTTTTAAAGAGTTCAAACGCGTATTTATGTTACATCGGGAAAAATCTGAACTTAACTTCGCACCGTTAGATCGACAGTCGCACGATAGCCCAGAATGCTGGACCTTCACGTTTCAGCCACCTACCAATGTTCAGAGTCTTATTTACTCGGTTACAGGTCGGCGATTTAAAATGTAACCTACTTACTACAAAACTTCTTTAGTAAGATTGAAGATATAAATGAGTTTAAGAGGAGATTATTACTTCTAACATTAAAAGGTGGATGTGGTTATAGGGACATCACACTTGTGCTGCATAAATAATAGTCATGTATATGCTTTATTCATTTTACTGACTCTGCATTCGCAGAATAAAATTTCTTTATGTTAGTGAAACACATGTATAAATATAAATATAATAAACTACAGATTTCTTTTTTTAAAGCATTTTCTCGGTCAATGGAAAACGAAATAGAGGTCTCAAAGAGCATATATTTTACAACGGATTTCACAGGCATGAATCACATGTTTTATTTAGCACGGTAAAAATCCAACTGCGATAGTAGCTTTTCGGTTCACTTGCGACTAAGAACACGCATTCGTAAGGTCTGTTCAAAATTACATTTTTTCCCCTTTAAATCTGAGCAAAATCAGCCAGGCAACATATTTTTTATTTTTATTTTATGAGATTATCAAAATAAGATTCACTATTAAAAAAGGACACCTGCATGACCTTTCCTTTGGCAGATATTACATTATAAACGGTAAAAATATTTGTAATTAAACTAGCTAAATGTGCTAATATAAACAGGACAATAGTTCCCATATCACTTTTAACTATTTTGCAAAACTCCTATACTGAATGCAAATAATTCAAGAAGTTCAATATCATAATTTATAAAAAAAATAACCTATCATAAAACTAACTAAATAATAAAAATAAAGTGAATAAGTCAACGTAATTTTATTTTAAAAAATGATTCTCAAAATCGTAGTTCTTATTTATTTATTTGTGTGCGTGTTGTTTATACGTACTGATATTAGACTTTCGCAATCGTTTTTTTTTAATTCTAGATAAATAAATGTATAAAAATATTTTTTCCCAACTGTATATTTTTTTATCTCTCTAAGTTAAGAATAATTGACTAAGATTACAATAGTTTAAGAAATTTTCTACCCGATTAAACCACTCTAAATCCCCAAGACTGCCACATCCAGGCCGTATTATATCGAAATTAGACTGCATTACATTATCATGACTTAGAAAGAGATTTTATTCAAATCTCCGTTCTCTTTTCCTCAAATTACAATAATCCTTTTCTCTCTCCAGAAAGTATTTTTATTCTAAATGCATACACATTAAGGATGAGTGTAGACTCACTTTTTAAACTATCAATCTCGACGTGCCCGCTGTATCCCCCCTGTTTAGTATTGCTACGATAGTAACAAATTTTCTACTTTTGAGCTAATTAATAACAAGACATATTAGTAAATGTAATCAATTTTCAAATTTCTCACTGCCGTAGTTAAAACATAGTAATTTTTTTAAAAACTTTCAATATTTCGGATTCTGTTCAGTTGTTAGGTCTATACAGAATATAAATTGACAAAATCAAACGCAGTCAAAATATATTTTTTCACTTATTATCTATTTTATTTCCTGGCGGAAATAATATATATTTATTTCTTGACTACGTGAGGTTATTACACTCACTGCAAACTACTAAATGATACTTAATAAAAGCACTACCACTTATGATTTTAAGGTATTACCAGGGGCGTAGCCAAGGGGGGGGGGTTAGGGGGGTCATAACCCTCCTATGAGGAACTTTTTTGCCATATAAAATGTATATTCTTCACTCCCTTATCACACACATGCATGCATATATGCGAGTTACAGTAGCCATAACCCCCCCCCCCTCATGAAAAATTTTTGGCTACGCCCTTGTCAATTACAATATTAAAAGCGTCAAAGGTTGAATACACCTCGGAAATGAGTGCAAATGCATTTAAAGGTTGGGTTATTTTTTCATTTAAAAACTGCATAATACCATTTTTTTAAGTTGATTTTTTAAAATACCTTTCTCTTCTCCGGCAAAAACAGAAATGACCGGAGAATATTAGTTAACTTTGCTCGTGTTTTAGAATTTTGAATAAGCCCTGAGAAAAGAAATGATTGACAATAACAGTTGACACCGAATCCAAATTAACTGCAAAGTGGGCAAGAGGGGAGTAGGGGAAATCTGCTTTTGATCTAGGTTCAGGATGGAGCATTTTTCCATCTCAATCCGGAAAAAAAAGAAACATGTCTTGAAACTGTTAACTTGAAATATCATATTAAACTACATCACTTTAACGCGATTTTCTCTAACAGTAAGACCACATACTCATATCACTAAAGGCACTTGTTCAGTTTCGGATACAAGAGTGGGGATCACATTCCCCATGAGCGAACCGATCAGTGGCCGAGTGCATGGCGCTCTGAACTGGAAGACGGAAGGTGCGTGTTCAAAACCAGGTCGCGTCCGCCGACTTAACCGTTCGGAGTTTTCCGTGGTTTCCTCCGAAACTTAGCGTAAATACGGATTAGGACTCCCTGGAAAGATTTCCACGTAGGATACCCCACCCATTGGCCTAGATTCCACGAGTAGATAATTGTCTGTAATCCCACAACAACAACAATCTCATTATAAAAAAGAAGAGCGGAGAAATTTCCTCTTTGACCAATGTTACTTCGTAGAGTGGTTCTTTGGATGCTTGGTTGGTGCCTAGTGTTGCACTTGGAACAAAGAAGGGATCTTTTCCGTACCGTCTTTTCAACGATGAAAGCGAACAGGTTAGCCATGGGTTCAAGAATAAAAATTAAAAGTTTTTTTTTTTTTTTAAAGTCCCATCTATGATAATATGTTTCGTCTTATTTATAGTTTCTCCCTTGATAGTTTTCTGGATCCGCCACACTGTGCTTGTTTAAGTTCGCTAGATATAACGAAATTTCAAGCGGCTCAATTTGACTTAAAACCGCGAAAATGCATTTTATGATTTTTACATACTGTATGCATTTTCAGGCGTTTTATGGTTATCCACTTTTAAAATCCTACTCATTACGATAGATGCAAGTAAAAATTCTTATTCTGCACTAAGTGCTACCCCACATTGGTTTCTGAAAGACCCAACATTTTTCTTTTTTTAATATACATTTCAGTAGTCTAGTCAAACCATTACCAAATATTTCTAATATTTTCAACAGAAAACCGCCATATCCCCTGCTATCACAAAATCGTATTGTACAAGTTTAACGCAGATATGGTGGTTATATTTAAAAAGTATCAAAAGCAAGTTTTTATGCTACACGTTCAATAAAGCTACCACTTTCTAAAGAGTAAATCGCACCATAACACTGTCAAACTCCGATTTGCATACAGTCAAGCATATGGCAAACGCCGATAAAACGTCTCTCTCCAAGGGCCGTGAGAAAAGGGAACAAGATAAGTAATTAATTAAATTATTTTAGTTTTAAATAAGTGATTTGGCTATTTGAAGACCGAAATAAAGACAGAAAGGGTAAAAACGGCCAGCACTGAAAGGGAATCTCTTCTGCGGTGCGTTAGAAAGTGATTTATAATCAGAAAAACACTAATCTAGATATATATCTAATAATTATATGCATTTCCAATGGAGCTCCTGAGATTGTGCAGGTAAGAAATGACATTTTTAAAAACTTTTTAGACGAAAAAATTCAAAAAATTGCCGTAACAGTGAGAACATTATGTTCAAGAATTAGCTCTACATTTTTTCTTATAAGCAACGGGAACATCAGTAAATGAATTAAACTTCTCGAATAATAATACTGAAACTTGAACGGAAGTCCGGTCTCAATGAAACAAAATAAAGGATTACAACTATCATTCTCTGCGGATGGTGACGATGTCCTCGAAATGATTTCATTATTTTTATTTTCCTGAAATATGAATAAACTGATTACTGTACGTACGTCCCTGAACAAAAAATTGTGTATGATTACGTTCTCAATTTAATTATTTTAGAGACCATTCAGAACTTCTTTGTTTCGTGTTCAAATAAAATGTGCTTCCAAAAAGAATTGATGCTAAGGTTAGAGAGATGTAAAGCCAAATGAGTTCAGGGCTCTACCCCCCAAAACAAAATTCAGAGTAGGGCCAAACGGGGAAAAAAGCTGAATTTTTTACAAAAAGACTTCATATTTATTAATTTCTTAACAAAATTTAAATTTCGGGGCGGGACCAGACACTCTGCTCTACCCCCCTGGGTACGGTCTTGGTAATAATTCTTTCTTATTTTTTCAACGGATGCATGAAGCGTGACGACGACGCTTGGTATCCTATATTCCCTTGCAATTTTCGTTCGTCTTGGTGTGTATTATCACTCTTCCCCTCTCCTCCATATTTGTCGATCTTGTTCATTTACATCCTGCAATTTTTACCATTTGACATTTTAGTATACTGTGGAAAAATTTGGTACTTAAGTCAGAGTAATTTTGAAGCATTTCTGTCTCTCTCTCTCTGTGTGTGTATATATATATATATATATATATAAATATATATAAAGATTCTATGGGGAAAACAAAATCATATAATTATGGATTAATTGAGCAAATACAGTTGTAACCTGTTTCACAACAAATCTTACTGTAAGTTATTTTTAAGCATTGCTTTATATCGAAATTTTCTGTTTTATGTTTCGCTATTAGTTTTTAACAGCTGAGTTATACCGATTAATTCAGGGAATCGTTCGGTAGTAATTAAGAACTATCTGACGAAATTTTTAAAATGTTCAATTATTTTAAACACGCTAAAGGTTAGGATATAGGCAATACAACTTTCCTCCAGTTACAATTTTACTCTCAGTCCAACCTTGAGCGGTGGAAATTAAATGAGTGTGTAGACTAAGTGTGTATTGCTCAGTGAAACCTATATTTCACAGTAGTATTTACATGGGTAACCGTGTTTTTGACAGTTAATATTTAATCCTTTAAAAAGATAACGAAAGATTTGTTAAATGACAAACATTAAAAAGTACTTGCCTGCGTTGAAAGTTCAAAGTTGAAAGGAAAGAATACGACGGTTCTCCAAATGTTTTTCCCCCACTGAATTAATGAAAAAAAATACGTCGAAAACTTTTGAAGGAGAAAAATCGTTGATCTGCTCTTTTAAGGCTCTTCTTTTAAGAGTGCTAATTTTGCAGTTTTTTAAAGATTTAAATTACGTCGGAAACTATATTTTAGGTAATGGAAATGATTACTTTTAATCTGAAATCTTAAATGTGATACTTTCTTTCAGAGTCTAAAAGCAAATTATACATATTGTTTGCTTACATTTTATTATTTTAGTTTTACCTAACATCCTGCTTTTTTTTCTCCCCCTTCCCCGTTTTTCCTTTATTCTCCCTAGTTTCTCACTTTTTCCTTGTTCCGAATGTCAAACTGATTTTTCCTTTGTTTAATTTTCCGGTTCCCATTCTACAGCTCTTGAAGTCGCTTGAATGCTTTTGAAACTGATGAAGGGTGAACATTTTTCACGCAAAACGTACGAACTAGCTTATGTGTGTTATTTTACGATTTTTTTATTATTTCATCCACAGATTTTGGTTTAAGAAAACCATAACACATTTTTTTATATCCAATTTTATTAGCATGTGTCATTTAAAAATTAAAACCCAAATGCATTGATTTCTATGCATTTTATTAAAAGAGAAAGTAATAGTTATTAAATGTGTCTGATTACAAATACTAAGGAAAAATTCACATCAATTTCAAAAATTTAACCACTAGAATTTTTTTCTTCGCCTAAGGTGACCTCAGAGCCATTGCCAAGACTTTTTAGGTGGGGGGGGAGGAGATTTCGTTAAATTGCCATGTCAAATATCGGTTTTTACCAACTTATTTAATTTTTTTATCCCCTATGTCACCAACTTTTACTTTTGGCAACTGGATTTGCGTTAATTCTGCCAAATGTTCGAGAAATAGAAAGTACATTACAGTTTTTCTTTCTTTCTTTCTTTTTTTTTTGACAAGTTCGCCAACTAGGTATCTAATTTTGCCAACTTTAATAGAATTTTGCGAGTGTTAGGGAGGGAGACTCCCCCGTACCGCCCCCTCCCTTTAGCAAGGACCCTGGGTGGCCTTATTAACTGAGCCTAATACCTCAAATGTCATTTACATTATTTAAGTTTTTGACTACACGATTAACAACATTTCAATGTCTCCTTTGTTTTCAGTGATTACTAAAAAAAAATTGCGAAAATTATCCAGGTGAATATTCAGCATCCTCCAGTGGATCAAGATTAGTTTTCACTCTTCTAACACCATCACCACGCAAAAACTGACTACTTAATTATTTTTAATTTTAAAAAGTTCAAGTTATTCTACTTTACTAAATCATTGAACAAACACAAACTTTTTAAAAGATTTTTATTTGTTGTTTTGTATAAGCGACTGACTTCAAATATCATCAAGGACAATGCATCATCGTACGGTTCAAAAGAGAATTACTAATGATTTTACATTTAACTAGTATTCTGATTATTTAGTTGGTCTCAGGGACACAATAGATTTTTAACACATGCCTAACTAACATATGTAAGGGCAGAATATTTCATGTGTGAAAGTTCTCTTTATATTATTCACTTGTATACAATATCAAGGAAAAAGTAAATGTCTGCACCAGGCAAGCATTACGGTTCGAATGATTTTAAGGCCTGGAAAATTGCATTTTTAGAATTGACAAAAAGTAATGAATATACATTTAAAATATATTATAAAAAATGTATTAAAAATTTACCAAAATATTTTAGATTGCACACCTGAAAATACAAAATATAAATTTACTTTTAAACTATATTTCAAACACATTTATTATCAATTTTGCCAAACTCTCTACCAGTGACACTCTTAATAAAATCCAAAAAGAACCACTTGCAATAGATTAAAAATAAAATTAATTAATTTTAAAAAACTTGTCCTTATTCGTAAATTTTGATCTCATTAGAGTAAATATTTCGAAAAAGTTTTCTCCCAATTAAAAATTTTAAATATTTAAACTTTGTACTTATTATGTGAAGAATTTTTTTTTCGTAAAGTTTATCCCAATCATATTTCAAATAAATAAATGTATATTCTGGGTTGAGTAGAGTTTTCCGGAGTTTTTTTACAAATAAGCAATTACAAAACAATTACTAAATTCAGATACGATAAATGTCTATATTTAAGAATTTTGCAGATTTGAAGATTAATTTTTGTGGGTATGGGACAGTACTAAACAGTACTATAAATCATTCGATGAAATTGAATACACACAATTTTCTAATTTAAAAAAAAACTGTACATAGGGCAAATCTGTACAACAAATCTGAGTACATTAAAATTCTCATTACCAATTTCTGAGCTACGTGAACATTCGCGAGCCCGTCCCTTACTGATGAGGATCTACTTTGTCAAAAATAAATAAATAAATAAATAAAATAAAATAAAAAATAAAAATCTCTTGTACAGACGCAAGAAGTGTTACATGTCCCAACTGGGATTGCTAGCTGCCTATATGTACTGGCTTTTAACAGCGCCAGATTATCCCAAATAGCCGCGATGATCCACACTTTTTACGGCACATTTAGCTGCGAGTATTTCAAACTGTTATTGCTTAACTATTTCTTTCTATCTGATGTATTTGGACGTTACATATAAAATTGCAGAATATTTGCAAAACATGTGAAGCATTTTTTTCTTCTCTTCTCACCACATTATTAATTTAAAGTAAGCGGGGAGAAAAATACGACTGCAATTTATCGCTGCCACAAAAATTTAGTGATTTATAAAAGCTCAAAGCATTTTTTGCTGCCAGCTTCAAAATCTTAAAGTCCTGCTTCAAACCAAAATTTGCCCTTCAAGCAGAAACTAATAGATAATAAAAGTGCCCGCTGTATAGGTTTGGATTAAATTTAAGTAGAATTTTATACTGACTTATATATATATAAAGTATTTTTTTATCACTTCAAAATTTATTTCATATCAGATGAACAGATTGGTCATGATTAACCCATTTGTGCCTAGCTCAAATTTTAGCATTTTCACTGTTAGTCACAAAAATTTGTAAACGTTATTTAAATTTTCAAGCCTTAACTCACGAATTTTAAATCTGAATCCCACAAAATACTTTCAGATGAATGTGAGATGTAAAAATTTTCACTTTTTAATTTATTTATTTATTATTATTATTTTTTTTTAAGAAATCATCAGTTGTTTATACAGTTATGTCAGAAATTTATCTATTGCTAGCATCATGATAAATTAGAGAAAGTCAGGCAAACAGTCTTAGCACAAATGGGTTGATTAGTGTTATAAATTTATAGGTTCCTGCTCTTATAAATTAAAAGATTATAGTATAATTCTTCCCCCTCTAAAAATTTCACCGCTTACATCAGTTTAATAGAAAACCTTTTATTTTTCAAAAAGTATTTTTTTTTAAATAAGAAAGATCGGAAACTTTTAACAAATAAACAGTTTAAACTAAAAAAAAACAAAAAAAGAAAGAAAGAAAGAAAGAAAAATAAATAAAGAAAAGAAATTTAAAAAAATTGGATGTTCAACGATACAAAGTAAAAAGTGAACACTACACAAAAGAAAGAAAAAAAATGCTAATCACGTGGTATTATGAAATGCAAAACGAAAACACTTACGTATTCTGAAAAAATCCGATGCGGTGAGAAACAGTTCGGATGTCAATTGCCGCAAACACGATTGCAGAGAGACAACTCGTCCGCGGACTCGTTACGGGATTATAGCTCTTTAGGTTATGGCTCATGATCGGAATTAGCTGGGAACTCCTCGATTCGAAACTTGTTCAGTGTTGCCAGCTTGGCCGCTTTATCGCGAAACGCGTGTTCTTTTAGTTCGCTACCTCAGGAGGGAATGAATGTTATTTGAATATTTTTGAACACTTTTAGAAAACTACAGCACACAATGGA
Source organism: Cheiracanthium punctorium (assembly GCA_038373885.1). NCBI lineage: Eukaryota > Metazoa > Arthropoda > Arachnida > Araneae > Cheiracanthiidae > Cheiracanthium > Cheiracanthium punctorium. The sequence continues at coordinate 442,453 of JAWZYV010003565.1, read as the reverse complement.
TTTATTTTTTAATCATTAGTGGAATTCTAAATATTTTCCGTGTTCTCTAAATTGTAAGCGACATTTCTTTTGCGCCGAATCTACACACGAAAATTCAACCGAGAAATTAGCGATACAGCGCTTTTACTTTCGAATTCCATCACAACTTCGTGCAACCATACTCTGAAGCGCGAGAAAAGCAAAATTGAGTTGGAGAAATAGTAGATAATATCTCTGGCTGGGTTTTGGTAAAATAAATAAATATTTTACAAATAAATGTGCATATCATGTACTTATATTTCAGTTTATCCCCTACTGATGATTGTTTATATAAGAAATCTGAGAATTTCAGTTTCGAAGATAATGATATTTTGATGGTTCATTTTTAGTCTCTCCTTGGAGTACGGGAGAGTTGAATTGTTTTCCTACGGTTGTTTAACAACTGAGCATAACAAGAGATTAAAAAATAGCATGTTTTTCATCTATTAATTTAATGTTGTTTAACAACAGTTTTAAAATAATAAAATGACTATGAAAGCAGTGATACATAAAAAATGGTGGAATCCTTTTGCTATTATAATAGGGCTATTCCAAAAAGCTTCCTAATAGTAAACGTTGTTAAGTGTTGTGTTAAGGAAAACCTATACGAGAGGTATATGCGTGGACAGAGTGCTTTGGGTAGAAGACTTTAACCTGTATTCACGTTACTCTGAAGAAACGGGAAGGATGTCTTGATAGAGGATTTTAGAAGTAGAATTCAGTGTCGAGCAGCAAAACTTTACATTAAAGTGTTTTTTGCATCCCCTTTTCATGAAATAGTTTTATTTATGGTACAAACCGTATTCTTTTCCTTCAGATGTTTCTAAATATAGTCCCGATATTTACTCGTTATAACCGAGTGCTCATAAAAACCAATTTAAAAAACTGGAAAATTGATATACACTTACTATATTACTTTATTTCATATTTTTTTAGAGTACGAAAGAAGTTTTTCTACTGTAGGGGGATAATTTGCTTTGAATTGTCTTGTCTCGTTGTTATGTTATTGCTTTTCTGAGAAGTCTTATGGCTTGGAGAGATTGCTTGTTTTTGTTTTTTTTTTTCCCACTTGGGTGTGATGTCCCTTTCACCTTTCCTATTGAATTTAATTTAAAATTTTATTATTTTTAAGTTTTCTTTCTCACTTTCTTGTACATTTCTCTTCTTTGGTTGACTTTTTGCTTTATGTCTTTATGCAATTTTTCTGTACTGGGACAAAAGAGACAGCCATTTGTGCTATACGCCTCGATATCCCTTGTTGGTTTTGTCGCATACAGGATCATTAGAGGTATATGCAGGCTTCGTGCTTTAACAAACACATGAAGAACAAAAACAAACAAACAAACAATGCCACAAGACAGTTTGTTTGTCGCTCTCTCTCGTGGCTTGAAAAACGTCGTCATTTGCAGCCCTGGTTTCTAAAGTTTTTCAATGCACTCAAAAGCCATTCAGTATGTTGAAGGCGGTTCAGGTTGAAATTCTTCACATTCGTCGTCATTGGTGTTGCTTTCATTATTTTTCTTCACCTGTGTTAGATTGTACTTCAGCTAAGTATTTCGTAAGAAACAACATATATATAATTTTCAAATTATTTTCTGTTCTTTTTCAAATTTTTCCAAGTCGTCAATTTTTTTTCTTCTTCTTCTTCTTGAGCAAAATCCAATCCAGCCTTATAGAAGCAATTGGTAATGCATTTGGATATAACGTTTTCCCCATATATCTCTCAATAAATGTATCAATTCGAGGTTTTCCAGATTTTTTCTATTCTCTCTAGAAGCTTTAAAATGAAGTAGTACTTACGAAGGTTTAATTTAAAACTAAGACGCGGAAGTTGATAAAAGTTTTATGAATCACAAAACTATTGCTCGAGTCAACCATTTTTACTCGACAATAGTGAGTTATGCTCCCATAGACTTCGTCTGCTTATCATGAATTAATGAGGGCTAGGCATTTTTGCCTTTTACAGTATTTTGCACCAACCCCTAATCTATATTACATAGATAGTAGCAGAACCTGCCAAGAGTGTTCATTTCTACCTCATTCAGGAGCCGATAGATGGCAGCACTACCAATCGTTAGCGATGCTTCTTAATTCTGAAGCAAGTACCAAGCAGAAGACCGAAGGCTTAGTTTTGCCGCTCCCCCCCCCCCCCCACAGAGGTATCGTTTTGTATGGGAACTTTGAAGACATTGCGATTACGGCGTATATAACCCATTAGGGCCTAATTTTTTTCAGCACATTCTCAAATTTATGTTAATGCCAGAAATGAAAAATAAATTTCCGAAATTTGTGTGGTATGAAGAACGGAAATCTTTTTCTAAAAATGTGAATAAGACAAGGAAATATTCTCATTTAAACTTGTTATCTCTGAGTAATTTGTGGAAATCAGATTTATTATTCAAGAAATTAAACTAGGAAAATAAACTAATACTTAAATATTTGAGTGACTTACAAATTTCGCGACGGCCTAAAAATAGATCGCTGGTCGTTAACGTGCCCCAGTCTATGGATGGTTCCAGGATCGAAACCGCAACCATTCGGCCATGAGAAGGACGTCTCTTTCAACTGGGCTACCGAGTCCCTCCCGTACACTTAGCGTCGTGCCAAACTAAATATATTGAAACCAAGTTTAACCTGTTCGCTTTCATAATTTTAAAAGAGGCTCCCATTCCGCCCTAGCGGAGCGCTCAAAGAACCACCTGGAAAACTACTTCGGTCAAAGGAGTCTTTTCCTTTGCACCTTTTTAATGGATGAAAGCGAACAAGTTAAACATGGGTTAAATACCGAAAATAAGGTAAAAAAAAAAAGAGTAACCCGTCTCATAAAATGTGTCGTCATCCTCATAGCCCCTCCTTTGAAATTCTTCCGGATCCGCCACTGGTTATGTGCTTCAACTACCAATGAGGGAGGCTGAACACAGGAAACTAATCAACCTTTTAACGTCTTCGCAACTACAGGAGGATGCACGATCTATTGGTTGAAAAAATAAAACCTGTTCCGAAGTCATTAAACACAGATTAAAGTAAAATCCATTTTTAAAAATCTGGATATATCTTCACAAGTTGCACTATTAATTTTTATTGTTTCTCATGTTTGATTTTTCTTATGTTTTAAATTATATATACGGTATACCAAAAAAGTGGTAACGGGCTTTAATTTTTTATCCATTAGAAATAACTGGCAAATATAAATTGAAAAAATGTTCGGAAATAAGACTAAGTTAAGAAAAAATTCTTCAAGTTTATTTACAAAATGTTACACTTTTAAAATTCTTATCCGGTTCCTGTTCAAAAAAAGTTCTCAATTAATAAAATATGCCCCAAGCACTAAAAATTCGATGGACAAAATTTAAACTTTTCATCATAAAACGTCTCAGAGATATCTTTAGACAAAGATGATCGTAAGCTATAGATGAATTTGAATGCAAACGTTTATTGCTACAGTGGAAAAAAAATATTTTCTTTCGTAATTTCTGTACGACACCTGAAACGCGATCATTCGGTGTTCCCTTTGCTCTGTTCTTTTTCCCCCTTCGAGAGTCGTTGTATGCCTCACCATGGCACAGTGGTTATGCCACTGAAAATGATAGATAGCCGAAGTGTGAAGGTCCCGGGTTCAGGTCCCATCGCGCGGCTGTCGATCTAACGGTCTGGAGTTTTGGTAGGTTTTCTCCAGATGTAACGTGAATACGCGTTAGAACCCCTCAGAAAGTCTTTCTACCAAGGCACCCCCCTGGCAGATTGCCTTAGTGTAGCGTTGCCGTAATCACTCACAATCACAATCGAGAGCCGTTGTGAAAATGGTAGACGGCCGAAGTGTGAAGGTCCCGGGTTCGGGTCCCATCGCGCGGCTGTCGATCTAACGGTCAGGGGATTTGGTAGGTTTTCTCCAGATGTTACGTGAATACGCGTTAGAACCCCTTAGAAAGTCCTCCTACCAACGCATCCCCCATCCTTGGCAGATCACCCTAGCGTAGCGTTGCCATAATCACACAAACATCGAGCGCCGTTGAAAGGTGGCTAAGTCAGCATATATTTATCTTCATACCTCCAACAGCCTTTAGGATATATTCTAAAATTTTTCACATCAACTCATTAGTGTATGGGGCACATTTAACGAATCGGGAATTTTTTTGTACGGGGATCGTATACAAATTTAAAAAATGTAACTTTTCATAAATGAAACAGACTAATTTTTTCTTAACGGAGTCGTATTTTCGACCTAATTTTGAACATTTTTTTTTTTTCAATTTACATTCCGCAATTAACGCAATAACGACTAAAGCGAATTAAATGAAATTTAGACACATGACTAGTGATCACTCAGCGGAGCCTTCAAGTGTCGAATTTCTTTCAAAATTCTGATGAGATTTTGAGAAAATTTATTCAAAACGCGTAAATTTTTGTTCACGCATCAGGCTAAACCAATTAAACAAATAATATGAAATTTAGTGACATTATCTCTAATAGATAAAGAATTAACACTCGTTATCACCTTTTTGGGACACAGAGTATGTAATTTAAAACATAAGAAATATATTATATGAGAAATATTAGAAATTTATGCAGCAACTTGTAAACAGACATTCAGATTTTTTAAAATTTACTTTTAATCTGTTTAATAGATACCAAGCAGGCTTAATTTTTTCAACTACCTATCATGTCACTAAATTTTAATTTATTAGTTGAATTGGTTTAACTTGGTGCGTTTACAAAAATTTAAACATTTCAATAAATTTTCTCAAAATCTAATGAAAATTTTGAAAGAAATTCGACACTTGAAGGTTCCGCTGAGCGACCACTCGTCATGTCTCTAAATTTCGCTTTAGCCGTTATTACGTGATGATGGAACAAATATTTCGCATTTTGAATAAATTTTCGTAAAAATTGAAAACCTAATTTTTCAAAAAATTCGGTCCTATATTTAATTTGAATGACTCTTATCATGTCACTTCATTCGCTTTAGTCGTTATTAAACATTTACACATTTTGAAAAAACTTTGATAAAATCTCAAAATCTAATCTAAATCATGAACACACCGAAAATCTAATAAAGTCTACGCGTATAGTTTAGGTTGAATGACTGCCTATCGTGTCACCAAATTTCATTTAATCTGATTCAGCCATTTTTATGCGTTGTGCGAATAAAAAAAGCGTCACTGACAGAATGACAGAACGACAGAAAGACACTTTTTTTTCGACGGTCGTGTAAGGTTTCCAGGTACTTGAAACGGATAAAAATTGCAAAATTTTTGAATTCAAAGTAATGTACAAACAAAAGTCAAATTTCATTTATGTTAATTATCATATATTTTAACCTTCATTTTTTGTAAGGGAATCCGAAAAATGAATCATTTTGTTTGAGTTGTGCTACGCGAGAACTGGGGACTATGCATCGGGAGGAGGACTTTCTAAGTGTTTTTATTTGTGTATAAAGTGTTTTTATTTTACAAACTATAATCAGATTAGCTCATATCTGTGCAGACGCTTATTTAATTGGGTTTCCTATATACCTATCATCACATGCTATTCTGTTATATTACTATCATCGGCATCAAACAATTTTTGAAAAGGTGAGACACGGTAATTTTGTATCCTGGGTGCTTTTATTGGGCTTGGCTAAGATTAAATCTGTGAACATTTCCTTTAAATGATAAATGTACAATGAAAAGTATACTTCATTGTACATTTGATGGGAAAGTAAAAAAAAAAATTAAGTAAATATATGAAATGGTGAAATGAACAAAATGGTGAAAGATAACAAAGACTGACTTCAGCCTATGAAAAGAGTTCTCAAATTTCTATGTTAACAAGAAACAGAGACGTTTAGTTACAGTAACATATGTTTACGATTATAGAAACTGCAAGCGCTTTTTATTTTATTTTACTTTATTTTAACCGAAATTATAAAAAATATGTTGAAATTGCGTTTTTTCAATTCCATACATATAAAATGCCTATCTCCATGTTTAAAGGAAACAATACTGATTTATTGTTATATTTATCATATATTCTGGCTTGAAATTATAACTTACTCTTGTCTTAATTAAAATCGCTTTACTTAAAAAAGTAATTTTCCTGGGGAATCGAAAAAGTCTTCCAAAATTCCTTGTCTGTTTCAGTATCCGATTCCCGTAGTTCAAAATTAAAATTTCGTGGAATATAACAGAAAGGTGGGAATCAAAGCAATGACTGTCTTGAAAAACAGAAATTTGTCTTTCAGGCGCATATACTTGAAACAAAGCCTTAAAATATCTAATATAAAAATACACTTTTGCAGTGCAATGTGTTTTAAATAGATATATAGTACAATAATTTCGATTCGAAAATTGCGTTCTGAATCATTTTTAAAGGAAACAGTAGGTATAACCGTACTCAGCCTAAATTTTCTTGATACTTGATAGAGTTTATCGAGATCTACGGTTCTTTTGTTCGTTATCACAGCTGTTCCTAATTACTAGTTCTTTATTTATTTAAAAGTACATATTTTAACAGAGCAATATTCTGGACGAGCACACAGTCACGGCCATATTCACCATCTACCTCGACCACCGGCTTACAGCAAACTGTCGGTCGAACACTCAAGTGGTATTCACCATCTACCTCGACCACCGGCTTACAGCAAACTGTCGGTAGAACACTCAAGTGGTATTCATTTGGTATTCAAATGGTATACCATTCGAGCGTTCCATCGAGAGTTTGCTGTAAACCGGCGGTCGAGGTAGACGGTGAATATGGACGTCAGAGAATTGAGCGGGAATCCAGATCACGACCGTGAGCTTACTTACTCGACTGGCGTGGAGTGGGACAGGCCCTTAACCTCCATGACACTGGCCTCCGCTCTGAAATTTTGTTTGTTTGTATGCGAACATGCAGTTCGGATTTGTGTACTTGGCCCGAAACCCCTTTATAAATCCACGTCCAAAGGACAACACAAGGGGGGGTGCCCTCCGTGAGGGTCTTTCTCGGACAGCACATAAGCTTAAATCAAGCTTGGCATTTCTTTGAATTTGACGTATTAATACAAGCTTGACAGTTCAATTCATTTTAAGCTTGCAGCAAGCTTGCAAAAGTCATTTGAACTGTCAAGCTGGAATACAGCTTGATTTTCCCTTTCGAAAGCATGCGGTGATGGCGCCATCTGTGAAAGAGAATGGACATTAATTATCTAGCGTTTCTGAAATTTACTCATATTAAATAAAGAAAAGTTCGTAAAAGTTGTGTTTTATTATCGCACAAAACCTGGACATTAGAACACGCAAGGGGAAGGAATGAATGGGATAAGCCCCTCTGAAGTGTAACACGAGGGGAGTTTTAGTTTTATTTAAATCTAATTAACATTAGTAATTCCATTAACTAGTTAATTAGCTCTAAAAATAAATTTTAATATAATTAACACAATTTAGTTAGTTAATATACTTCACTTTATGGGTAGTAGAATGAGGCGCAATACGGCCGCCACAAAATAATTAATCAGTCATAAATGTACTTGACCATAGAATTAAAAAAAAAAGATTCTATATTTCCAAATATGGAAAGTCTTCAAAATAAAATACAATTATACTACGAAATTGATTTCAAAATCAGTCGTTTGTCTCGATTTTGGCCAGCAGTATTGCCCAACATGAGTGCCGCGATATTGAAAGTTTTAAAACGTGTCCTGCTTTTAAGTTTATATTATGCTTATTTCCCTATTAGTAGAGTCTATAAATCACACATAACATTATTTAAATTTTGATTCATACCATGGAAAAATAAAAGAAACCTATCGGCATCGCCCATACTAATAGATCTGGCCAGAAAACGGCGTGACAACCGTAACAGTCACTTCAAACTTTAGTCATAGCACCGCGAGGCTTATTGGCAGAACGGTTAACACGCTGGCCTCCCAGCTCATAGTTCCCGAGATCGAACCCAGCCGCGGACGTTTGATGGAAACAGATTAAAGTAACTTAAAATTTCAGCATAGAGGGGAAAATGCGTGGAAAAATAAAGTATGTGGGGCGACTTCGACGGGCGCCCCGTGCATTTAGAAAATTTTTTAAGCTTGCTATGTCAAGCTTAATGCAAGCTGGGCAAGTGTAAACTAGAACACTTGATTCAAGCTTGCATTAAGCCAGGGGGGGGGATATCGGGATATATCCCCCCCCGAAATTTTTGGATTAGTGATAAAATTCCGTCTATTTATACACAAATAAGTTCATATCCCCCCCCCCCGAAAAATTTTCATGGCTACGCCTGCAGTAAGCTTACACGCTTGAAATTTTCAAGCTTAATTCAAGTTTATTGACTTGATAAATCAAGCTTGCTGCAAGTTTGATGCAAGTTTGCTGTGCTGTCTGTGTTCTAAGGGGTCCTAACCCGTATTTACGCTAGTTTCGGAGAAAACCACAGAAAACTCGAAACAGTTATGTCGACAGCCACGCGATGGGACCCGTACTTGTTGTATTTTTAACGTCTATTTTCGAACATGTTTGCTTGGAGAATTTCTCCTCAGTGATGCTCATTTTAATCGACGAGGATTTATAAGCGGGTGTTTGAAAACAAATCCGAAAATAAATGTTCCAAATTCAACAACTTGTTTGCTGGTTTTGAAGAAACCGCTTATAAATTCTCGTCAAATGAGGTGGACAACACAAAGACAGATTTTACTAGCCCAGAGAAAGGAAATTTACAGTTCATAGGACTAAACTCAAACAACCTGTGGATGCGTGGGAATCGACCGTACGCTAATAGCCTTATTCATCAAACATTTGACACGCGGATTAATCCTGAAACGCGTGTTATAGTCATTGGTAAGATATCTTACCGATGACTTTACCACGCGAGTTCGGTTTAATCCGCGTGTCTAGTGTTTGGTGAATAAGGCCGTTAGAGATTAACGGAGAGGACAAGACTTCAATCACTCAGCCAACGGTTCCCAAGATTCGTAATAGACAATTTCTATTATGTTTAAGAAATACTCGCAAAAAAAAAGAAATGTTAATTAACAAAACTAAATTAAATTCATTTAACAAGTAAAAAATAAATAAATAAAATAACTAAGAGATGATTAGAAATGTTATGTTTATTTAAACGATGACTTAGTGTTTTTCTTATTATAAAGTTTTAATTTCATTTTTACATCAATAAAAAACTTAATGTAGAATGAAGGGCCCCACCATGGCGGAGTGGATGGACATGGTAGTTTGTTTGTGGATTAAGGCCGAATGACTGCACTAGGGTCCTAGGCCTGTAGGGTTAATGCCCTCCGTAGGGGACTTTCTAAGGGATTGTAGCCCGCATTTACGCAGAGTTTCGAAGAAAATTACGGCAAACTCCGAACGGCTAGGTCGACAGGCGCGACCGAGTTTTGAACTTGACACCTCTCGCCTTCCAGTTTCGAGAACAGAACTCTCAGATACTCTGAACATGGTAGACGGCTCAAGTGTGAAGGTTCTACTTTCGGACCTAAAGCGCGGCTGTCGATCTAACGGTCTGGAGTTTTGGTCGGTTTTCCCCAGATGAAACGTGAATACATGTTAGAACCTCTTAAAAAGTGCTCCGGCCCTCCTGTAGGCTTACAAGAACACAGAGTAACCAAGCAAGTAAGAAGAATGAATACTTCTTTTATTTGTTTGTGCGGAGGCAGCCGCTACAGCATCTCGCAGCCGGCATCACCTAATGAATACTTAAAAGAGATAAATGTGTATAATCTAAGCAATAAGACACACTGACATTACATAATATTAAATTTTCATTCTGTACACCCTCAAAAGTATTTGAAAAGAAGCGAAATTTACTATTTTGGGTTTACGAATATTTAAAACTTAAATGCATAGCGTTGCATATATGCATCGTATTTTTCAGTGCCGAATTAGAGTAGAAGCCAAATTTCTTACGTCAATTCCACATATAAAATATAGTTTTAACAGGCCTCTCAATTGGTCCTATTTTTTTTTAAATTCCTACCTTTATCAAAGTTTTATTTATATAGCCTAGTACTTTAATGGTTTGATAGACGAAACCTTAACATCTAAAAGAACATTTAGCAATTGTTGAAGAAGCAGCACATTTTACTGTATTATTTATGGAGGTAGGAATTTAAAAAAAAAAAAATAGGACCGACTGAGAGGCCTGTTTTAATAATAAATGATTCCTATCATGAAAAATAAAAGTTTCACATACTTCTTTCAAACTGCGTGTTTTTTTGGAAAAATTAATTATTGATTCACAAAACTGATATAATAAATTTAGCTTACACTCGTGACTATCGAGCGAACGCCTTTAAAATTCATGCATTTAAGGGTTAATTTGTTTTTGAAACACACACACATGACAGAGACATGAAAAACTAATTATGCATGACCGTGTTCATATTTTATTATGTATAAATTTTAATATACGAAACCAACGTAGAAAGTTTGACTTTTACTCGAATACTTTTTTGAGAGGATGTAGCTGTAATGAGTCGCCCTTATTTCCTTATACATTGATGAAGTTAACGTTATGTCTGAAATTTATCCACCGATAGAAACCGCTGTGAAATCAGAGTTCTGTGTTTGCTGATCAAAAGGTTAGTGATTCTCTATAATGCACAAATTTCCATAGAGAAAAGGAATATGTACAAGGAGATGGCATTAGCAATCTTCAGCGTTGGACAAAATGAAGTGACTGTGTTGGTCTAAGTATGGCGGAACATTTTGTTGGTTTCTTTTTAAATAGCAGTGAAAGGTGTACGATTTTACGGATTAGAAAGTAAAGATGCACAATTATATGTTACAATAGTTCTAAATACAAAATCTCATTCTACAGTTAAACGTTTTACGATTATGCCAAATACGCAATTATTCTTGACCCAATTTTGGCGAGATTAATTCTTTAAAATTGGATCTATCACCATAGAATAAATAACACAGTTTCATTGCAAAGTGGTCTAAGCAATATGGCGGATCAGCTACGGTTTCGGCTTCACTATCAGATAGCTAATGCCATGTCCTTGTATTCATATCTCTATGCAAATTTCATTACATCACATATATTTTGGTTTGTTTGTTTGAGCGGGATTTATTTTCGAGTTTTTTTATCACAATCTCGAAGGTGGTCTTGTAACCCTATATTTATTCTTAAAATTTACATTATTCTAAATAAATTACTAATAATCACAGAATAACTCAGCCGAAATACAAACACGGAAAAGGAGGAAATTGACAACCATGAGTTAAGGCGAGGCCATCGTAAATCTTCTATCGGGCTTGCTACTAGAAACGGATTAGAAAGTAAAGATGCACAATTATATGTTACAATAGTTCTAAATACAAAATCTCATTCTACAGTTAAACATTTTACGATTATGCCAAATACACAACTATTCTTGACCCAATTTTGGCGACATTAATTCTTTAAAATTGGATCTATCACCATAGAATAAATAACACAGTCACATTGCAAAGTGGTCTAAGCAATATGGCGGATCAGCTACGGTTTCGGCTTCACTATCAGATAGCTAATGCCATGTCCTTGTATTCATATCTCTATGCAAATTTCATTAGATCACATATATTTTGGTTTGTTTGTTTGAGGGGGATTTATTTTCGAGCTTTTTTATCACAATTTCGAAGGTGGTCTTGTAACCCCATATTTATTCTTAAAATTTACATTATTCTAAATAAGTTACTAATAATCACAGAATAACTCAGCGGAAATACAAACACGGAAAAGGAGGAAATTGACAACCATGAGTTAACCCATTTGTGCCTGGATATTTTTGCGACTTTCTTCGATTTTTACTGATAACAGAAATAATAGATAAATTTCTGATGTCAACTTCTTGAACAAGGAATGATTTATTTTAAAATCATTTTGCATAAAAATCGAAATATCAACATCCTACTTGGTCATGTTAAAATATTGTGCGGAGTTGAAGCTCAATACTCATGAATAAAGGCTGGGAAAAATAAATAACTTTTTCGACTAATAGCGAAAATGCCGTCCCAAAAAAGGGACGCTAGGCATAAATGGGTTAAGGCGAGGCCATCGTAAATCTTCTATCGGGCTTGCTACTAGAAAATGATAACTGAGGGAATGTGGTCCGAATTCTCTCAATTAAACGTTGAAGTGGGTAAAAACGTCGATCACAAGCACCTAGCCTGCGGTTTTTTTTTTTTTTATTTTTTTTATTTTTTTTTTTTTATTAGCAGAAAATTTAAGAAAGGCAGGCGAGTGCTGTGATCGACGTTTCTACCCACTTCCACGTTCAGTTGAGAAAATTCTACCACTTATAGTGCGTTCGCCGAGTGGAGAGAACGAAACTAAACAATTGCACGTGCAAACTGGCGATGAGTAAACACATAGCATTTTGTCAAAGCGCCAAACACAGTGTAAATTTCTGCTTTCTTCCATTTACGCTGTTTGGAATTAAGAAAGGTTAAATTCGCCTAACTAGGGATTGGTGCCAAAAAATGCAATTCTTTGGTAACCCTTTGTTTACTTTCGTTCTCTCGTTTCCGCGAACAGACTACAGTGATCTATTCTACCAAATTCGTTTGAGCGAACTTTCGGATATGTGACGTAATTCGAAACGTATGGTAATGTTAACATTCGGCAGGGAGAATCTGCTCCTAAAGCTCTACCGCACCTTGCAGAATACCAACATACGTTAGCAGGTTGCGAAAAACGTCAATTTGATGTCACACATCCGAACGTTTGTTTAACCCATTTGTGCATGGATATTTTTGCGACTTTCTTCGATTTTTACTGATATCAGAAATAATAGATAAATTTCTGATGTCAACTTCTTGAACAAGGGATGATTTCTTTTAAAATCATTATGCATAAAAATCGAAATATCAACATCCTACTAGGTCATGTTAAAATATTTTGTAGAGTTGAGGCTAAATACTCATGAATAAAGGCTAGGAAAAATAAATAACGTTTTCGACTAATAGCGAAAATGCCGTCCCAAAAAAGGGACGCTAGGCATAAATGGGTTAAATGAACGTGGCAGAATAGAGCCCTTTCATAATTTTTCTAGTAGTAGACCCGATAGAAGTTTCACGATGGTCCTCGTTGAATACACACACACGCAAAATAATAATAATAATAATAATAATAATAAAAGGTTGGAAGTATGCCACAAATGGCGTAGCATCCAGCAGCTTCACGAACGGTGTGTAGATGGCGCAGTGTCCGCAAGGTATACCTGAAATAGAGATGTTCAATATTGTGCTTCTTTTGAGTATTTAGCTGTTATTTTAATTCAATTTTTTCAATTTTAAAGACAACGGAGTCTTGAACATATCCTGTCATGGTTGTGTTCTGAAATCCATTGCTATCTATCACCCAATTTTGGGGTAATCGGAGAAAGAATAGTTTGGGAGAAAGATTTTCAACTCTTCCTGAACATTTCACAGACAAAATGTTGGAGAAAGAACCGAAGTCCATCTGTGATAGGTTCATAGTAATTTGCTTTGTCACGTGATAAATCGCAGAGCATTCACTCAACCAAAATCTGAAGTCATTCACGGCTGAGTCACCCGGGAAGAAATCAAAAATTAATAAGTCCCCGGATCCCAGATGAGATATTAAATAGCCTGAGCTTATCCTGAATCCCCTGGGTCACCTGAACTGAACTGGGAGTCATGAACGTGCGGTATATACAGAACATTGGCGCACACAGGATTTTCTCTTGGAGGGGGTCGAACCCATAAAGCTGTGACACCAAGCACCTGAAAAAAATGCGGATTTTTTATATTTTTATCGTAACCCCTTTTTACTGTGTTTTTATTTATCTATCTTAACTGCTGAAAATGAGAATTTGATTTCTTCTAACATATTTAAAAGTCAAAATTTTCGTGTCAATTTTCCTTCGCTAAATCGTTAACTCTTTTGGGAAGGGTCCGGACACTTTGGACCACTCTCTTGTGTGCGCCACTGATACAGGAAAACACCATATTTCTAACCAACTACTCGCTAGCGGTGAAGTCTTGGGCTCGAGTCCCCATTACCCATGGTTGTCACTTTTCAGCTCTCCAGTATTTATACTTTTGCTGTGTTCTTCTGTAGTTGCTAATGACTGTTATTTTGAATAAAATAAATGTTAAACAGAAATACCGAGGTACAAGACCATTTGAAACATTTTTTTTTTTTTTTGGTGAGCTTGGTTTAGAACCGCTTATAAATCCTCGTAGAGCAAAATGGACGAAACAGCGAAAGTTTTTACTAACACAGAGAAAGGAATCTTTTACAGGCAGGGTATGAGTGGAAATCGAACCCACGACCGTACGCTTAGGCGATTGGCGTGAAGAACAGTTTCTTAATCTTCAAGCCGCGGTCCCCTACAAAACCGTTTTTCAGATCATTTTTCAAAAACCTCGAGTTTCGGAACAATCGAGACGACAGTCCTCTGGCTAAGGGTCTCAATCAACCAACCTCACGAATCTCAAAAGCCTTGAGATCAACCGACTTCGAGCCAAGCACACAAATCCGATATACGTGTTCACAATAACAACAATAGCAACAACAATCGAGAGCCAGCAAACACACACAGGTTCTCTGAACGTCTATTAACGTTCAGAAGACGTTTTCTGAACGTTAATAGACGTTCAGAGAACCTGTGTGTGTTTGCTGGGGATCAACTGTCAATCGACAAACCGGCCTCACCATGGCACAGTGGTTATGTCACTGGAAATAGTAGATAGGCGAAGTGTGAAGGTCCCGGGTTCGGGTCCCATCGCGCGTCCGTCGACCTAACCGTTCGGAGTTTTCCGTGGTTTTCTCCGAAACTTAGCGTAAATACGGGTTAGGAGCCCTTAGAAAGAACCCCACGGAGAGTATCTCCCCCTTGTGTTGTCCTACTGACGAGGATTTATAGGCGGGCGCCTATCCAAGCACACAAATCCGATATACGTGTTCACAGCAACAATAACAATCAACAAACCGAGCGGCCACCAGGCATTGAATTCTAATAACGACAACGACAATGGTTAGGAATTGTTACTAATATAAAAATGGATAAAGGCAAGAAAAATTGGAGGGAAGAAACACCTATCCCGAAAAACCGGTGACTAATTTTTTTTTTTTCAGTATAGTGTATTCGTCAATTTATACACATCCTATTTCGTTGAAGCGATCAGCATAATTAAAGTTCGAAATTTTCTACCAAAAGTTGCGTTAAAAATCATCATCTTTGGTTTGTTTGTTGTCAATTACAACTGAAATCATTCGTTATAACGGGGTTAGTTTAGTATACAGCTGTCAGATGACTGTCATTTTTTAAATGTCGGGTTCATAAGACTATTTACACCCTGTATATGCAAGAATCGGAACTTCTTTGATAGAAACATGTGAGCGAATAATATTTCCGTGTTTAGTGTGTCATCAACTACTGATAAAATTCAGGCATCCTGCGGATGTGTTACTTTGTAAATTTTAATTTTGTATTTTCGCTTCTTCAAGATATGGGTTATCAACAGTAATGATTGTACTAAAAGACTTCTGAAACTGGTCTCCAAGAAAATAATAACTTGAGTGTTTAAAAGAAAACGGATCAGCACTTGGAAATCTGAATACGCCATTAAGGATGCTGTCATGAAATTCCAAGATTGGCTTTTCAACTAATTTTAGAATGTTGTCTACACATTCACCCACACTACCACACTGAAATTTAATTGAAAAACGTAGTTGTTGTCATCTTACTATACATAATAAGTGATTTTTTACCAAAATACTTGTACGAGTCGTCGTTTCTTGTTATTTTTAGCACAATTTCTGTTGGAGTCTAATAATTTAACACACCACTGTAATGCTTTCATGATAACTCAGAGTACAATAATTTCGTAACGAGTTTTTGCACTCATTATATGGTACTTTAATAGATTTCTCCCCGAAAATGGATGTTCGTGATAAAAATGTCTGGTAGAAAAGCATAACAGTTGTACTTAAACTGCACACGTTTTGTTGTGGACTTCCCAACGTCAAAAAGAAGACAAATTAAATTGAGAAGATAAATTTGTCTTCTCTGTCATTTTATGATATGCTTCAGGGAAGTGTATTCCTAAAGTAAATTAACTTGAATAATGAAGTAAGATGTTTACTCTAAGCTATTTACATAGAATGGACTTCGTCCGCATGAACAGTAATTGAAGTAATCGCCTTCTGGATAAAATTCATTACCATTAACTTCCACTTACAAATTAATTTTAGACGACATTAATTTTTGCTTGTAATAGTTAAGAGATTTCAAAGGTTATTTTTAATATTCCAACATTTCTCATAAATAGGCAGTTGTACAGAATTCAGATCTTAACTGTTTGGAGTTTTTGATACTGACTGACTTAGAACATTCATTTTTCTCAGTTTAATTTGAGTATTTTACTTTAAAGTGCTTTATGAAAATAAAAAAAGGTGTTTTTCAGCAAGCCAGAAAGTAAATTATTTTTCTAGCACAATGCTTATTTGATTATTTAGTAGAATATATTAGCATATACAAGTTTGTCTTACTTAGGTATTAGAAGAAGATAAATAAAGCTATGGTAACAGCTCTAAAGTAGCAATTTTTATTTTATTTTTTTTGCTATTGGTGGCGTCGCAATCAGAAATGGAAATGTGGGTAATGTCCAATTAATTATCTACGCAAGGGATCTCTGCCGGGGGTGGAATTACCCTCCGTAGGGGACTTTCTAAGGGGTCCTAACCCGTATTTACGCGAAGTTTCGGAGAAAACCACGGAAAACTCCGAACGGTTAGGTCGGCGGACGCGACCTGGTTTCGAACCAGGCACCTTCCGTCTTCCAGTTCAAAGCCCTAGCGCTATGCCACTAGTCGGGCAGCATTACTCACTATTGTCTGCTCCAAAAGCTTGTTATATCAATAATAATGAAAAAACACATCATTTTTCCTTCATATATTAGACTAAAATATGTTTTATGTCTTATAAAATCCATAATTGTCTCATCGGCTCGTAAGCGCAAATCAAACCACCGAAGAATTTAACAAGAAACATTCAAATAACTGGTGTTTAAAACATAAAATAATTTAAAACTTTTCACAGAATTTTTAATTATTTCAGGGAAGAATTTGTCACTAGCGCCACTTTTCATGATCCGCGGAACTGACACGTCTCCTATGTTTCTCTTCATATCCTTGAAGTATTCCTCCCTTGTCTTATTTAAATGCTTATTAATTCTGCGGTTGGCATTCAAGCACTAGAAATGAAGCTGGATGGGATCTAAACTAGAGGTGTGACGGATATCCGTATCCGTGGATATTCGAGGATAAATAAGATCTGGATCCGTTAGATCGAAAAAAAAATTATCATGATCCGCCAGACCGAAAAATAATTATACGGATTCGCCTTTTTCTGCGGATCTCACATCTTTCCTCACATTTTTAACAGCTCCTGAATGTCGATATTCTTTCTAGTATATTCCTACTTGTAGTACTTACACGTTTTGAGGTCTTCGGCATTCATTTTTGATAGTTTTACCTTGCTTGTATGTGTGCGTGTGTGAGAGTGAACACGATAGCTCTTAACCGGTGCATTTGGCTGAGCTCCAGTTTGATGTATACAGTCGAATCCGCTTAATGGAATAGCCAATTTGCAGCGAAAATTTATTCTAATAAGCGGGATATTCCATTATCCGGGATCACATTGACTAATTATTATGGATTGGTACATCGAAAATACATTACAATGAGCGGGATATTCCTTTGACCGATATTCCATTAAGCGCGTTCGACTTAGGGAATGCAATCCCGATCCCGCGGGATCCCGCATAAATATTTGTGGGACTAGTCCCGCGGGATTACGATCCTAATCTCGCGGGATTGATACTGAGAAATAAATTATTTTTAATTAAAATTTCACGCCGCTTTTCCAATCAATAGACTGAAAATTTTTGAATAATCATGTCTCTTATCTAACAATAAACGAATCAATAATTAAAAATTTTTAATTTAATGTTTTATTTTTTTTTTAATTATCTTCTAATAAGAGTCTGGATCAAACATTTAAATCTAAACATCGTAATCTAAATTTTTCGCACACTTCCCAATCCCAAATGAACTTAAATATTTCATACTAATTTATCTCTTAACGAACAGTCAGGAATTAATTATAAAAGTTTTCATTTTAGTTTTTAATTGTTTTTAATTCACACTTTTAATTATTTTACTGAAGTTAAATCTAGACTAGGAAATGATTCATTGGATTTGCTCGATTTTGTATGTTCTTTTTTCAGCAACTAAGAAAATAACTTAAGTATGTGAATGTATTTATAAATTGTATTTTTCTGTAAATTCCTGATTTTTAACAACTAACATAACTAATACTAATATATTAAGACATAACTTAGAATATCATTCTGAAAATCATGATTATAATTTTCATATTTCTGTAAGTTATTGTATAAATTATCTCATAAGATTAATTATTATTATTAAAGTTAGCTTCATAGTGCTTAAAATCTTTTTTTTTTTACTTTTCTCTGTTGAAATGAAGCCCTAGCTAAATGAAATTTCTATCAATAAATCTCAATCCCGAAATCCCGCAAGACGAAAAACAGTGCGGGATTGCATTCCCTAGTTCGACTGTACATTATAGACCACGCTCAAACGACTAGTATTGATCGTTTTATAGGATGAATAGCTTTTTTTACAGAGATACAAAAAGTAACGCTTTTTTATTATGGCCTATGAATGAAAATTCTTTAAAGTGTGCTATCGTCTAAACGGTGCATTTGATTGGGCGCAAATTGGGTATGTATATTACAGGTGACTCTTTCATGACCTGCATAGATTTTAGTATGGGTAGAATTGATAGTTTGTTTACAGGGTTGTAAAAAAAAGAATTCTTATACATTACGGTCTACAGACGCAAACTATTTAAAGTGCTTTAGTGTCTGTAGGGTGCATACGATTCAGTTCAAATTATTAGATACGAACTACAGGTCACTGTCTGACAGTGTTGGGAATTAATCAATTAATTTTTTAATCAACGTATTAGTTGACTAAAATAGTAATTGCGATTAAATTAGTTATGATTAAATTAATTGACCCTAAACTTTTAGTTACACGTTGCAATTAAATTATTTGGATTAATGTATGTTAATCCTCATTCTCAGTTAAAATAATTGCAATTCACTTTTTAATTATACTATGAAACAATTAAAACTAACAATTAACTTTCTTATCTATACAGAATCAATTAAAAGATGTATAAAATTTAACCTACTTCAAAAATTTATATCTCTCTCCAAAATAATTCGCTTGCCAGGCTACTCGCACGTACTATATTTTTATTGCAACCAAATCCTGCGATGTGTAAGTTTCTTGTACGAAGTGCGGGCGCGGCATTTCTTTGAGGGCACCATGTTTTCGACTCAAGCGCGTCACTTCTGTATCTTCGTGTCAGTCACTCTCGCTCACTTTGCGCAGGTGCCGACTGCCGTGCGTTCAGTGCTCACTCGCCCGCCGCGTGAACTAGTCTACGTTAAGATAAAAATCTGCATACCTACTTCTTTGTGTTTTGGTTTAACTTACGTAAATGCACTGGTTTTTTTTTTCTAATTTTGTGAACGAAAATGGCCTCGATAGACGACATTGACGAAGACAGCAACTTGTCAGTGAATGTTTCGGTTTCGGATATTAATGAGTCATTAGAAACGGATTCGCCTGTGCTACCAAACGACACCGCAGAGTGCTCGTCATCTTCGCAAGCGCGACTTCTCTTGCTTGATGGAACATTTTTCAAATACATACCTCAATAGTCTACAGGTAATAAAATCACAGCTGTATGTACGAAATGTTCAAGTGATGTAATCACTAAAGTTAAAGAATATCATAACTGTACAAAAAACTTTTTCAGTCACTTGAAGTGTAAGCACGGAAACCAAAGCGTTGAAGAGTACAAAACATATGTAAAAAAAAAAAAAAAAAGAAAACTCACGTACAGAAATAAGGTGATATTATTGTTAAAACCAAAACTACTAAAACAAAGAAATCAAATGAGAATAAAATTACCCAAGAACGATTCAATGAAAATATTTTGAAGTATTTTATACACTTCATAATCCCATTACGTGCAGTGAAAGATCCATATTTTTAAAAAATATTCACGGACTTGGAAATATCTAAATTGGCTTTACTCTAATGAGTCAACGTACACTAGGACGTCGTACCGAAAAACACTTCGAAAGCCAAGTGACGAAGATAAAGTCCGAACTAAAAGAAGTTGACTATGTGTGCCCAAACAATAGATATTTGGTCCAGCAAAACGAGAAATTTCAGTAAGAGCTCACTGGATTGCAAAAGATCTATACGCAGAGTTTCAGTGGCATTAGCTTGTCAAAGATTCAAAGGCGTCCACAGCTACGATCGGCTATCCGATATAATTCAAGAAATTAACGTCGACCTCAATACAAAGTGTTGAATCAGTGACGGATTATGGTAGCAATTTCGTGTAAGCTTTCAAAATATTTGGTGTCAAATTAACAAATATTAATATTGTTGAAGTTATGCCAGACTCTCATCCACCAGAAGTCGCTTCTGCATCTGATGTTGAAGAAGACGAATCATCAATTAGAGATGATCATGAGAAATTTCAGTAAGAGCTCACTGGATTGCAAAAGATCTATACGCAGAGTTTCAGTGGCATTAGCTTGTCAAAGATTCAAAGGCGTCCACAGCTACGATCGGCTATCCGATATAATTCAAGAAATTAACGTCGACCTCAATACAAAGTGTTGAATCAGTGACGGATTATGGTAGCAATTTCGTGTAAGCTTTCAAAATATTTGGTGTCAAATTAACAAATATTAATATTGTTGAAGTTATGCCAGACTCTCATCCACCAGAAGTCGCTTCTGCATCTGATGTTGAAGAAGACGAATCATCAATTAGAGATGATCATGAGAATATTAATTTCCTTCCCGTTCATTTACAATGCTGTAAGCATACATTAAGCCTATGCGCAACTGCAGAAGCGAACAAAGTTTTGAGCGAGCAAAACATTCTATTGTCCGAACTGCAGGCTGCAGTCATGATGCTTTAGCTGCAGGCTGCAGTCATGATGCAGCATAATGCTTTTTGTTGAAAGCTGCAGGACGACCAAAGAGTGTTGAAATAATACTGGACGTGTTAGGACACATGATAAGCCCACCTGGTGAAACCAGATGGAAATGATGAATTTTATCACAGTATGGGACCACGAGAATGGACATATCCTACTTTTTGTCGCTAAAAATGATGAGATCCACACCAGTCATATTTTAATTGTTAGTTTTTAATTAAATTCACATAAAACAATTGACAATTAATTAATTGTTAATTGTAATTTTTGATAATTACAGTTGATCAATTTTTAGTTGTTACGGCCATAATTAACAATTAATAAATTGTTAATTTTTAATTGTCCTTACAATTAAAATTTGCCCAACACTGCTGTCTGACACACTGTATAGATTTTAGTATGTGCTAGACTTAGTTTTTTACAGGACTAGAAAAAAGTATTCTTATCGATTGTGACAAATTACACTAATTACTTTAAGTGAAGTAGTATCTGAACACTGCGTTTGATTGAGCGGAAATTTGGTAGGCAAATTGTGAATCCCTTTCAAAATGTGTTAAGTTCTCATAAGCAATGGACCTACGTTATTTTACAGGGATACCAAAACTTTTATATCCATTCTGTCGTGGAATTATCGCTTCAAGATGATGTATTCTGCAAAATAATATCCAAACCAAAAGATCCGTATCCGCGGATATATGAGAGCAAATGATTCGTTTTTATATCCATATCCGCGGATATATGGAACAAATGATCCGTTTTATATCTGTATCCGCGGATATATGAAACAAATGATCCGTTTTCATAACCGAATACGCGGATATAAAATCTCCGTTTCCAGATCCGTATCCGCGGATCTAACCGGCACACCTCTAATATAGACTCGTACATTCAAGCTCAGTGCATTTTACAATGCCCATTTGTAGTTTCGTAAAAATATGTTTAGATGTTATGAGAATAATTATGGCCACCCTGTATAAATCTTGACAAAAATTAGTGGCGATGTTTCGAGCCTATTGTAAGAAGACTGTTGGGTGGAACTGAACCTAATTTGCAGTAAATACTCACTACCAGGGGCCAAAATGGGGCTGTAAGGTCCATTTTTGGGGTAAAATAGGCATAGAAAGTTAACATTTACTAGTAACTGGCATCCTTAACGTGTGGTTCAGTATGTTTTCCTTGCAGTTGTTCTAAAAAGTACATTCCCTGAACAGCATTCCCTACTGCATAAAAACCTGTGACAGTCATGGGACGTTTCTGACGTTTTGACTGTTGCCAATCACGAAGAGTAGATTTGATTTCTATAAAAATAGTTGCGGGTGACATAGCTCCACGAGAATCCTTTACTTTTTAGCACGTCATTTCCCGTAAAAAAAATTGTCACGATTATTTTTAACAGCACTGACATCAGCTGAAAAATGGAAGAATGCGAGAACAGCTGGATTGCCCAATGCTTAAAAAAGGACAGCCGTTGTCATCGCTCGACTTAACTACCAGCAAGATGGCGGACGATCGAAACGTTCATCGCGTGCCACAGATCTAGAGACCCTTTTTTGACGCAGCTGGCTGTGTCTTGCTGGTAGTTAAGTCGAGCGATGACAACGGCTGCACTTTTTTCAGCATTGGGAAAGGGTTGCGCCTCAAAGGGTTAATAATCACTTTGGAAGAAGTGTTCAAGTGATAGTAAATTTTCCGACCATGTTTTTTCCAAAAACTAATCCCTCTTTCACCGATTGCACTTGATAAAAATTGTTATTTCAGAATTGTTTCTTTCTTGCATTTATAAAATTGTCTGAGGAAAGCCCATTGTTTGTAAAATTAGACGCACACTTGAACACTTCTTCCAAAGTGATTTTTAACAGGTACATTGAGACGACGTTTCCGGCCCCGCATTCTGTGTGATTCTGAACCGTCTCTGTACCCCCTACTGCCCCTGCTAGTTTGTCAGTCTGAGGGCGATTCACCCTGTATATATCGGGTTATTCAGAATAGTTGTTGAAGCGATTGTCTTTTAAACCGCAAGTGATCCATCGTCAAATACAAAGCAGATTTCACTTATGGCAGTTTTTTGACTGGGAGCTATATACACTGCTGGCCATCGTAAATGCAACACCCTGAAGGAAGCATGCAAATAATATGAAATTTACAACATGCATTAGCTGAGGTGAGATATGCAAATGATTAGAATTTCAGCGCAGACGCACATCAAGCGCGCCTGTGGCGCCACCTCAAAGCGCTATTTAAGGCTTGGAGATTTCGACGGTTTCAAGTACAGCAATTGTGTTTTTCTTGCTTTTTTTTCAAAAAAACGATAAATTATGCCTCGTAGGAAACAACGATCATCTTTTGATCAAGTATCCGAGTTTGACAGAGGAAGGATAGTGGCATACCGAGATTGTGGGTTATCTTTCAGGGAAATCGGTCGTCGTATTGGACGAAACCAAACAACTGTGATGCGGATATGTGATCGTTGGGTGCAGGAGGGTACGACGGACAGACGTGATCGACCGCATCGACCTCAGTGCACCACGTCACGTGATGACAGGCAGATTGTACGCATGGCAGTGACGGACCGCTCAGTCACATCACGAACCATATCACAGCAGATTCAGTCTGTAACGCATCATCCAGTGTCTGCGCGTACCATTCGACGTCGTTTACAGCAGAATGGTCTGTCCGCAAGACGTCCGTTGCTTTGTCTACCTCTGATGCGGAACCACAGACGTCTCCGCCGCCAATGGTGCGATGAAAGAAGGATGTGGACGACAGAATGGAATGAAATTCTCTTTACTGACGAGTCACGCTTCTGTATGCAACACCACGACGGTCGGATTCGAGTCTGGAGACACCGTGGAGAGAGGATGCTGAACAGCTGCATTATGCACCGTCACACTGGTCCTGCACCGGGTATTATGGTATGGGGCGGTATCGGATATCTCTCTCGCACTCCTCTAGTACGCATTGCCGGTACTTTAACCAGCCAGCGCTACATCTCCGAGGTGTTGGAGCCAGTTGTCCTTTCTTACCTTCAGGGCTTGCCAACAGCCATATTTCAGCAGGATAATGCACGGCCACACGTGGCACGCATTGTCCAAGGGTTCTTCGTCAATCACCAGATTGAATTGCTTCCCTGGCCGGCGCGCTCTCCGGATCTTTCGCCGATAGAAAACATGTGGTCCATGGTTGCTCAACGACTGACCCAGAGTTCATCCCCAGCTGTCACACCAGATCAACTTTGGCAACGTGTGGAAGCTGCTTGGTCTGCTGTACCCCAAGAACACATTCAAAGTCTCTTTGAATCAATGCCGAGGCGTGTGGCAGCTGTGATCTCCAACAACGGCGGCTACTCTGGGTACTGATTTTGGCAGGAACCACGCTTCATAGAATGCTGTAAATTTAATCATTTGTTACTTGGTCAACATGTTATCTACACAATAAATTTTGTTGTGATATCTCTTGTTTTTCTTGGTGTTGCAATTTGGGTGGCCAGCAGTGTACATATTAAAATACGAAATTTAAATTTTATACGGCCCCTTCTTTCCTATCACTTATATTTAAAAAAAAAAAAAAAAAAACATTGGTTGTGCTTAAGAAAATTAATTAAAAATATTCCATGTAGGGATGGATGCGAGACGATTTTTTGCGAGACAAGATAGAGATTTACAGCTGTTTTGCGAGACAAGATAGAGATTTACAGCTTTTTTGCGAGACGAGACAAACATTTTTAACATTGTGATATAGGGATTTTGCGAGACAAGACAAAGATTTTAGGCTGTTTTGCGAGACTATTTTTCGTCTATTTTTCGTCTCGCGTCCATCCCTATAGGCTCTAAAAGTGAAACAGTTAGCAAAATTCTATTTAATGTTAAAAATGACGACTTACACCACTTTACCTGCTTTGTTGGCTCTCGTTTTCAACTGAAAAAATCTTTATTCAAAATAGTGAAATTAACAAATTTGGTTTTACCTGAACTAATAGGCACTGCATTATTAAATTATCGATAATTTAGTCTTTTGGGGATTATCCACTAATTATGTCATGCTTCCAGAGAAGGAATTTCAAAGTGTTATCTAGAGAATGACAGAGAAAATGGGAGTGGGTTAACTTTCACTAGAAAGTGCCAAACACGCATCGTTGGAGAATTCAATTCAAATAGGAAGCTCAAATAGGATTTCCATGAGTCAAATTATTGCTGTCAAATAACTACCAACATTAATTAACGTCAGTTGAAAGTAAATTAATTTTTCTCACTTTTGAGACATCCCCTTAGTACTTGTCGACAAACGCAAAAATTTTTAACTTTCAATATCTTGGAAACTATTCCACTCAGGCAGAGGATTTTTTAAATTTGCCTTCTTAAGCACAGACCAAAATTTTTCTAAACATAAGGGATAGAAACGGAGGGACCGCTAAATATTAAATTTAGTATCTTGATATGCATACAGTTCCTAGTAAAAAAATTGCCATATCTGAAAGCTACTCTTTGTTCGAGGAACTTTTCTAATTGAAAGTATGTTTCGATCACTTGCGGTTTACATGATAATCAGTTTAACATCTACTTTGAATCACCCGGTATATACATCTTGCACTTTTATAAAATACAAACATTTTTCGATAAAATTTAGAGCAAATTGTTTAATAACAATAATAATGGGTAGTAAAGAATGAATGGTTATTCATAATATTCTAATAAGTCTTTTTTCACGTACGGAAAAGCAATAGTGTCTCCCTCTTCCTCACTTTCTAAACGCACCAAACTAGTTTCCGAAAACAAATATTAAATTTTTCGATTAATATTATGTGTGTGATTTCCATCCTAAACTTTGCACGTTTCTGTGAGTTTGGCGTTGTTTTAGTAAAATTCTGAAACTGTTAACTGAGGACATGTGAGTGGCTTTGCAGCAATTTTCCGAATACACTGAAGTTTTTACTTAAAAAAAAGGTCCGCTAGTTAAGGATTTTAGTGTGGCTATATAGCTTATTTCAGGAGAGGATCGGCACACGGTAGTACAACATTTTTTATTTAAAATAACCAACTGCTTTCCTTTCAAGTAAGATTTTTCTGTTATAAGTATATTCTGTGATTGCTTTTAGCCGATATCTGTATTAGAAACTGCATTGACCAGTAGCGTAGCAATTCAATAAGTTTGGGGGGGGCTCTGTATTAGATTAATTCTGGAGCAAAAAATATACCATATCGTGCTGATTTGTGGTAATTTTCTCGCTTCCTCCAAGGGTATTGGGGGGGGGGCTTGAGTCCTCTAAGCCTCCCCTTTTCCTACGCCACTGTCATTGACTTCAACTAAATTTGACACACAATCTTAAAGACTAAGTAGACTGCAATAATTAGAAATGTCTCCTTATATTTCTTATGCAACTAATCTCTTCTCATATATTCGTGCAATTTTTCTTGGTAAATCTCGAGCTTTCGTAGATTAGAAGGGGGAGGCTAGAATATGGGTACATCATAATAAAATTCGCTTTTCCCACTACTAAAACCTGCCATTATCAGTCCTTTTTTTCTTTTATAAGCATGCATGTTCTGTTTTTCCTGATCTCCCGACGAGGAAAGACGTAGTAAATCGTTAAGATCTACGCACCCTTAGTTCAGTAACGAAATCGGCACTGCCGAAAAGGTGCGTACGATTTGCCGAACACTCGTTTAATTATTTTTATTGCACTTGTGTATGGAATCTGTAATACGGGTGGAGTGAGAAAACTTTCCTTTTAGAATTCCGCAGATATTTTAACTTGATATTTCCTTGTATATCATATATGTGTATTGGCGTTAATAGCTTAGTGATGCTGCTGAATTTTTGTGTTAATAGGGAAGTACACAGGATGAATTTATTCACGATTAGTAAGCTCTAGCCTATAGGCCTCTCGACAGGGAATTTAACGGGGGAAAATTAGTCATTTCTAGTTTATGAAAGTAATGCAAATTGAGATAGTTGAACAATATTTTTCATGTAGAAATATAGGTGAAATGCTGCCTATGCAGACCTTATTTTTTGTTTTGTTTTGCTTATCTATATTAAAAAGTACTTACCCACGAATACAGTCATTTCGTCGAGACTGGTCATTTTCGATGTTAAGTCATTTTCCAAGGCAAATGACTGTGGATACCGCCCCCAAAATATAACATAAACATAAATTATATGTGCTCAAAAATCTACCGCCTAGAAACATTAAACTACTTCCTAAAAAATTCCTAGCTAAGGCACTTTCAATTTAAGTCCATATTTTTCTTTATAATGCATTTTTTTAACTGACAACGTGCTAATAGTATGCATGAAGATGTAAAAGTATCATGCTGAGGGCGGAGATTTTAATTTTGCCTATGGCCAGCATGGACCTAAATGCGGCCCTGCCTGCACATTTAGAATGTTATGATAAATAATAGGATAGTTTGATTCTAAAACCAATTTTGCTTTGATAACGTGATGCTTAAAGTCACACCATGGTGCAACTATGAAAAGTTGTTGGCCTGAATGTAACAAAGAAAAATATTTTTTGAAAGTATGAATAATAACGGACTGACCAATGACCGAGTGAATAAGGTACTGAATGGAATCTTGAACTAAACATTGATGATTGAAGCATGAAGGTCCATGTCTTTGGCCTACCGCACGGCTATCGATCTAACAATCTGCAGTTTTGGGTGCTTTTCTTCAGATATAACATGAATACGGGTTAGAATCCCATAAAGTCTTCCTCTCTTAGGAAGATAGTCTTTGTGTAGCTTTGCCTTAACCAAAACAAAGCATGTATAATAACGATGCGAAAATGATTGTTTAAATACATAGTAAAAATTATTTCTTCAAATAAATAGCAAATTATTAGCATGAATCTGGAAAAGGTTGGAAGTATCAAAAAGTTTTTTCGAGATAAAGCAAAGCCACGTCTATTTCATTTCATGATCCAAAAATATGAATAAATACGGGATATGCCAGCTTATGGCATATTCTGTGTTTATTCAGACCACATAAAATTCCGAAAATATGAGTATACACGTTTTTTTTTTTTTTAAACATTAAATATTTGACTAACGGTGAAAGTATTGCCACTCGTAATTTCTTTTGAATCAAATACAGCTAATAGCTCTTATTATCTTCCCTGTGATATTAAATCACACACACACTTTCAGAATTTACTGATTTTTTGGGCTAGTTTAAAGCAACGCTCTCTTCTATTGAACCACGGATAACTGACCTGAGCCACGTGATTCCTTGTTTTTCTTTCGTTTCGTTGCGTATCCAATTTTATTTTATTTAGAATCACGGTCATTTTATTTGACTTAAAATTAATCTTATGAATCAATTTTTTCACCTAGAAATTTAGAATTACAGTCAACTCCGGATATAGTGAACTCGGATATAGTGAGGCTTCGGCTATAGTGAACGCATACTATTAGTCCGATTCACATATAGTATCTCTGTTTGCCATGGGAACACTTCGGCTATATTGAACTTATAGTGGACGAAATTTGATGGTCTCCAGAGGTTCACTACAACCGGACTGTAAATGGTGCCCAAAACGTTGTCCCCCGCTTCACTGAAACGACCTCTGACCTCGAGAAAGCATGCAGAGGTTGAAACAGAGGTCGCTTCAGTTTATTATCACACTTCAGTATATTACGAGACTTGTAACATAATTATTTAACATGATTTAAGACGTAATTAAATATTTTGTAGCACTATCTTATAAAGCATTTCCTGTCGCTTGTACATGCAAGGATATGGAAAAGTTTGTTATTTAGTAATTGACTTCTTTTTTAAATATTTCTTTAAGCCTTCTAAACTTCCATAAGTATCAACAGAAAATATTTTAGAAAAATTCCTATTTTTATAAAATTTCTATATCGTTATTAGGCAGAAAGCTTCAAAGCTTATAATAAAGTATTTTCTATCATAATATATTAGCAGATTATTATAACGTATTTATTATTATAATATATTAATTATAATATAATGCTTTGGTTTGCTGATAATTTGGGAGTTTCGAGCTTATGTTCAATATCATCATAGAGCACAACGTTTAAAAAAATAATTTCGAACTTGTTCACACATCACATTCTTCCCTTAAATGTAAATTCCTACGAAACCGCTAGCTTATTTTAAATACTAATATGAATCTAAGAGCATACACTCATAAAAATTTCAGACAGAAATATCTCCAGGAAACATTAATTAAATACTACTTAAAAGCCATGACATTTGCCATTTACAAAATCGGAAACCATTAAAATAGCGAAAACGCTTCAAAAATAAATTTTACTTAAAACGCAATTTTGAGTCACATTTCTGAAATGGTTTGCATCATGAGCAGAATTTAGACTAACAGAATGAAGAGTATAAGATAAAAAATAGTAAAACTTCAATATTTTCACCACTCTCATTATCTCAGAGTTTATCTTTTTTTTATTAAAAAATAAAGCTATTACTACTGTAAAATAATTTTTCATCGCAGGGAACATTAGCGTTAACGAAGTAGGGAAAGAAAAAATAATTGTCCAGATGATGTTGAAATGAAGCCCTACTTTACGTGAAATGAATTTAAATTAGATTAAGTGTCATCTTAAAAATGCTGATGTGCTAAATAGCCGAGATAAGATTCGTATAACCGTAGTACAGCAAGTTTCAGAATAT
This sequence comes from Cheiracanthium punctorium, assembly GCA_038373885.1. Classification (NCBI taxonomy): domain Eukaryota; kingdom Metazoa; phylum Arthropoda; class Arachnida; order Araneae; family Cheiracanthiidae; genus Cheiracanthium; species Cheiracanthium punctorium. Next base: position 412,743 of record JAWZYV010003565.1, on the reverse strand, counting down.
ATTTCCGCACTTGGCTAACACCGAATTATCTAAATCATTAATTCTAAGGATATTTGCACTCACAGTCGCCAGAAATAGCTAAGGAAGTTTCAAAATCTTTCGTTAGACTAAAAAAAAGTAAAGCAAACTATTTTGCTCGGTCAACAAACTAAAAAAGGAATTTCGTTAGCCTGGACTAAAATTGTCGTGTGTTAAATCAAAAAATTCTATTGAAGCTACAACAGTGTAGCATTATTTGTTGTTTAAGTAAAGCATTTTTCTAGGTTCGTCATACTTGCTGCTCACTGAAAATAACTCTTTCTGCAAATTTTAAAATTATAAAAGAAGGTAGTTATTATTTTTTTTCTGGGGTGGAGGAATTTAAAATTCAACAAAAGGTGAATAGTTCATTAAAGTTTTCATAGTTTATTTCTTTTTGACACTTCAAAATATGCTTCTTAATATACTGAATTAAACTTAAAACCATTTTAAAATTAACTATAAGGGATTCTTTGTGCAGCAGTAAATATATATTAATTATCAGAGAGTAAGTTCGACGACAATGGTGGGCTGTTTCGCACCACTAAATTGTTGAAGTACATACCGCTCATTTGCTGCAACAACGTCATAACTCAAAAATCGTGATTTTTAATACCATAGAGACAATTGTAATGATGTGAACTTTTAACTAGTAAAATATTATTTTTGAGCTTTTAAAATTGGTTCGCCGGGTAGTCGTAGTGTCTTTTTTGCGGGAATACGCTTTTTCAGTTTACGGAGCTACCCGATTTTCGAGTTTATGATGTTGTTGCAGCAAATGAGCAATGTGTTAATGTATGGAGAAAGGAAGGGGGTATCTTTACCGGTGATTAAGCGAAATTACTTAATTACATCTTAAACTCGCCGTCTTTGTACGGAAAATTAAATATTTAATAAGTATAAAATTGTATAGTTGGAAAAGCATAACTGAAATATATTATTTAAAAAAATATAGATAAGTGATAGGAATTACGATTTTTTAGGATAACACGTTTTAGGTTCATCCAAAATTTGGGTGCATTCAGCTCAGTAATTAGGCCATGAGAAGATATTTCAAATTTTATCAAGTTTAGTATTTCGTTATAAAATTTTAACATCACCTACAGTTTATTTTGTAATTTGAAAAATTACTTTTTAAAGGAAACGTGAAAATCTATATAGTTATATAAAAAAATGTTTATGCTTAGCTTTAACTTTAGTAAAATAATAATTGTCAGTTAATGTTACTTTTTCGGTTTGGGGATGGACAAACTGGGCACGTGACCAAGGCACAGTACTGAGAGGAGCACCAAAATCATTCATGATTCCAAAGATGGGGATGCCAAAATTAAGGTTTGCCTCGGGTGACATAATCTCCCGTTGTTGATCGCAAGTAAATAAGTGCAAATTGTAAGTATAGCAATTAATGCAAAAAAGTATAATTTGTTTTTCTTTATTTCTATTATTTAATTTTCCACGAATTTACCTATTATTGCTTGTTACGGAACATCAAAACAATAGGTCAATTTGCTTTAAGAAACACCGCCCCCCCCCCCAATAACTGAAGCTATGTAGGAGCGAATTATATCGGTTTAATTACAAATCTACTTTCTTCCCATCTTAGAAAAAATAAAGTAATGAAAACTGTCTTGACTTATTTACTGTTGATAATTTACTCACTCTAATGGCTTAATAACTAAACGTTATTTTTAAAAAAAGAATGTAAACTTTTGTACATGAAAAATTTAAAAATGCTAACTTTATGAAAATCTCCGATTATTTTTTGTGAAAAACTAATTATATTAAATAGAAGGCTCCAATTTGTTATTTTCAAATACTAGTTTTCGGACTAGATCATTCCAAAAATGAGCCTGGATTAATCTACCCGCCACCCCCTCCACCCGAAAAATTATAAGTGGGACTCTCGTGAAGGAAACTGAGTCCATAATCTGTTCGAATTCATTTGACGACTATCTGTTTGAATTTGAAATACTCCAAAATTTTAATATCGTTTTCAAAACACATTTTGCAAAGCTTCAGCTGTCTATAGATGAGGCAAGATATGAATAATTCATGCGACCACATTCGAAATACAGGAGAAAAACAGAAGCGGATGCTTTTTCAGAGTTGATGGGTTTTTTTATTTTCTTGTGCAGTTGATTTTCACGGGAAGAAAATAAAAACATCATTTTAAATGCAAATTATAAAAAATAGCTTTATGCAACTGTATTTTCCCCCCCGGTATTTCTTCCAACCAAATTTGTTCGCTTCTTTACATACGACCTCATAGGAAATTAATTGAATTAAGAATTATGCCCTTACGCAGAATCCAAGCTTATTATCCACGTATAACTCCCCCCCCCCTCACCTCTCAGAAAAATAAAAGAGGAATTTGAGTAATTGTCAAAGTAAACTGTCTGGACGTATGCTCAGTGTTCGCATTCTGCATTCATCAAAGAACGTCGCCCCGTGCACGCATTTTCATTAGTGCCAATGCGTCTAGCTCTTTATAGAAAGAAAACTGTTTCATCTTTTCCAGTGGGATCAGGCGCGTAGCCAGGAAAATGTTTCGGGGGGGGGGGATATGCGCCTGGAAAAAAATTTCGGGGGGGGTGAGGGGGATATGAACTTATATGTGTATAAATAGACGGAATTTCATCACTAATCCAAACATTTAGGGGGGATATATCCCGATAGCCCCCCCTGGCTACGCCCCTGAATGGGATGTCGGGAAAATTGATCTTTTTCTCAATAGAAATTGCCGTTTTTAATAAATCTTCCCTGCTCTTTTTGAAAAGAAATCTTACAAAAATAACTTTTGACAACATCCCGGCTGTACCACATTTATTGCCTAATGCATTTGATATCGAGCTTGGGATTGTATGCTTTTTCCACTATTTTCACTGAGGTTTCCAATAGCTTAAGTAGATAATAAAACAGTCCTGGATTTCTATCTGGTTCCATTTTCGTCCTAGAACAAAGATATTTCACATTTAGAACAGGCGAGGCTCCAGAAACCGAATGAGACAGTAAAATAAAATAAAAATAATAGTTTGTATATCGGAAATTTCTAAATTCATTCAAAGTTAAATATGTAGAGGGGCTCTTTTAAAAGTGTAAATAAAGAAATAAAGAAAATACAGAAGAGGACCATTAAACATGAGTGTAAATTGCTTTCTTTCTATGATCTTTCTTCTTAGATTTTAAGTTAGAACTCGTTATTGCTTACATTCCTATACCCCACACCTCTTTTTTTAGAGGAGGGTGCTACTATGCATAAACTGCATTGCGAATAATGAAAGCAAATAAATAAAATAGCATTTTTGAAAGCTTTTCTTTCAATTACCACCCATAAAAGTTTATCTTCAGGAATTATTTAGTACAACACTGGAAGATAATTGTAAACAGAGTTCGCATTTAATTCTTAATGAGGATCTTAAACTATTGTTAATTTTTAAGAATGATTTTACATTTATATATTATTTGTCGTTTTATTGCTTACAGGATATACTTACAACTATTTGCAATTATTTTAATGTTTGATTTATTCTGATGTTAAAAAGAAATTTTAAACTTAAGCCATAATTTTACATAAAAAAAATCATGATGTTTACTGTGATTTAAAGCATTAGCAATACAAAATTATAAAAGAATAGAAACTTTTATCACACTCACGGTTTAAATTTATAGCTATGTAGGACCTTAAGTTATGATACTAATTTCCAGTGCCGGATACAGAATTTTTTTGGGGAGGAGATATTTTCTTAAAAATCAAAAACGTATTTGAATTTAACAAACTGTTCCTCTAAAGCAATATCTTTTTTTTGGGGGGGGATAAAGCCCTCTGGTTTCGTTCCTGGATCCACCACTGCTAATTTTGATTTTTATATCATCTCAATAACAAGGTATATAAATTAATTATATCAGAAGTTCAACTTTTAAAACAGTCAAGAATTATTGCTTCCTATCATTATTTCTAGGTACTTTTTCATGTTATAACGAAGAAAAATACGATACAAAAAATTGAAAGTAAAATATGCAGTGAACTAACAAATAAAACTGGAACTTCAAAAAAGTTTTTTTAATTTTTATTTTAATCTAATAGCCCAGTATTTGCACATACACCTTACTAATATTTTCAGTGCAAATTATTCTACAGTAAATCAATTTTTGTGCAATTTTCCTTAGTATGGAGCATATAATCAAAGGAAATCTAAAGAATTCTGCTAGCATACGATAATGCGCGATTCCAGGGTAACTCATGCAATTTTTTTTTAATCGCATTTTTAAACTAGCGTAATGATAAAAAATGCATTTATTTCTCTTCTACGAAATTCATGCTGATTACAAATTACTTTCTTTTCTTCAATAAATCATTAAAAATCTTACTACTAATTAATTTTTTGAAATATTAATTAAAACTGCTTTGTAACTCATGCTACCAAAAAAATAAATAAATAAAGTATTGGCAGAAAAGTCCGAGTTGTATTCAGCTAAAATTCTACTTCTTAAGTGCTGTAATCTTTATGAGAGTTTGTATGTACCTTTCTTATCTCAAAACATCATTTAGTCTTGCATATAAAATAGGTTATTGAATTAAAATATACTAAGTGTATGGTAAGTCATGCTGCACAACTGGGTAACTCGTGCTACAACGTAGATGTCTGACTTTGAAGTGTTGCCATTCTGATTTAAAAAAAAAAAAACTTTTACACAAAATAAACTGCAGCCAACACAGCTACAACTCGGAATAATTTTTCACCCGATTTATTTAGAAAATAAAGATATTTTTGATGGCCATGCCCATGTTCATATGGAATTGCCCTAAAGCACAAGGCAACCTTTTTTAGTGCTGCCTCTTTCTGGATGAAGTAAGCTCTAAACTTTTGGTGCTGTAAAAGGCCACTTATGATTTGCGATTTGTCAAGCTATTTATTTCCCTTTCTAAACATGTTTTACCTATAAACATTAACTAGAGTAAATGTGAGGGATGGAACGCCTTTAACCTTCTGCATTCGTTTCGTTTCATACGTAAGTTGAATCCATATAAATATCTGTCTTTTCTCTGCTCCACTCTTAGTCGGGGAACTCTGGGAACTCGCGTGAAAAAACGCTGATACCTGAGTAGAAATAATACCGACATTAGAAAATAAATAAATAAAAATCCTCCTTACCACTACAGGTGAAAAATTCTTACTTTACCCCCTACTACCAAAACAGGATTTAGCTCCCATGCGCACTGCTCTCCCATCGTTTTACAGGTTACATACTAAGTGCCCTCCCACGAAAGCGAAATGTGATTTATTACCTGGTATATATACATATATAGATAGATAGATATTAGATTTTATTTTATATAAGATTGCTTATTATCATATAAAGCGAATATGAGGATATGTATTAAAGAAAAAGTGTAATGTAAAGGTATTGCATAGAGATTCAAGACTTTCAAATCTAATTATAAGAATCTTGGAAGAATGTCGAAGGAGCCCCATGAGAAAACCAGTGGTCAACCAAGGATTTTTTTTTTTTTTTTCAGGGACTCTTTTTGTGAAAATGGATATTGAGATCTCTACAAGAGAAGGAATATTTTTGCGAAATTTTATTCTGAAAAGATTTATCGTCCGAAGTAATTTACAAACTTCATAAAGATGCATATAACTCTCTTCTTACTTAAGAAAAAGAAAAATCTAAGAAATTTTGTCACACTAAAATAAATATAAAACTGTGTGAAAGTATTTTCTAAAGGTAGGCTATTAAAGAATTCTTGCTATTTGCGTTTGTTCCGTAATAGTTTTGAAAGCCCTTCTGTTACAAATAGGGACGGCCCGACACGGTAAGCAAAATAAGTATCGCATCGGGGCGCCATTTTGAACTCAAAAACTGAGAAAGATATGATCTGGAGCATAAAATGGGGCGTCGTTTGTACGTCTGCTGGGGGAGCTATGTACCCGTGGGCTGCTCCTGGGTACAAAACAAATAGATGCATATACAAATTTGGTGCGCTGTGATTTTCTGTGAGTATTTGACAGAATTCAAGTACAAACCTCAAATACCTAAATCAACGAAACTGAAAAAAGATAGAAAAAAGAAAAAAGCCCTTATAACATTCAAAAGCCTAAATATGGGTCATATAAATATTAATCAAGGTATGACTCTACTGCAGCCTATATGGCAAATAACTTCTTTGAAAACATTTTCTCATACAATAAGTTACTGTTTTCCTTTCAGTTACTTATAGGATAATTCCGGGAGAGTCGCCGCATGCGGGACAGATGCCGCGCTCCTGGTATTTCTGGTAATTGTCCATAGATAGCAGTCACACTCACTGTATAGGAGTGCAGTGAGATTTCCTTAACTGGTGTATAGCGGAATCCTGGTCAATGCTTTAGCTGTAACTATACAATCCTTGTTTTGAGATAAGCACATGGTTTCACTATCCAAACTTTAAAACATGTTAAGCTTAAGTGCTTTTTTTAAGCTAATTACTGAATCTATGCATGATTTCGAAGTCAAAACTAAGTGTAGCAGTGGCACCTGTGTAGGTACTGTGTGTATGGTTACACCACTTTCCGTTGCGAAGACGGGCAACTTTGGTGTGTTACGTCTGTTACCGTACAAAATGGGATACATGCCTCACTGCTATTTCGGTATACATGCCGCTTTTAGTAAAATTTTAATTTATCTCTCCGTCTCTTATTTTTTTATATTACTGAATTTATGTTAATGGAGTATATTGACTAGGTTTAACTAAGTGTTCTTGAATTTTTCCCTTTCATTTTGCTCAGACTCACTAAATTGGGCATGTTATTAGCCGTTAATTGTAATTGTAGTAATTTTCCATTTTAACGTAAAGCTTAAATGAAATATTGATCTTAAAAATCAGATTAATTTTAAATTTGTTTAGCGATTTTATTAGAAACGCCTGCATTTTAAAAAGAATAAAACAACAAAAACAGAAGTATAAAAGAATGTTAAAACAAAGTAAACAAATTTATTCTTTTTTCTCCTCTCAAATACACTGATGTTACGTTGTTGATGAAAGAATAAATAAAATTCAATTCAAAAAATAAGTATTTAACTTTAGTAGTGACACAAGTCGCCAGACTCATATTGATTGAAACCTACTTGTACTCATCTAGTTTATTTTTGTTGTTACATAGGTAATTATAGTCAAGATATAAATATTTATTATAATATTTTTTATTTATTACTTCATTAAGTTCTTAAGATAGGTGCGGCATAACTCCCACACAAGAGCGACGTCTCACCCGCAGTGCAATATTTTCGAAAAAAAATGTTAAAAAATATTATTTTTTTAGATTTTTTTGTCGCATTACACATGTTTTATAATCTTCATTAAATAGCACAGCATGATTATTTTACTGTGTGTGCACCCTGGGATTTTTTACACAAATTCAAAAAAATTTGAGGCATAAGTCCCGGAATTAACCTATTTAGTACGAAGCTAAAATCAAACATATATATTCTGTCAGAGCCATTTAACATCAGAGTATTAAATGCTTTCACTTAACCCTTTCCCTGCCACAGATACTTCTGATGAAAGTTTTTGCAAGATACTATTTTTCTACGTTATATGCTTGCTAAATAACACATAAATGCAAACAAAATTTTTTTTGTTGTTATTTCTGTGGTAGCAACAAAATGGTTCAAAAACGCACCATCAGCAGGAACCATTATAAAAATGTATGAAAAATCTTACATAAAATCATTAAATAAATGAATGGCTTCTGGAAAAAGAGAAATAGTCATAAAACGTCTATTTCGACCAAAAAAACTAGCTAAAAAAAGAATGAAAATATCCAAGTTCAAACTTCTCTTATTCTATTTTTATACTGCTTCATGCTGATGGTGCGTTTTCGCACCAATAATTTTAAGCTTTAAAAATACAAGGAAAAATTAAACAACGATCTTACCTGCCCATGCCATTTTGTTCTTAAAGAATAAAATTATTGAATTTTTTTTTAGCGAAGACGTGTTCATCATATGGCGCTATCTATTTTGAGATCGATGATCTTATTAAAAATTGAAACGTTAATTTGTCTTACATTGAATTTTTTTTAAAAATTACAAATAGGTACCAGTTGGTATTAAAAAATATTTTGTAAAATTATAACTCGTCATTTACATGAAACAATTAAATAAAAAGTGTTTGTCCCAATTTAAGGCCTTGAAAAAAATTAATTTTTAAATGGTGCGAAAACGAACCACCAGCAGGGAATGGGTTAACTTTTGTTCAGAAATTTACCTTTACTCTTTCACTTAATTTATTTCTTGGGCATTTTTCTTTTCTTTTCTTCTTTTTTTTTTTGACGTGTTGTGTGCAATGAGATTTGTGACGTCACCAAAGATTACTCGTATCCCGAATTCCAATTCGTATCTCAATTTAAAAAATCGACCTAATGGTGGCTCGTATCTCAAAAGAAACTTCTATGTTAAGACACTTCTATCTCAAGATATCACTGTACTTAGTTTTTTATGATGCGAATAATGCAGTTCTACAAATATATTATTAATATTGTTAAGGATTTTTTGGACAACCCGCTGTTTTGCGGTTGAAAATTCGTATTCTACGCTTCAAAAAGTTAAATTTTTTATTTTGTTGCACCAAAATCGGCCCACTAGAACGCGAGATACGGAGTTTTGAGTTACTTATTGGTTTGTATAGGGTTTCCTAGAAATCTCGAGAAATACTGATGCTAGAGCTTCGCTGGCCTCAGTTTTGGGGACTTATTTTTGGCCAAATTTGGCGATATTTCGGACATTTAGCTCGATTATGTCAATGGGGACTCTAAAGGTGTTTTTCCTGCATTAACATCGCATAAGTCTTGTATTCATTAATATTCCAATGATGTAATGAAATCTGTTTGCTCAAGGTCCCTTTAAAGAGGTCCCGATTTTTCTGGAATGTACGTCGGAAAGTATAACTAAGGCGGGCGGCCCCGGTCTAGTCTTGCTTCTGCTTGTTCAGAGAGCAGATGTCCGTGAGAGCTTAAGGTTTTGTATTGACGCTGTAGAAGCGGTATTTTCGCTTGTTTTAAAAGCCTTGTTTTAAAGTGCTGTGTGTAAATTCTTCATTGCTGAGTCTTGAGAGGCTGTTTACGAAATCCCCTCGTATATTTCCACTGAATTTTTGCCTGTGGAAGTGTTTTATTTTGTATCAGAATGCAGCATTTGTGAAAGCTTCTGTACAAAGCGGACTGTTAAAAGCACATTACTGGCTGCTTGTGTTTGTGAATTTTATACAGCTGATTGTTTGACGAAGTTCTAGAAGCAATAAAGTTTGTGTTCCATCCTGACAAGTGGACTCTTTACTAGAACTTTCTACACCTACTGGACTTTAGAACGAAGAACCCAGGAAACAAGCAGAGTATTTCTGCAACAATATGGCGACACTGGACCTCTTCGTATCCGCTTCATACAACGGAATTCTTTTAAAGCTGCAACGGAGTTCTGCTGGTTCTGGTAGAACAATTTTACCAGTAGTGCTTTTTCTTGCAACGTAGGCATGATGGTCAGAAAAGTAACTAATGCTCCTGCAGAATCCGCCGTCTTTTTATCCAAAGAATAATTAGCATGCGCTGTAACACAAATGACATGACCAGTTGAATTACCCATGTTTCAAAATTTATCTCATTAGGAGACTGTGCTGGATTTGGTACAGAACAATCCCGGTACCAGTACACGTGCTATCGCCAATCGTATTGGGATTTTCCCAACGAACGTCTGGTGGATCCTGCATACTAACGAAATGCATCCCTTTCACATCCATCGCGTACAGTTCCTGAATGAGAGCGATTTTGCTCCGCGATTGACTTTTGCACGTTGGTATTTACAGATGCGCGCAACAGATCCCCGTTTCCCAGCCACCGTTTTGTTCACCGATGAGGCGACTTTCACGCGGGAAGGAATGTTCAATTCACATAACACCCATGTGTGGGAGGCAGTGGTGTAGTCGCGGGGGGACGCTCATTTACAAGGTCTTTTTAAAAATTCTCTGAAGAAATTAAAATTTTCGTTTTGTTCGCGTGAGAGCAAGTACATTGGTATAAAAATCAAAAGGAAACTTTTGACTGTTTGAATAGACTTTACAAATGGGATTGTAAAGGTTTCTTAAACACTTCAGTAGTGAAAACATATCCATAAGAATAGAACAGATTATAATCTTCCCGAACGCACTCTTAAGTAAAAAAGGCCTTTCCGAATGGCCGAAAAAGTGACGAAAATCGGGGTAGCGAATAGTCACGTACCAATCCAAAAGAAAATCTGTCACTTTGACATTGGATTGTTGCCTCACCATGACACAGTGGTTATGTTACTGGAAATGGTAGACGGGCGAAGTGTGAAGATCCCGGGTTCAGGTTCCATTGCGCGTCCGTCGACCTAACTGTTCGGAGTTTTCCGTGGCTCTCTCCGAAACTTTGCGTAAATACGGGTTAGGACCCATTAGAAAGACCCTCACGGAGGGCACCCCGCTTGTGTTGTGTTTCTGACGAAGATTTATAAGCGGAATTCGAGCCAAGCACACAAATCCGCTGTACGTGTTCACAATAACAACAACATTGGATTGTTGACAAATGTAAATGGAAAAAATTAAGTTGCTCCATTTGCGCGTTCGTAACAGTTCGGAGTTTTCCGTAGTTTTCTCCGAAACTTAGCGTGAATACGGGTTAGGACCCCTTAGAAAGACCCCCCCACGGAGGGCAGCCCCCCCCCCTTTGTGCTGTTCTTCTGACGAGGATTTATAAGAGGGTTCGAGCCAAGCACACAAATCCGATATACATGTTCGCAACAACAAATTAAGTAGCTTACACGGTTGATCAAAAAGACAGTTTAGATTATTAACAAGTAAGCAATAATTTAACAGTGAGTTCATTTTAGTTAATTAATAAAGAAATGATGGTTAAATTAGTTTATTGGTTGTTTAAGGAACAATTACGTTTAATGAATCCGATAACTTTAGGTTAAATTTCGTCAAAAACGAGCGTCCCCCCACTTTTTGTCTTAGGACTACAACACTGGCTGGAGGAGAATCCACATGCAACAAGAACCCTTGCAGCGCAGGAACGTTTTACAGTAAATGTTATGGGCCGGCATCGTAGGAAACCACCTCGTCGAGCCGTACGTGTTGCCCCAAAGTCTGACAAGTGTAAACTATCTACTCTTCCTTCAGCAAGTATTGCTGCAGCTGTTGGACGACGCACACGTATACGCTGCTATGCATTCTTCCATGTGGTTTCAGCATGACGGGGCCCCTGCCCATTACAGCATTAACGTGCGTCGTCACCTGAATGCAACGTATGGCCAACAAGGGATCGGGCGGGATAGTCCAGTGCATTGGCCCGCTCGATCGCCAGACCTCACTTGCTTTGATTACTTCTTCTGGGGTTACATCACGGCCATGGTGTACGGAACTCCCGTTAACAATGCCGAAGACCTTGTTGCACGCATCGTGGCAGCTGCTAAGGAAGTCCCGGGACACTCCCGGTATTTTCGCTAAAGTTGAATCTTCAATGCGCTGGAGATGTGAGGAATGCATTACGGCCCGGGGTCGTAATTTCGAACACCTACTACTTGGTTGACGATATTTGTCTCTTTATGATTCCTTTTCTTAGTTTTTGTCTGTACAAAGAATAATAAACATATTTTTTTATCTTGTTCGTGTTCTTCCTTTCTGGTGTTTTGTGTTTCACTGCCGCGCCAAGAAAGCGTTCCCGACCATGCATAGCTATGTGATTTCTCATCGGCTAGGTGCATTCAATCTCTCCTGAAAGTTTGTAAACGCTGTGCTGAAACACCCTGTATATATATATGATATCGCGGTCCCTGGTCTGCGAGCAGTGCCGGTCCACGTATATTAAATTTATTAATAAGTAAGCAGCAAATGCCGTTCAAACTAAAAATTATATTTTAATAATTAAAAATTAAAAATAATGAAATTTATACTTGAATAAAAATTATACTTGATTTAATAAATAAAATAGATGTTTATAATTATTATTTTTGATTGGCGCTGATCAACAAAATACTTTGGTGTTTTTTTTTTTTTTTTTTTTTTTTTTTTTTTGCCGTTTTGCAGATGGAATAAGGTGGCACAAATTGTATAAAATGCACAAATTGAAAAACATTCCCCCCATCAACGACTACTAATGTTTTCGGTTCCCCAAAAAAGATTCAAAGCTCTACCAAGCCTTTCATCTTGGTGTCAATCCCTGATAAGCGATTTTTTTAAAGTGAAAATTGCATTATAAAATTGGTTAAGACACGATCGAACATAAGCGTAAAGTTTTCAAAATTATTGGGGGGGCCGGGCCCCACAACCGCATATATTCAAGTCAGTGGAATAGCCAAGGGGGGATTAGGGGGGTCGTAACCCCCCATGAGGAATTTTTTGCAATACAAAATGTATATTCTTCACTCCCTTATTATACCCCGTATACATATATGTGAGTTGCAGAAGTCGTAACCCCCCCCAATGAAGAATTTCTGGCTACGCCACTGATTCACGTACATATAACTTTACACTTATATATAGTAAGTCTTAACTATATATAAGTGTAAATTATTGGAGGCGCTCGAGCTCTATGGGCACACAGAATAATTCTACACCTATGCAAGGTAAGTATCCATGTTAGTATCTTCCTACCATGTTATAAGTTAAAAAATAGAAGCAAAGTAAAAAAAACCAAAGGAGGGAAAAAAAAATTTCGATGAAATAGTGCATTTTAGACACATCTGAAATTTTCTTCATTTCATACTTTACATTGCATAATCTGATTTTAATTAAGAACCTGGCGAGGGCAGCTTATAGTAACATTGTGTGCTACGTGGCGTCAGAATGAATACTAAATCATGATTGAAATCAAAAGAAGGAAATTTTTTAAAGTACAAGTAAAGATTTTTTTCAAACGTTTGTAAATGGCGTGAAATACTTTTTTTTATGTTAGTATAAATTAGTTTTCTGTATTTAGTGGTAAATTATTGGGTGGGCTCAGCCCCTATTCACAATTTATTGGGGGGGCTCGAGCCCCACCGGCCCATATAACTCTACGCCTATGCGATCGAAATTACTGTAGGGGACAGTTGTCTAAAACGGGGACGGGCGGCTGAAATGGGGACATTCAGTTTCACAGGTATTCGTTCCGCCATCTATCGGTACAATACATGTATATCATTCCTTATCGTCTATGCGCCATATTGAATCGAGTTGTGGACATGTTTGACAGTTTGTTCTTTTGTAGGAAGTTTTCAAATTTTTTTCACTTTTTTTGTCCGATTTGCACCTCTTACTTACTGTATTGGACCTTATCAAGTCAACTCGGAATATTCAATTTTGGTAAGTACAACATTTATTCTTCTAGATTTAAGTTACATTTTGATATATTTCTCGATGAGTTATCTAAGACCTGTTCAAAGAGACGCCATTTTTAAAAAAATATGTCACTGGCGGCCAGGGGCATAGCCAGAAATTTTTCATGGGGGGGGGGGTTACGACTACTACAACTCATATATATGTATACGTGTGTGTGATAATGTAGTGAAGAATATACATTTTGTATGGCAAAAAATTCCTCATGGGGGGGGGGTTATGACCCCCATAAACCCCCCTTGGCTACGCCCCTGCTGGCGGCTCAAATGGGGACATCGATGGTAGTTCAAAACGGGGTCGTCCCCGTTTTGGACGCCATGGAATATTATTGAAATATTTCAGTTATGCTTCATTTCTATGACAAATATGTGATATATAAGTGATATTTCTTTAAGTATTTTAGTTGAGTACAAGTGATTTTTATGTGGCACATATAGGTATTTAAGAGAAAATATCTTACAAATTAAATTTTAAAAAATAGAATATAAAATGTGAAACGAATATTTAAAAAATGATTTTAACTAAATTTTTTTTTGTTATATATAAATATATTTTATATTCAGGTATTTTATTTTACGCATTATCTTTTATTCAGATGTGTGATAATGGGGCGCTATCAAAGAAAAACTGATCGACAAAGCTGGTCTCAGGAGAGCATGGCTCGAGTAATCCAAGAAGTGTTGGAAGGGAATATGGGCTACCCCCACAGGACTGTAACCAGGATGAAATGTTAGGTAGGGCTTTGAATCTAGTTAGGGGGGCTGACCGAATATAAGTATTAGTAATCGAGGGGCAAGGGAAGAGACTGTTTTTCAATTTGTACATTTTTTTTTTTTTTTTTTGGAGTATTTGTTGCACAAAACGCCTATTTTTAAAGTATTTAACATTCATTATGTTTTTCATTGAGATTGCATGAAAAATATTCAAATGAAAATTTACTGAAAATCCACTTTATTTATGTTTCATTTTAAATATGTATGATAAAGCAAAATATAAATATTATGCAGAGCGATCAGTTTAAAAGAATGCCCGTTGGTTTTTCTTATTACCTTTAAATCTGACGAATGTGGCAACTATACGATTTCGAGCACTGTTGGGGACCGTTACATCTTTATGTGTGAGGTAAAACAGAAACGGGGACACATGTTACTTAATCCTGTGATCATTTTGTTTTTGAAAAACAATTGAATTCCATTTTTTTTACAGTATCAGTCTTCACAGCAAATGTTGAAAATGTTCGCCGCCATTTTGAATGCAAACATGAACACGTTGAAATTTTTAAATTTTTACTGCCCCTCGAAAGCTTTGCGAGCGTAGCAGTTTTGTGTTCTCGGAAAAATCCAAGAGCTACCAATCCAAGCTACGCGCAATCAAGAGCAGCAAAATAATTAACTTCTATATATAGAAGTCTAGCAATTGTGATAAGAAATTCCTCCAAAACAATGGTTATTTTTAATGATGTAAAATTTAACGATTGTTAAAAATCATTTATTTAAGAATAGTATTTATCTATAAATTTACAAACTTTTTGGAAATCTTAGGGGGGCTGAAAGCCTGCTAGGTAGGGCTCAGCCCCCATAGCCCCCTCTGGTTACGGCCCTGTACCCCCAGTAGCACAATTATTCCAAAAAACGTTTAAAACACGTGTTTTAGCGTCAAGAAACGTGTTTCCAACGTAATTTAAACGTTTTTTTAACTAGTTGTGCTATTAGGGACAGGAGAGCATCTGAAGCCTATAGTGTTCCTCAAACAACTCTAGAGAGGAAAGTGAAAGGGGCTCGACAGAAGAAGCTGTCTTCTGAAGCAGCTGCTGGAAAAAGGTTTGGAAGATACAATACAGTTTTTTCGGAAACCCAAGAGAAGGAATTAGTGCGACATCTGATACATTTAGAAGAGAGGTTATTTGGCATTACGCTCTCACATTTAAGAGCGCTAGCATTTGAGTTAGTTGAAAAAAAAACAATATCCCCCCATGTCTTTAACAACGAAAAGAGAATGGCGGGAAAAGGTTGGCTTTATGGATTTCTAAAACAGCACCAGAACCAGTGACATCATCTGATGAGGAGCAGGAGAGTGATGATGCGTGCATCTTTTGTAATGACCTGTATGAAAATTCAAAAGACAGAGGGGTCGGATTCAATGTAACAGATGTCGAGGCTGGGCACATGAAGCCTGTTCAAGTGCAGAAGAAGGTGATGTAATTTTCATATGTGACTTTTGTAATTAATTACTTGGCTGTAGGAAGCTAATGAATGCATGAAACAATAGTGAACACTTATCTTGTATTCCTATTTTGTCATTTTAACATCCCTTTCTTTCACCAAATAAGTGTTCTTGATACATTTTCGAATTAAACCTTGAATATTCATTGTTTTATATAAATACCCCATTTTACCCAACCGGTTGTCCAAAATGGGGACTTAGCTCATTTTTCAGAAAAATATTTTTCTAACTCATCCTAATTATTTTTTAGAACTAAAATCCTCGTGTTCTGATAGCCTAGGACCTATTCTAAATAGGAAATAGTTTGAATTTATTCTTCTTTAAAAAAAATTTTTTTTGGCAGGCCAAAATATGTTAGCGTCCCCATTTTGGACAACTCTCCCCTAAAATTCCTTTTTTATTGTTTCTAATTATTTCAAAGCGCTTCCGAGTGCATTATAAAACTTGTATAAGAAGATATACCAGTCTTTCTTCTTTTCTTCTGTGCCAGATAAAACATCGAATGTTTTAACTACTGTATAAAATTTTCATAATTTCTGAAATTGAAGCAGCATTAAGAAAGTATCAGTTAAGAAATTATTCCAGTACCATTTGGGGGACTTGCCTTAGAGAAATAGTTTCACAAAGTAGACTTTATATTAAAAATAAATGTCATATTGCCTTGGAAATTGATCGCAGTGAATAAGTAAAGTAAAGGATAGTAAAAACACGGCCTTGTGAGTCACAGGCAGTCAAGTCATAGGGCAATTATTGGATTTTCCCATTACTAAGCGGGATTTAAATAATCTCAAAGCAGTGCTGCCATCTGTTGCATTATTTCTGTATTTAAACATGTATGTAATTTTAAAAAACTTAAGGAGTATGTTGTATTTTGCAATAAAGTAAATTTATAAAATCACTTAATTTATGATCTAGATTTTGTTTTAATGCCCAGAAAGAATTAAAATTGTCTCATCACAAAATACACTGAACAGTTTAAGCCATTAGCGTATCGAATATTTACATTTGAAACATTATTACTTTTCACTCTTAAAACTTTGACGTGCGATTACATATTTTGAAGCTTATTTCAGTCAGATGGTTCATCTTTTAAAAGAATAGAGTACTATAAAATGTTACTAAATTTCTAAATTAAATATTCTTTATTCCTGCTGTTTCAATTTTGCAAATTAAAATACTATAATATTTTATTTAAAAAAATTAATTTAAACATGTTCTTGGGAAAAATAAACAGTTCATATCAAACTCGTTTCTTCACAAATTCGAATGTGTAACATCAAAATACTAACCTTTTGATTTTGTAGTTAAGGCAAAGTTACTCAACAGCTATCTACCTAAAGGGGGAAGTTTTGGCCGGAGAACTTTTGAAAGAATTCTAACGCGTATTCACGTTAGATCAGGAGAAAACCGCCTAAAACACCAGACCGTTAGACCGACAGCCTCGCAATAGACAAGAATCCTGAACTTTCACACTTCAGCCATATAACTTGTGGAATATCTTATTCACACGGCCATGGTATGCACTAACCTTATTTTCGATTAAACTTAACCGAGACTATTTGTTTAGAAAAATATTTCGGAATGTTTCAAAACACTCATAGGTTTATAGTTTGTGAGAGTGCTTGGAGCAATTTGTTAAGAGACATTCTGAATTTTTCTCGGCCTTGGCGTAGTTTTAGTTTTTTCTTTTTTTAATGTTCAAATGCTGCACATTTTTGGAACAAGCTTAACTTAAAATTCGTTTGTTTCTATGTTGATTATTGAAATTGCAGCATCATCCTAATCTTTATTAACTGACCAGTTTTTTTTTCTCTAATTGTGGGTCGTGTCCCACCAGTGGATTGAGAATAAATTTCCTTCAACGAATTAATGCAATTTTTTAGGGGGTAGGGGAGTCAGTTTGTGGGTTAAAACTACTTTGGTATTGTCATCTATTGTGTAAAATGAGATATAAAATATCCGTACATAAGAATTGAAATGCTCTTATCTTTCTAGTGCATAACATTTAAACATATTTCCCGGCAATATCACGGGCACTAGAAATAGGGGGAGAAAGCTTAGCCCGTGATTTTGACGAGAGCTAGGCTTAAGGGGTTAAAAGGATTGTCTTCTTCTGCAATCAATCACGAACATTGCGTAGTAATAGTTCGACTGTTCGTCCAATGGAAGTATTTTTTATATGCAGTTTTCGAACTGTCGGCCCATTACCGTCACATGTATTGAAAGAATTTGATTTGTTCACAGTGGCGTAGAAAGGGGGGCGGGGGGGCGGTCCGCCCCGGGCGGCAGTCTGAAAGCAAAATTAGGGGGCGGCGGCAGCCGCCCCGTTTGTTTTTTTACCCTGACACAAGATCTAAAAGAATTGCACTCAATTTAATGAAAATCATTTTACACTGAACCAGAAGCGCTCATACAGGGGGTGCATATGAGGCTTGACCTGAGGGTCGGCTGGGGATATCCCCAGGCCGGCAATCTATAACTAGAGATATAGAGGCCGCAGCAACAGACCGCTTTTTGCCCTTTCGCATATTTTTCTTACATAATATCTAAAATTATTACTTTTCATTCAATGAAAAACATTACACTAAACCATGGGCGCCCATATATTGGCCGAAAATGGTGGCTTGACCTAAAGGGCGGTTGGGGTTACCTTCAGACTTAAGTATAGTAGGCAGTTTTATAGCATGCTGAACTTTTTTTTATTATTTTAGTACTAAAACGTTTAGAAGTCCGCCATGAGCCGCCCCTTTTAAATATAAGATTACTTCTAAAAGTACTCATATGGTCGTCCATGCCCATATGAGTATGCCCTTACAAAAGGCATCGTCTTGTTAGCTGGTGGTAGTTGAATTTTTCAAAATAGATAAAGAACAATAGTTTTGTTGAAAATTTTTTGAAGTACTTTCCGTTAAATGCCGCATCCTGCTTTAGCAATGCGAAAAGATATTATCTCGCATATTTTTCTTACATATCGAGATATATCCCCTCCCCCCGAAATTTTTGGATTAGTGATGAAATTCCGTCTATTTATACACATATAAGTTCATATCCCTCCCCCCCGAAAAATTTTCCAGGCGCATATCTCCCCCGGAAAATTTTTCCTGGCTACGGGCCTGAACAAGGGGAATCATGGGCATCGTGAGGGTTGGGGGTCAAAATCACTAAACCGCCCCTTCTCCGTGGCTTTTCTAATGGTAAAATGGAACTGTTTTTTATGTTCAAGTAAAAAAAAAGGGTACAATAGAACCTCGATTAACCGAAACTCTCCGTTAACCGAAGTCGGTTTCTTCTTCACTTTGTACAATCATTCAAAATTTTCTCTTAACAAGAATGCATTTTTAAAGTTCACCCCCCCCCGCATTCCTTTTGTATTCAAGTTGCCATTTCTAAACTACGAGAGCAGATAAATATTTTGGAATTCCCTTTTATAGAATTCCTTCTCGCAAGCTCAATTCTCTGAGTTTACTCTTCCCCACTCTCAAACATCACTGTTCTAAACAAAAACACACGCCATTTCGAAATTTGAAAAGTCATGCTTTTGCCAAATTTTTCAACTGG
Source organism: Cheiracanthium punctorium (assembly GCA_038373885.1). NCBI lineage: Eukaryota > Metazoa > Arthropoda > Arachnida > Araneae > Cheiracanthiidae > Cheiracanthium > Cheiracanthium punctorium. The sequence continues at coordinate 393,575 of JAWZYV010003565.1, read as the reverse complement.
CGTAGATGAAAATGCTACAGACATTTTGAAAGATGGCGTTACTGAGTTCTCAAGCCTTCTTAGCACAATGAAAGGTTTTGAAAATTATGGGGATAGAGAAATTCCAGATTGGTTAAATTGTGACGTGGAAGATGCAGGCTTCCAGTTGCTGAATGATGAGGAATTAATAGTACAAATCCGAAAATCTCCAAAAGAAGAAGAAGAAGAAGATGAAGCTGAAAGTGATTCTGGAGTAAATAAGATCAGTAACAATGGTGCTTTTGAGTGTTTCTCAAAAGGCTTCTTTGGTTTCAACAACAGGAACAGTGTGATTCTTCTGAACTCATGCTTTTAAGAAAACTTCGGGATAGAACTGCACGGCAAAGGATGGCCAATTTACACCAGATGAAGCTTCTATTTAAACCATTGTAAATTTTTGCTTCAGAAATAAATTTATTTTCATTAATAATTTTAATTTATTTAACAGTTAATAGTGATAATAATAGTTTAATGACAATACTACATTTAAAATAGGTGATTATTAATGAATTCTCGATTATCCAAAAATTTCGATTATCCGAAAAAATCGATTATTTCTAAAATCTTGATTATCCAAAAATTTCGACTATATCATAAATTTCGATTTTAAGTAGGTTCGGTCCCAATTACTTCGGATAATCGAGGTTCTACTGTATTTTTCCCTTCTCTAAAGCCTGACCAGTATCAGAGCGCATTTGCGCTCTGAACTGGGAGTTAGAAGGTGTCTGGTTCAAAATCAGGTTGCGTCCACCGACCTAACCGTTCGGAGTTTGCTGTGGTTTCCTCCTAAACTTAGCGTAAATACAGATCAGGACCCCTTTAAAAGATCCCCCACGAAGGTCACCCAACCCATAGACCTAGATCCCTCGTGTAGTTGTTGTCGTGGGATTAAGGCCAATTATCTGCACGAGGGATCTAGGTCTATGGGTGTGGTGCCCTCCGTGGGGGTCTTTCTAAGGGGTCCTAACCCGTATTTACGCTAAGTTTAGGAGGAAACCACGGAAAATTCCAAACGGTTAGGTCGGCGGACGCGACCTGGTTTCTAACCAGGCACCTTCCGATCCCTCGTGTAGATAATTGGCTTTAATCCCACAGCACAAACACACCCTTCTCTAAGTGCAGGGGTGGATCTTGCGGCTAGTGGTCGCCACGACTTACTTCTAATGATTTTTCTGTGGAAAAACCCAAATTCTCCAAACAGTAAGCATGATAAGAAAGTGTCCGTTTTCAAACCCTTGAAGAGGTTCATTTCAATAACACCGGCCCTCAGAAAGTCCACTGTCCAGGCCAAAAATTTTTTCATGGGGGGGAAAAAAAAAGAGAGAGGAATAAAATGCAATTAATGGGATGATACCGAAGGTAGTTTATTAAAGGTTTATTTTTGACAAAGTCATTGAGGACTTATCAAATAATAAAGGCAGAAAAATACAAATTTAAAATTTATACAGCAAAATCTCGAAAAATTATTTTTATTGAACAAATTTTTAACTTCACAATAACTTAAATTCTTATTTTTTAAAAGTCAATCAATTTAAATTCTTGATCATTAACTAGTTTCAGAATTTTAATACTGTTTTCGGTTATATATCCTCACCACCTATATTTTTTTATGTTCCTAATCAAAAGCATTTTTGCCGAAAGAAATGAAAGCTATCAAAAAAAACATATTTATACTATTGATTTTTAATTATAATGTTTAATATAATCAGCAAAATTTACTTTTTATCAAAAACAAGTTATCTAATTTGTAATATTGTAATCGATCTCTTCACTTTTGAGGACTTATTTTTGGCGCCAAATTTGGCGATATTTCGCCAAAAGTCGCCAAGCTTGGCGACATTTTGGTCATTTGGCGCGATTTTCCCTATGGGGCCTGTAAAGCTGCTTTTGCTGCATTAAAAACACATAATACCTGACATTTCTCTTCTATGACGTAATCAGAATTCCCGCTTTATCTGGAATCTTCGAGAAATAGGCTTTTCTAGAAACTGCTCGCAGCTTCTGCCTCGGCTATATATAGAAGCGCGCGCTGCCCCGAGAATTCAGTGCTAGTTGAAAGTTCAGTGTGTGAGAGAGCGCCCGTATTGTGAAAGCTCTCTGAGCGAGTACGCTTGCTTTGTGACTTGATAGTGCTATAGAAGCTGTGTTTTGGCTTGCTTTTTGAAGCTTTGAATTTAAGTGCTGTGTGTAAATTCTTCACTGCTGAGTCTTGAGGGACTGTTAGTGTTAAATCTCGAATATTTCCACTGAGGTTTTACCTGTGGATGTGTTTTATTTTATGTGAGAATTACAGCATTTGTGAAAGCTTATGATCTTAGCGGATTGTTAAAAGCACGTTACTGTTAGATTGTGCTTGTGAATTGTGTATAGCTGATTGTTCTACGAAGTTCTAGAAGCAATAAAGTTTGTGTTCCATCCTGACAAGTGACTTTTTACTTGAACTTTTTACACCAACTGAACTTTAGAACGACGAACCCCAGGAGTAGCAGAGTAATTCCGCAACAATATTGATACTAAGAAGCTAACTTTTATTCTTACTATTCGAACTACACGACCCAAACATAATTTACTATTATTATAATTTTTAATAAAATATTAATATGAATTATTAAATTAATATTTAAAAAAATATGAATAGTAACCTAGCAAATTTTGATGGAAATAGATGCAAAAAGTGATTTTGCATGGCTGTGCGAAATTTCAAATTTTTACGTTAAGTATTTTAATTTATATTAAATGAAATGTGTTATTTTCCTTAGTTAAGGGACCATATATAGATTTATTATGGTGCCTTAAATTGTCCCTAAAAAACTGCGTAAAATAAACGTAAATTAGATTTCTTTTGTGCAAAAACAGTAAAAAGTAGCGGTATTTAAAAATATCAAACTTTGAAGCAAATAAATTAGAGGTTTTTACCTTTTGATGGTGATTCTAGAAAGCGTCTTTTGTTGCGTCCGCTACCATATCCCACCAAATAAAATGTTTCCCATGTACAGAATTATATGCAGTAGATGTATGTCTTCCAATACAACGTCCTATTTCTGAAAAACTAACATCCTCAACATTTCAGGCATAAATTTGACCTTTTTTAATATTGGAAACATCAGGTCTTTGAACCCATAGTTAAACTTTCAAAATCACGTTTTTCTGTCTAAATTTTCATCTGACTATAAATTAAAATACCGCCAAAAGTCTTATAAGAATATTGCACATTGCAGATGATAATATTAAATGAAGAATGTGAAATAACAAACACAGTGATAATATCGGGTCGGCAAAAAAGTAATTGCGTTTTTTACATGAAATTCAAACAAATAAATTTTCAATCATGCTACCATTCTTCAAGTTTTACCGTAGCTGAGTAACATTCATGATTGTAGTCAGAAGAGCAGAGAACTGCCTCTCACTCCTGGCAACATTTCACCTTTCTAAGAGAACCTTCAAGAGAAATACTCAATAACAATTTCAAAATTAGAAAGATTTTCAAAATCGTGGGCAGTCGTTTTGCATTTTTCCTTTAAATCATGTGTACGAACCAATGGTAATTTGAAGGTTTTCAATAAAGTAGTATGTTGCCATTGAAAAAAACGAAGTTGATGCAGAATTAAATATGAAGACGGCCCCTTATGCAAATGAAATTACTAGAAAATTGAAGTATACGTTATTTGCAAGCGAATGGTATATATAACTTTGCAGTCCGACAATTAATGGCCAAATAAAGAGCAAGTGGGCCTTTTTCTTTCCGCAGCTGTACATGTTTCGTGAATGATGTTTTGATCATAATTATATTGTATTTTAAATACTATATGAGAAAAATAATGTATTTCCTTATCATATAATCCAGAAATTAAAGTGTTTTCTAATTAAATGTGTAGAAAAGCTTTAAAATTTTTAAAAATTTCTGTTCAAACCTGCCCCATGAAAAGTGGTATTTTGAACAAGCTAGGGCCACATTTTAACAAATACAAAAATATATGAAAATTTAAATTTTTTTTTTTATCAAAAATCGCATAGATTTAAGAAATTTAGTGTCACAAGAATAAATTAAATAGTTACATTTATTTATTAATATCCATTATTTAAAGAAATTGATACCCGTCAATATTGACATCAACGTTCGTTCTTAAGACAGCATTGTTTAGACAGTCTTGTAAATATTTATATATTTCACAATATGCTTGGAATCCACAAAACTGATCGCTGATACCTCAGAAAAATGAGTTATTTTCTTTCTTTCTTTCTTTTTTTTTTTTTTTTTTTTTATATAGCAACTTAACATTAAACTCCTTTTTAAGTGCAAGTCTGAAAATATTTTTTTCAAAATTAAATTAAGTGAAACTACTTATATGCAGGTATTCTAAAACAAGACTTTACTTCTCGATGCTTTGCGTCTCAAATCGAACATCTTCAAAGCATGTTCAATGATGCTTCAACTTTTTGGTTCATCATTGGTAGATGACTAAAGTGGAAAGGTTCGGGGATTTCTGATCTATCGCGCGGCTGTCGATTTAACGGTCAGGAGTTTTGGGCGGTTTTCTCTAGATGTGAATACACTCTAGAATGCCTTATAAAGTCGTCTGCTTAAGGCATTCATTCTTTAACAGATAGCTCCAGTGTGCTTTGCTTTAACAAAATATCAACAAGATGAAATGTTCCAATCTATCATTCTTATTCATAAACTGCAGATGTTTTAATCTTCTTACATTCATCGTATATCCGAGAGAGACCTGTATGCTACTGCAGATAGTACTTTAAAAAAAGTAATAACACATTTCCCCCCCCCATTTCCCACCAAATCTTAAAGTAAAGTTAGTCACCTTCTAACACCTTAATCTTAGAATATAAGGGGCGGCAAACTGAAGCTCCGCCCCGGGCGCCAATAACTCTTGCTACGCCACTGTTTGTTCAGCAATAAATTATTCAAATACTTGTAATTATATAACATAATTGTTATACTATTCGTATAATATAATAGGACGGTGTGACAAACATCTGAATTGGCATAAAGATTGATTCGAAAACTAACCCTATATGTATACCTAACTACCGATACCTAACTTTCGGTAATAAAATCTTTTTATTTGTTGTTCTTGTTGTTTATCTTATGATGGGGAGGAAAAGTCCTTGTATTTCTTGTACAATTTTGAGTTAATTCGTGATTTTTAGTAATCTGTTTCTTGAATTATCTCTTGAGTTTAATATATCAAGTTTCTTCTTGATATTAAAATAGTCTGAGACTGTTTAAAAAATCTAATTATGTGTTCCATTTATTGTACATAAAAAATACTTCGAAAAAATACCCCCAAGAGGAATTTTTTCGAAGACTATTTAATTTAAAATATTTTATTTAAATTAACTAAAACTATGACTTACAAAAAGCCGTTATTGTGATAATTTTACACCATTAAAATTTAATTAGAACTTGAGTAATCTAATTTTTTTTTTTTTTTTTTTGTCTTTAAGCTGTAATGTTCCTCAATGTTCCTCATTCATTTCTGTAAAAATTTACTTTACGTTCACGTAGTAAAATAATTAACCAATGATATTAATTCCTTTTCTAAAACTTTCGCACTTATAATCAATCAAAGCACAATTAGTAATTACACAACATGTTAGAGCCTCACCATGGCACAGTGGTTATGCCACTGAAAATGGTAGATGGCCGAAGTGTGAAGGTCCCGGGTTCGGGTCCCATCGCGCGGCTGGAGTTTTGTAGGTTTTCTCCAAATGTAACGTGAATACGTGTTAGAACCCTTTAGAAAGTCCTCCTACCAAGGCACCCCTCCCCTGGCAGATCGCCCTAGTGTAGCGTTGCCGTAATCACACACACACACACACACACACAGCATGTTAGACGATTTAGTTTTAAGAAAAGTTTGTTCGATAACAAATTATTAAAAGCATCAAGAAATATTATTTTAGATTTCAAACTTAGCATACATAGTTAAATATTAATTATATTGCAGAGTAAAATAATTTAGTAGTTACTGAAAAAAAAAGCTAATGTTACCCTGCACCTAATTAGAAATGATAATACTAAAACAAAATAACGTTTTCATGATAAGTCTTCGAAAACTAATGCTAAAATACAGCTGTTCTTAGATTACATGAAAGTATATACACAAAGAAGATTTAACAGAGATACATCTAAGAATTTAGACAAAAACCTGAGATGTTTACTTACGGTTGAAAAATACGGACTCTGAGAGTGCAGGTGAAAATATAAATAAAGTGTGTGAAGACATGAAGGAATTGAAAATATACAACGAACGTGGTATGTTATTCAACAATAAATATTTTTAAATTCATAAAAAGTGTGATTTTTGAAAGTAAGTAACTGATTTTGTAATCTTATATATTTTCTCTAATTTTGAAGCTATCATTTATGCACTCGGCGGATAAAGTGCATCTATATATTTACGTTTATTTTCATTTTAGTTTTAATTTAATTTTTAGTCATTGCTGTACCGTTTTATCTGCACAAAAATATTACATTATGTTATTCAAAGAAACAGAAAGAGGACTGATACTTAATTAATGATATATCAATAATTCAATCAACTTATTTTAAAAAAATAATATCGTAAGATTTAAAAAAAAAAATAAATGCTTTTATAAGAAGAAACTGAATACTATATATTCTTTCGTTTTTATTGTTCGTTACTTTTAAGCATACTTCTTTATAATATTTAATTGATTTTTCTTAAACAAAAAACAAAAGAAATTAGATCTAAATTTTCTCTCAGATATTACCTTTTATCGTTCAACAGGTTTAAAGGCCTTAGTACTGTTTTCAGTGTACTATAATTTCTTTTCATACTTGTTTACTCAAACTATCTGAAAATAAATACTCGAAAATAAATCTGATAATAATAATAATATCTGAAAATATAATATATATCTGAAAATAAATAACCCCCCCCCTCCAATATATATATATATATATATATATATATATATATATATATAATTTTTTTTCAATAATTTGTTGGATTGAAAAAGCGACAAGGATTTTTTTCATTGAAAAGGATGAATTAAAAAAGTACTTGAAAAATCAGCGTTCCGAATTCCTTACTATTACTCAAGAATTCTCTCCATCTAGAACTAGGGTGTAATCAAGGGTGGGGCATCTAAGAGTATATTCCCTCCCACCTCCATATTTAAATTTTTATATTAAGAGAATGCGTTGCTGATGCTAAGAATGTATGTGCAAATATTAATATTTTAGTGGGTGATTAAAACAGCTCATGTGGAGCACAAATCAACTCCTGGTAGAACCCCTGGTAAATCTCCAACTGTTTTCCCACTATCACGGATAGAATAAAAAAATTTAAAACTTAGTAAATCCCTCAATTCTCAAGTTTCTAAACACAACAGAAAAAAAATTAACCCAATGCTCAGAAAATATTCTACAAAATGACATTAATTGTATTACAATATCTAGATTTGATGTAGTGAGTCTAGCAAAGAAGTAGTGAAAAAATGCAAAACGAGATATTTGCCAACATTTTTGAACGTTAATTCCATAAATATCGTTCCAGATCCAATCAGTAATATTTTCTAAAAAATGGCCCATTCTGATAGGTTTTGAGAAAGCCTACAGTGAACTATATCGGTTGTCTTGTTCAGAAGAAATTAAAATTTTTCTTGATTACTGATCACTAAATTTGTAGTTTCTTGAAACAGTGGCTCCACCCACCCGAATCATGTGCACGCCTAAAGTCAGTCTTTGAATTTGTTTTTGGTTTTAAATCTCAGATAAATTTGCTTTAAAACTTTGCTAGAACTTCTACAGCAAAATGATTTGGAAGTTAAATCCTAAAATAAATGAATTCAGTTACATCAGAAATTCAAATCTGACTTGGGCGTGCAGAGGTTTCTGGTGGGCGTAGCCACTTTTTTAAGAAACTAGAAAAATATCGTGATCTGTAGTGAAGAAAAGTTTAAATTTCTTCTAAACAAGGCAACCGATTAATTTGCTATAAGCTTTCTCGAAAGCTACAGAACGGGCCACCTTTTAGCAAATCTTACTGATTGGATCTCTCTTGAACGTTATTTGAGGAAATAATGTTTAAAAAGGCTGCGAATATTTAATTTTTCATTTATCCGCTGTTTCATTGTTTGTAACTCGCCATCAAATCTAGATGTTGTAACACATACCCAACTGATGTCATTTTGTAGGATATTTTTCTGCTTTTTCTAATATGGGGTTACGTTTTGTCTATATACCCAAAAAAATAAAGTGATATTGAAATTTAACATTCGTATCATAGAAACAAATAACACTTTCTAAAAAATAAATACCAGTGAAATAAATAGCGACTCTTATTTATTTTTTCTTCGGATATTCCAGTTTAGTTTTAAAAGTGGGCATATAATGTATTTTACATGCACTAAATCCAATATAAAAATAAAAGTATATTCACTTTTATGATATGAATCGAAAAATGAAAACCAACCAGAAATTCAAACAAACAAGATATTATACTAAATATTAGTCTGACCAGTGGTGGTGTCTGTATAAGAATCGGAATCGTTTAAGCTATCAAGGAAACCTGAAACACTCAGGTGGTTATAAAAAGAAAAGAGGTGCACAGCCGTGGCCATCAGGATGACAGCGTTTTGGTTAATGCAATTAGTCATCCTAAGTAGGTGGTTTTGGGAGTAAACAGAAAATGCGTATGGGAAAATTTGGATTCTAGTTGCTCAACATATTTATGAAATTTATTATTGATTAATTTTACACTGATTAATTATTAAATAAATATTATACTAAAAGTTTATCTGGAAATTACGGTTGCAGCTTCAATTTTTAAATGTAATTTTAATTGTTGTTCCAAAATCAAATTTATGCATTGATGAACTTCATAAAATAATGATGAGAAACAAAAATCATAATTTTTCTGTATCATTTTTCGCCTAAAGCTTTCTAGCTAGGATCTCTTAAGCCAGCAGGCATCCTCGAAAGTCACGACAAAGATGGCATGACTTCTTCTTTTCAAATGTTTAGCCATGGGCGCCGCTAGTATTTTATTATAAAATTTTTAACATTTCCCTTTAAATCGAAAATACAGAGCTTATGTCAGTTTCTCATCTCTGTGACACGATTCATAAGTGTAATATCCACAAAATATTGAAGAATATCAAAATGACATGTAAATGTTTCACATTTTTTTATATGTAATATGAAGGAAACAGTACCTATTATTATATTCTCAAATTCAATAAGTAAGAGTTTAGTTCTTTGCTTTTCTCTAGGTAATAACTTTTCTTTTTCTGCTTGTTTTCATATTAACATACATTTTATTCCATTACTCTAAAAAAAAGCGTGTTTACAATTTCTTATATTTTCAATATAATGAAATAAACATAAAATTTGCATTTTATTCATGTTACTAGTGATTTTGTTGTTATAAAATAAGGCCTTAAATAAACTTTCATATAGCATAGGAATAAAATTAACAGCGTATTGCACTACAGCAAAATCGCTCGAAACTTGGCTCAAACGCAATTGTTTACTTCATTCTTTCGTATTTATAATACAAAAATAAATGATCACATTTTGGCTTCGAAACAAAAATCCTCTGAAAACGTCCCACATTCAACTTCTTATATTTATCGTATTTTCAATAATATAATATAAATAATGATAATTTGGCTATGATACTACCAGTTTAGTTATTCTCGAATCGGGCTCAAGAAACTAATTTTGAAAACATATCGAAAGCTCTGTGAACAGGGTGAATCAGATGTTATACCATAAACGAAGTTAGAGATAGCATATCGTATCATTATACTTACAAAGCAGAAATTGGACATCGCACAACATGGGCTTGAACTTGTTTTAAAAGAAAAATGAATTATGAAACAAATTAAATTATGTGTATTTGAATGTTTGTACAAAGGCTTAATATTAATTGCATGTTTATACAGACGATAAGGAAAAAAAAAAATCCCTGTTGCCATTTTTGGTAAATTTTCACAAGTTTAAATGTTGAGGGGGAAGAATGTAGCAGTTGTAGCAAATGTTGGAAGAGATTGTTCTAGTAGTTACTTCTATTATTATTGTTATTATTATTTTTACTGTTAATAAAATGCACAATTTTTTATTGAACCAACGACTTCATTATTCGTTATTTTAACAATTTCTTTAATTTCTTTCTGAGTGTTAAGCTGCAGAAAAAGGCAAAAGATTTGAAAAGGAATTGGTAAAACATTAATGTTTAATAAAATGAATTTATTATTTTCTAGAAATTGTAAAGACATTTTTCTTTCTTTAAGGCTAAAACATCAGAAGAGTGAACAGAATGTGGACCCAGCTGAAGTTTTTCAGGTCAATATTACTTTTTGCTAATTTTAAATTCATTTTTGAATTGAAAGTAGTATGGGCTCTAGTACACATTGCTTACATTTTGATCTGCAACAATTAGCCAAACAAAGCTTGTGTTTTTTATTTGTCCCGCCGTGGCCTAATCACAAAACTCCGTTCCCGTAAGAACACGGAAAGTGAAGCAGCACCTGGCTTGGCCAATGTTTGGAAGGGTGAACTCCTCTCGAGGCTGGGCTGCCTTGGGACCGTGAACGCTAATGGGAGCTGGTGCACGTAAAATCCTTCGTGGCTCCAATGTCCTCCATGTTTAATGCTACTTCTGGGGATGCCGATTTCAGATGGTAGGTCCCTCATCTGGAATTGGTTCAAAATTAGAGGACCCCGAGCTAAGTCGGACTTCCTCCATCTGGGGCTCATTAAAATGGAAGCTGCCTCTTCCGCCCATCGCCTTCCTATATGGGGATCTGGATGTGCTCCGCAGTTGCCAGAGGGCATTAGCAACAACAACAATAATCTCTCTTTTCAAATATTCTGACCTAAAAACTGTATTGATATTACAATAGTGTTGGAACAGGAGACGATCCAATTGCGATATAACTGTGTGGCTCATGCATGAGAATTTATAACGACGAATAATAAAATACAATAGGAATTTTATAGTTCTTCAGTCGTACAATTTAAATTTATCAACTTACTTATTTATTTAAAGTTATAAAATGTTTATATGTAAACTGTTTACAGCTTTCAATAGTGGGATGAGTTACTAATTCCTTAAAGGCATGAAAAAAATAAAACTAACGACGATCTGCTTAAAATAATTTAGTAACTCGTAATAATTTATGTATGTTTTACTTCAATTTTTTTATATTTATTTTCTTTTGCAGGATGTATACAATGTCAAAGTTCCAATAAATGTTCTCTTTGATGAAACGTCCACTTCAGAAAGTAAATGCAATTTTTTATAATTCCATATAATCATGCTTCGCCTTGTTCGGCCATTAAAAAGTAGTATATCGAATGATATTGCACCATATAGTGAATCAATTTAGTAAGTTAGTAAGGTAATTTAAATTTATGAAAACTATAAATGTAATTTTTATTCTTTTTTACAGTTCACACACATTCGTTATTTTTCATTCTTCACTGAAATGCGAACAAAACTGATTTTTAAACATTCTGTTAACTCAAAGTTAAATGTAATTTGGGAAGCTGGTTTGGATGGGAATGAATGTAGTGTAGACTTTCAGTGAGAGAGAAACTGCATTTAACGAATCACTCATTCTAGAAAGAAGACGATATTGTAAAATTATTTTACCTGCGTTATTTAAGTACCAATTTTTTTTTAAATGTACGGATTTCAGACAATCCGTTTGTTTGTTTTGCTAATACTTTCATCAGCAGATAACTTAGCAACCATTAGTTTTTTCAAAAGGTCCAACTAAGTCTTCATGTGTCTTAAGAAGGCATGCATAAGTTTGTTCAGATTTCAGAAGTATGTGTACGATACGAACCCGGAAAGTTGGATAAAATGTCTACGTAGACCGAGGAAAAAAAGAAGAAATATATTTATGATAATTTTGCTTTTTAAACATGCAATATTAGTATTGTTGCAAAAACTCTTCTGATTTTACGGCTTCTTACGATTGAAAGTACTGTGTATGTAGAAAGTTCTAGCAACTAGTAAAATTTACAGGACTAAAATAATAAATAAATAAGCAAATAAAATAATATAATAAATATTGGTTCTAGAAATTGTGAGAACAATCTCGAATGCACAGTTCACACCACAGTTCGCGAATCTTATACTTATTTCCCAATTTTACATAAAATCACTCAACTTCGGCTGTTGTTCAAGGGCAGATTAAAGGGGGGCGGAGGGGGCGACCACCCCCCCGAGAAGAAAGAAATTAATGTAAAGATCCTATTTTACTTCCATAAAATGGATGCATATGTCAATCTTCTAACTAACCGCCTCCCCCCGACAAACTTGCATTAATCCGCCACTGCTGTTGTTAAGTAACTTTCATGATCGTATTGGTCAGGTGAACAGAGGACAGCCTTTCACTCTTAACAATGTTTCTAGCAGCATTTCACCTATCCAAGATGACCTACAAAATACTCAGTTTGTGTTTATTCAAATTTATGCGAGAAAGTTCACTGTTAGGTAAATTCTAGAAAAAAACTCAACTGTAAAAAAATCATAAGTAAGGTACTCTATTATTTCAGTTAAACTGAGGCTGTAATTTTAAACTAATATTTACGATTTGTAATATAATTAACAACTAATGTAAATTATCAAAATAGTTATTTTAAACATAAAATTTCTTAAATATAAATTGTTTTATAAGTTAACAGCAAAAAATTGTTTATTACACATCTATCTATACTGCATTGCCTTCTTCGTTTTGAAAATTCAAATAATAAATTGCCGATGAAAAATGATAAATGATATGGTTTTATATTCTCATTGCAAAACATTTTCAGACTAAGAACATTATTTTCCTTCTAAATAATATTCCTTCAGTTCTCTCAAGCAAAATAGGTATAAAGCAAAAAATTCCGAAGCTTCTTATACCGTTCTCTATTTGGAGATAACCCCTTAAAATCGTTCACAAAATAATTCATAACATCGTCTGAAATTATCGTAGACATTTGGTGAAAATTTACAATGGGTAATTTGAAAGTTTTCTTAGTTTAATAAAGTCAAAATAGTTGCTGCTGGAAAAAAAAAACGGAAGTCATGCAAATTTAAATATCCAGACTGCCCCTATGCATATTGTATGAATAGTAAATTAAAGTATACGGCACTTGTAAACGAACAGTATATATAACTTTGCAGTACGATAATCTACGGCTGAATGAAGAGCAAGTAGACGCTTTTTTTTTTTTTCCAGAACTGTACATAAACATAAACATGAACAGTTTTGCTTATGCTTTTCTCTTGATACTAGAACTATTGATGTCTTTTTTAAAAGTTTGAAATAAAATAATATCTTACCGTAATGATGTACTCCTAGTTAAATTATAATCGTACATTAATGAAGTTGAACGGTAGTTCAATGATATTTTAAGAAGAGTGTGAAAATCAGTCTAATATCTTTCCCGGTAAAAAAAAAAAAAAAAATCGCTTTGAAAGTGTAGCTAAGGGTGTGACTGGTTTGGTTCGTATAGTTAAGGCAAAGCTACGCTTAGGCGATCTGCCTAGGATGGGGGTGTCTTGGTTGGAGGACTTTCTTATGGATTCTGACGCGTATTCACATTACATCTGGAGAAAACTGAGCTAAACTTCAGACCGTTAGATAGACAGCCACGCAATGGGGCTCGAACCCTGGACCTTCACGCTTCAGCAGGCTACTATTTTGAGTGACTTATCCACTCGGCCACCGGGTGTGACTAGAAATGAGTTGTAGAAATATATTGAGCCTCTTTCTTTTAAACAATGTCAGGTCCGCAAAATTTGGTACTTTTCATGATTTTTTAAATAATACTTGAAAGATGTATATTTTAATAATTGTTTTAAATTACAAACGTCAAACTGTTGTTATTCATAATGAAAGAACTGCTTAAATGTACTAATGTTTATTGAGACATTATTGTAAAAAGCATGTTTTAAAGTTTAAAAAAAAAGACCCATATAAGAAAACATTATTTTTAACATTAAATTTTACAGACTTATCCAAGAGTTGTATAAATACCTGAAAAAATGTTTTATTTTTAAATAAAAATTATTTCGTCAAATTTGTCGAAACACAGTAAATATGGCTACCCAATGCTCAGCAAGTAGCTGTAATTCTACATAGTTTCGTATTACTTACTTCTGTTTGGTGCTGTCATTTATATATTTCTTTTAAAATTAAAAGCTTCGTAGATAGTATTTGAAAAGACAGCAATCGTCTATAGTCTGTACTTAAAGCTCAGAGTCAAAAGTTGATCTGGAGTGATGTTTGGGCGGGCTAAGATCTCAAAGTATTAATTTAACTATGAAATCCATTCCACTTTTCTCGGGAAGGGAGGGGGGCTGAATTTTTTCATTGATGCTAAGAGGTGGCTTTCACGTCCTATACCTCATCGCTCTAAATCTAATTAGTCGAGTATTTAAATTTTGAAATTAAAATATAAAATTATGCAAAAAATTATCATTTTCAAATTTGAATTGTATGTTGAAAATATAAATTCTTTAACTATTGATGACTGTGATTTGATTCTTGAAAGTACTCTAGTGGAAAGTTTGGAAAGTTATTGATTCTTAAAAGAGTAGTATTTTCCCCCTCACTATAGAAATCGCAGTGTAAAATTAAACCATCCAGTTCGGGAAATATTGTAAAATACTGCATATTTTAGATTTTTTTTTCTTATTAATTGTTCATAATTCTTATAAGTTAACCATATAAAGAGACATGCTAAATGTTTTTTAGTACCTGTTGGATTATTTTCAAAATATGAATATTTTTAAAAGAATGCTTTTAAGGAAACATTTCCATGTATAAATTATTCACATTATCCGCAGTTCTCGTTTACTTATTGAATATATCTAAAATTAATCAAAAATTTCTACGTTTGTTTTATATCTGGTACTTAAGTATTTATTTTTCCCCCTCAGCAGGATCTTGGATTTCTGAGGACGAGCAGAATGATGGATTTTCAGGTATTTTGAATATTTATATTTTTCTAAATACACGGATTAGCGAAACATAAAGACGAAGAAGAAATGGTCTGAAAATTTACCTAGTGAATGTTGACAGAGAGGCAAACACTAGTATTAACAACACGTTCAACATTATGTAATATTATAAAATTATTGAAACGTTGTACATAGTATGTTACAAGAGACCGTTGTATAATGCACATGGTCCTACAAAGAAAATACTGTACTTAAACCAACAATCATTAGCGTGTACTGTGTGTGTCCGCTGCGAATGCGAATACATTTCAGCAAGGCGCGCCATGGGGGGCCTTGCTGAAATGTATTCGCATTCGCGATATGGTCATTCGCAATGTCTTGGATCATGTTCTGCCATACTCAGAACATGATCCAAGAGCTATTGGGTTGATCGGAAAGTCATGTTGTTTTTTCTTATGTCAGTATTTTGCCTAGGCACGTATGTGAGTTTCTTAGCGTAGGTGTTAGATTGGAAAGCATTTCCCAAAATTTGTAATTTATGGGAGAATAGGGGTCCAAAACATTATTTTTACATATCCTGCTTGATCTCAAAGAAGAAAAGAGATATCCATAAAATTCTTGCTGTAAAATACAGCCCTCGCGAATGCCTAAATATCGATTTCAGAACATTTCGAATGTGATTCTTCATGGAGGGTACAAGTGAAAAGAAGGGGGAAGGTATCCATTATTTTTTAAAGAAAAAAGTATTATTTATAAGATTATCCCTTTAAAATTTAACAAATACGGGTCCTACGCCTAGCCACAGCTTGTTTATAAATCCATACTTGTTCAAAATTTATATGTTTGAGTTCTATGTAAGAAAACGATATTACTTTCCGATCAACCCAATAAATGTCCCCCCCCCCCCAGGGCCGTACCCAGGGGGGGTGATCCTATGGGTCCGGACCCCCCACCCCCGAAATTATCACAATATCTATATATTTTTTTGTGAGTATATTTATGTATAATATGATAATATTCAATAAGTCAGACCCCCCCGAAATTATTTCCTGGGTACGGCCCTGGTCCCCCCACCCCCAAATAAAGCATATATAAGGGATAGAGAGCGCTTTAGCAACCCGAACTTGAGGCACGTCCCATCAGCTTTCTTGTGGCACGATCTCAGACCTCACGCTATCAATTCTTGCACAAACAACTCTCGTTGTTTTCTGTAGAGCATTTGCGGACAGCGAGCTAATTTCCATTTTCATAGTTACATTTTAAAGAAAAAATGGTACATAGCTGCTTTGTATATGGATGCAAATCATAATTTGTGAAAGGTTCTGGAATAACATTTCACGCTTTCCCCCCCCCTTTTTTAAACATATTTTTTATAAATGAAGAATTTTTGAAGGCCTCTTGGTCTATAACCACAGGCAGATTTACGTAACAATTTTTTCGTCCCTTATTTTTTTCCAATCGTGTATACTAAAATTTCTTGAAAAAAACCTTTTGAAGGGAAAATGCAGATTAGCATTTCATTCTGAAATTGCATTTTTGTCTAGAGTATTTATAAATAGATCTCGTTGAAATAAATGGCATATTGTCATAAGATGGAGGGTTGTTTTTTTTTTTTTTTTTTTTTTTTTTTTTTTTTTTTTTTTTTGCTTAGTGACTCATAAAATTTTTAATAACAATTAATAAAATGTTGAAAAAGATCGTTTACAGATATTCACTGCTTGACAATTGTTAAGGAATAGTTACGTTTGTCGAAATAATTAAGAATAGACAATGATTGAAGAAATGAAACTAAGTACATATTTAGTAGGGACGATGTGTATTATTATAGTGCAAAATGGCACAGATATCGCCACATTGAAGAATTAAAAACATAAAATAAAAAAGTACTCCTTGGATGATTTCCAAACAGCCCCCAAAAATTGATCTTCAGGTCAGAATGATGCAGACATGAGTACCTTAGTAAGATGTGTGTTGACCACGGACACTAATGCATATTTTGCATCTGTTCTCCATGCTCTTCAGTAAACTATCGAGGAGTCCTTGGGGCATATTGTCCCATTCTTCTCTCAAGGGGGTTTTGAGCTCTTGCACTTTTCGGGGAGGGAGGGTTCTTTGTGCAACACGTCTGCCAAGAGCATCCCAGGTATGTTCAACAGGATTTAGGTCGGGTGAGTAAGCAGGCGATTGCGTACGGAGAATATTTTCGCTTTGCAGTGTGTCCGATACCTCAACGCTTCTGTGTGGCGGCGCATTATCGTCCATAAACAGAAGTCTGGACCTACACCACCCCTAAAAAGACGAAAAGAAAAAACGCTTCCCCGCTCAAATATGTGAAGTGTTGTTCTGCCATTGTGTATCATGCCTGCCCACACCATCCCGCCTGGGCCGTACCGATCACGTTCACAAACAAACTGTTGTGCACAACGTGTTCCACTCTCTCTTCATGGTAATTGGTGCGCAGAATCACTTGTCACACTGAAACGAGATTCGTCGGAGAACATCACTCTAGACCAATTTTGGTGAACCCAACCAACATGTTCCTTACACCAGCGTAATCTCTCTCGACGATGGCATGGTTGAAGTGGGATGCAACGAACAGGCTTCCGTGCATACAAACCAACCTCATTTAATGGCCGTGAGATGGTTCTTCTTGAAGCATGCGTACCGGTAGCAGTTGCAAGGTTTGCAGCTATCTGGCCAGGAGTGTAATTTCTGTTCCTTTTTGCCACGCGAGGACTACATAGCGATCCTCTAAAGGTGTGGTGTTCCTACCAAGACCCCAGGCATGCTTTCTCAAAGCATTTCCACCTTCAGCGGCCTTCTTTGATCACGAGATGACACTCTTTGATACACCCATTGCAACATCTACAGTGGTGACAGTTTGACATGCTTCCAGTCGTCCAACTGCTCGTCCACGATCGTAGTCACTCAAATGATGTCTTGCTGATATTTTGCTCTTAATTATTGAAAGAACCAAGGAGAATTTCAGAGAACAAACTTTTATAACCTCCAGCACTATTTTCGTCAAACATCTAACAGCATGAATTTTCGTATGAATCATGAGCTTGTATGCACTGTCTTTTACACAGTTAACGAGTCCTGGTCTACCACGTCCTCTGAACTTGAATTTACTGTTATTGGTCAGCTGTCTGAGACGCAATTTTGCATAAATCACTTCTTCTTTAGCAATTGTCAATCAGTGTATAGTTACAAACCTCAAATGCCTGGTAGGTAATGACGAAGGAGAGATAGGAAATTTTTACCCTTAGATATATTTATGTAGTATGGTGATAAATGACAGATTTACTAGACACTTGCATTGCGTGTTGCTATATTATCTAATTGTTTTTACACTATTAACTTGCTTCTATTAATTTCATGTGTAGAGTCAGGAGATGACGTATTTCTTCCATCAATGCCAGAGAATACAGGTAACTTTTTTGCGTGTTTTTGTTTTTGCATTAATAAAATATATTAATTTTCAAATACTTATTATAAATGGGCAATCCTAGTCAAACAATCCCGCTGTGTACATGACGGCTAAGAGGGCAACAACTACACTCTATCCCCAACTATACTCAAAACAGAGTTTTGTGGATTAAAAATAAAAGACAAGCATTTAACAATGCAAGAATGTCTTTAATAAGACATTGGTTAAGCAAAGTATAATCTAGCTGTGTATGTATATCAGTACTGACATCTAAAATACACGTTTAACAATTAGCCAAAAAAATGGGGTGGGAGCCAGCGGTATCATATTCTAAGCTAAAAAAGGCATGTGCCCTACAGGCAACATCTTGAGTCTCTCTCGAGCATCATTCTTGGTTCAAAACTGGTTACATTTCCAAGACAAAAGCTTTTTATACCGTGGAAAAAACGTTTTAAATTATGTGCACATAATACCAAGAAAACCAATGGGAATCACCCATACGTCACCAAGGTATCTTACGTTCTCAATTTGCTAATTTACTTCAGTTTTTCCTCTTAATATGACATGTCTGGGGCCGAGAGAGAACAATTATGAGTGAACGAATGACACAAATGAGATGACGAGGACAAAAACAGACAAAAGTGGACGATGAGTACAAATTTAGGGGAGCAACAAAACAGTGGCATTTAACGACACCAATGTCCGAACTCTAACCTGCTGTCCTGCTGTAGCTATGCACACAAGCCTTGTTAAGACTACTAAGGGGTCTATGTTAGAGATGAGTTCGGGCTCATTTTTTGAAGCCCGAGCCCGCCCGAGCCCGAAGACTTTTAATCTGAGCCCGCCCGAACCCGAGCAATATTATTAAAGTTCGAGCCCGAGCCCGCCCGAGCCCGAAATTTCAGCTAAAGACAAATAAAATTAACTACTTCATTAAGAGGATACAATAAATTTTGGAGCTTCACACACCTTCTAGTCCCCCGTGCCGCTATTTTTTGAAATAAGTACGTCTATTTATCCCATGAATCACTTTTTAAAATCTGTTTCAAGGAGTATGTTCAACAAAGGAGAAATTTTTCACGAGCCCGAGCCCGCCCGAGCCCGAACGCAATCGTGAATTACAGAGCCCGAGCCCGAGTCGGGCCCGGGCTCGGGCTCGGGCTTTCGGGCTCGGGCTGAGCCCGTCTCATCTCTAGTCTATGTCCACTACAATTTTAAAAGTCGTTAGAGGTAACTAAAACGATTTGGAATCGCATAGCATTGCGTGATCAAAAGTGTTGTTTTTCAAGCTCATGTAAGTAATTATAAATGCGTTGAAGGCTGTGGTAACCCAATAGAGGCAGGGAGTCGATCTCTGCCTCGAACGAACCGAGTCAGTCGGGTTCGAACCCAGACTGATCAAAGACCAGGCGTACGAAGCGAACATGAACATAAAATATGTGGGGTTGTTTCCTCTCGCAGGTTAGTTCGTTAGTAGGGGTGTTGGGATTGATTCGCAGGATTTAGAGTGCGTGTGACAAACAAATATAAAAATGTGAATTCATTATCTGTATTCTTTTACGAAGAACAGTGAAAAGTAAATTTTTCGTTTTCAGATAAAGAAGATATTTTATGCCCTCAGGAAGGGATGGAACACAAAGGTTATTCGAAAATTTCTTCACCTTTTAAAAACGATTCTGGTGTATAACACACCTGTGTAGAAGCTGGAGAAGTGAAATGCTTAGTTTATCGAAAGTCTCACCAACAAATTTTAATAAATATAGATTTAAATTCGCCCTCTTGAATAAGTGAATTAAATTACCCTGTCTTTAAAATACTCAATGACAACTGTTAAAACATCTAGTCTACTCGCGTGTTTTTATTTATGAGCATTTAAGTTATGTTTCTGCGAAAACTCATGGTAAAATGCAATTTTTTAAACTGTTGTTGTGTACGAAAATGAAATCTCGGAAATTTGAATATAATTTATAAATTGACGTTACTTTGCCCCAACCTGAGAAAAATAAATTGGTGAAAGAAAAACCAATAAAAGAAAAGATTGAATTCAGAAACTTTATTTTGATAGCTTTTATATTAATAGAAGAAAAGTTAATTGCGGGTTTTGTTTAATTTATTTTTTTAAATTAGTAAATTGAATGAGTTAGTGAATCTCACGAGTTTTGCTTAAGTTCTGACGTCTAAGCCATTTAAAAGAAGCAAAAATTTGCAAGACGCTTCAACTATGATAAAGGTGCTTTAAGATTTTATACACCTCACTGGATGTTTAATTTTTAATGGAGAATCAATTGATAAACAAAATACAAGAATGAAAGTATTGTAAAATTAGAGGAGAGATGCATAAATTTGTGTTAATTAAATATCTAGATCACAAGCTAATTAATTGAATGTTTCGTTTTTCAGATAAAGACGATAATTTATCTTCTCCAGAAGAATCAAGATTCAAAGGTATGTCAAATTTCGTTCTAATTTAAATGAACATTATAATAAATAAAGCTTTAATTAAAAGGACAATTTTAATGATTCAGTTCAGTTCAGGGTCTACATCTTAGGCAACCAATATGTGGAATCAGAAAATGTGTTGCCCTAAAAGGCTACAGATTACAAACAGTTTTTGCAAACTCATATTTTAAAAAACTTTACACTTATGTTTTACCAGCAGTTTTCTGTGCCCTTAAAAAGTTTCAAGCAGCTTAAGTAGGAATAGAAAAGTATGAGAGTTTTGAGTATATGTGTGCCTATATAGAATATTTCATTATCAGCCGATATAAAAGCCTTTTAAGGAGTTTACTAGACGTCTGTTTTTTTATGCAAAAAAGTAGTATACAAGTTACTACTTTCTTGCAAACTTTTTTACTTATACAAGTAAAAAAAGTTACAGTAATCTAATATTTTAATTTGAGTACAATTCTGAAAACAACAATGTCCATATTTTCGTAGACTTTTGAAGTAGGAGAATTTTTTATTCTCCTTAATTAATTGTTAAAAATTGAGACTTGCACCCTTTATCTACTGACATTACTTAGAACTACCGTAAAAATAATTTTTTTAATCTTTAGTTCATTATAACCATCTCCTTTAAAAATCTCTACCAAATACTTCATTTAATCAGCTGACTCCATCTCTGCTTGCTTCTATTAAAGTAAGATTGTTTTAAATTGATAACTTTCCCCTCACTTTCTAATCATAGGAAGCCAACGACAAAAGGTGAATTTTAGACATTGGTTTTACGTTTAAAAGGTTAGATTTCCCAAAAGTGTGTCATTCAAAATGTCACTTCTTTAGTTTTGATTGAGTTATATACTCTTTTGAAAAAGAATCAGTAATTTCTTATAAAACAGTCATCAGACTTACTGCTAAATGTTTATTATTTTTTTCTCAATTTTATGTTACGTGAATCACTTTAGTCATTCATTGTCTAACTAAAACAAGAGAAAGGAGACAGTTTCAAGTTGGTGTTCTTGGCATTTCTTAATTTCATCGTTAAAGTGCTACAACAATGAATACTGATAAATTGTTACCTTAAAGCTTCATGTGTGAATGATACACAGCTTCACCATTTTTTGTTTTTCAAGATATTTTGACCTAGTGATTGCTGAATGCATAGAATCATTTATGGCAAAATTTAAAAATGTGTTAAAAATTTTGAAAAAAAATAGTTAGGAGACCACCTATCAGTAAACCGAATTCTATTTTATTCGTTTTAGTCGTTATTACCTGATGCGTCAGTAAAAATTTACGCATTTTGAATAATTTTTCACAGAATCTCAAAATGTAAAGAAAATTTTGAAAATATTGGTTGCCTATAGTTTAACTTGGGTAGCCACCTGTCAGCATGCTAATTTTCATTTCATTTTTGGTATTACGTCACGAACGGAATGAGAGAACGGCAGACTACTAGGCCCCGTACTAGTATCCATACTACTAGTACGGGGTTACCAGGGGCTTGAAATAGATAGAAATCGCAAACTTTTTGAATTCCGAGTAATGTACAGACAAGTCTAATTTTATTTCTATAGATTTTTTCATGAATTTGCTAAAGGGGACTTCTTTAGTTGTTTAGGTTAGACAAAGTTACATGAAAATCCTTTACATTATGGCATATATTTTCTAGAAAAAGTTGTCAATAATTCACAAAACTGATGTCAGAAATAGTATGTATATCAGTACTGACATCTAACAGAAGGTGATGAAAATGGTTGAGTTTCAAAGGATTAAGAAAAGTTGATGAGTTTTTAAACGAATCAAATAATGGCAGATCTGTATTATGCACTCTCGCAAACTATATAAGGTAGATGACGCATTAGTCATTTTTCAATGCTTGTGCTTATGAAGTTTTTTTCTGGAAGTTGCATCAGCATTTAGTACATATTTTAAGCGTTCATAGTATTTGTGAAGAAACACTCAATTTTTTGGTTCCATGAGATAATTTGTTTTTAAAACAGTAAAAAGCCACTTGATTAATAATCATTCTAGAAAAAGTATGAGAGTTAAAATAGAGAACAAAAAGGTCTTGCGTACAGAATGACAGACAGACATATATACATACTTTTTTAAAGGTCGTTTCGATTCCCAAGTGCTTGAAATGAATAAAAATCTCAAATTATAAATAAAGCACGGACAAAAGTACTATAGATTAATTCATTTATATGAACTGTTATAAAAACTAAAACCAATAAATAAGAACTTTGTATTGCTAGCTGAGATGCATTCTATATTTCGTTTCGATTGGCGATTGAGAAGTTAGCGAAATATTGATCTCAAAATTCTAAGTGATTCTAAATAAATTCTGAGACATGCAGTGTAGGTTAAATAAAAGCATGTGAAATGAGTAAGGATATTTGAAGAGCTCATTAATCTTCCAAAAATTAAAACGTAAGTGGCTCTTTTTGTTTCTTTCTAACGTGTTTTGCAACGTAAGAGAACTAGATATTCCTATAAAACTATCTCGTATTTTGCATTGGGTATTCTTAACGCAGTTGGGAAAAAGATTTTTTTTTTCGTATTAAATCGAGAACTTTCTACACATTTTTAAGTTTTTATAGCTTTATTTTACCTATCTCTTTCCGTTTTCTGCTTTTAAGAGGGGACGTAACCGATCTCATCATGTAGCGCATAGCCACTTTAATATGGGTCCTTACGTTTAAGAAGACAGTCGTTACTCTCGTTAAATTAATGTAAACAGGAGTTAAGGGGCCCTCTATATGTCTCGCTTTCTACTGTTTCATTTACCAAAATAATTTTATTTTATTTAGAATCAGAAAAGGCAGATAACTGGAGTATTGAGCCATTGATTTGGTCTGAAGATCTAGATGAAAGCCGTGAAGGTAATACATATTTTCTATTGTGTTATGAAAACTTGCTGTTGGCCAGGGGTGGTCAACTTTTTCCATATCATGCGGGTTGAGTTGGAAAATATGAACACGGGTAGGTTTTAGTTTAGGGGAAGGAAAAGTGAGAAAAGCAAAAACGTATGACCTTGAGATTGAAACTGTTGTACTGAGTAAGAGAGTTCTGGAACTAATTTTTCGGATCAGAGATTGTTCGATTTTTGATAATATTGCACTTTAGAATGAACAAATACTTCCTTTTGACTTAGAATAATAAATTATTTTTAAAAAATCTAGGCACGAAATTATTTCGAAAGTCTTCGATCTGTCTAAAAAGAATCAGTAGACACAAGGATGAAATACGCCACTTGAAATCATCCAATTCGGCAAGTTCGGCGCATGCGTCACAATTTGGCCATTCCTATTGTATGCTCTTCCTCTTGTAACATGACAGTAAAATTAATTCATAATCTTTAAACTTGAGTGTTCTAAAATAGACTAATGGTTTTCAAAAATTGGTAGTAGGGAGAACGGTTGATATTAAAAGAACAATCCTTGCACCAAATTCATGTTACAGGGTGTCAATTTTCCTCGCAGAGTTCTTGATTTTAGTTCAACATTTTTTCGGACAGATTTTTATGAAAACCTTACTTATTTTCGTATAAGCATCAAAATAAAAAAATTTCCTAACACTTTATTTATTTATTTACCAAGAGAGGATAGCTCACGTCACTGAATGTGTCGTTTAGAGCAACATACGTCCTTCCCGGAGTTTCCCGCCACAATTTTGATTCTCATCGGAAGGTGGGGAGACTTCTGAATATTGGCACCCCTCAGAATCTGCTAGCAACCGCCGAGGGAACTATCGGAAGCACGAATTTAACGTGCACGTATACCGCATGTACACGGTGGTTTTTAGTGGTATGTCGGTATCGAACCCGCAACCTTCCGGTTACGAGTTCAACGCCTTAACCACTGGGCTACCACGGCCCAAACAAAAAGAAACACTTTGAAGATTTTGTCCCTTATTGTTCAGCATCTTCAGGAAGATGGCCCCGCCATGGCCGAGAGGGATAAGGCATTCAAAATGGCCGAAATGTGAAGTTCCGGGGTTCGGGCCCCGTCACGCGATTCTCGATCTAACGGTCTGGAGTTTTGGTCGGTTTTCTCCAGGTGTAATGTGAATACCCTTTACAACCCCGTAGAAAGTCCTCCGATAAAGGCACCCCCCATCCTAGGAAGATACCTCACGTGCAGGTTTGCTTTAATACGCACAACACATGAAGATGTTTCAATCTTGATAGGTACGTTCATACGGTTATGAGAAAGAGAAAAAACAAATAACAAAATAAATCAGCTGAAAAAAAAAAAACCACTTGAATATGATTGACGAGTGTCTTATCTCAGTGAACTGCCAATCTGCAAAGTCTAAAAATTACTTGAATGGTAGTATTCAACACAAATTGTTTGAATGAGAACCGGGTAAAATACTGTTGTAAGTATAAAAAGAATAAAGCAATTAATAAAAATTTCGATAGCCGAAGTAATTGAATGTATAAAAACACATTCCTAAACTTAAAAATAAGTATTTTAATGAGTAAAATTAAACAAGCAAAACTGGATTCTAAAAAGTCTGCATAACTGCTCATGGATTTTTTTTTTTTTTTTAAGGTTAAATGCTAGCAGTTGGCTTGCTGCGGTACGTTAACTGTATGAATTAGCTGGATAAAATTCCGTTTTATGATAATAGGGCATTTTGAATCGTAAGCCCTATAGAAACAAGGAATTTTGTAAAAGTTTTAGCTTATTCATGTGAAATTGCACCTTCAGGAAAAAAATTAATTAAAATGATCTATGGACTAATACTTTTTTTACCGTCGTCTGCAGTCCTTGAAACTAAAGGCACTTCGTGAAGCAAACTATAGTCGGTTAATAAATTAACCGAACACTGCACCCCTTTGCAAGACAGAATATTTTTGGCGTTATATAAAATTAACGGAGTTCTACAACGCAAAGTGAAGTTTATTCGTTTTTTATTTTTAGATTAATTATTGAGATGAAAACTTTATGTTGTGAGTGAAACAATTTTGCGCAATAATTTACTCCTAGTGGATTAAATCCAATTAAGTATATTTTTTTTAAATGTCTTTCTTCCTTGCGTTGAACGGGCATTCAACTGGTAAAACGAATATTTAAATGGCCCGTTAACAAAAATATTTTTCATTTAAATGTAAAGTGCAAAATACCCATTTTTTACGCAATTCATTTCAATTTATTTTATTTAAATTGAGCTTGGACTTTTCAATATTTTATACATAATTACTAAAAGTCCAGTTACATTAATATCAAATATTACAGTTATTAAATCACCAGTCTTAATAAAATATAATCTTTTATATAGTCATAAAGTGCTTTTGAAATCTATAAATGACTCGGAAATGCAGTTTAAACAATAACTGGCCAAGCCCACTAACTCTAATGCATTCAAAGTTTTGGGATGACCCTGCCAGTATCAGACGATTGCAACCAAAAAGAAAGGTGCGCACATTTAGGAGTTAGAACCAGGCCTGTCGAGAGGGGGGGATTCCCCCGGGCCCCTGTTTTTTGGCGGCCCGGGCAAAACTTTCAAAAAAAAATTCTGTATAGACAGAAATAGAACTCTTTGTATTGAGTCGGCAGTAGCGAAGGAACTAGACTTTAAAATTATTATTGATACTTTTGCCTCAAAAAAAAAAAAAAAAAAAAGGCGAGAAAAGCTAATTTTTAATAGTTTTGATTTTGTAAAGAAAAAATCCAATTATTCGTATTATAAAGACCAACATTAAACTATTTAATGAACGCGTGTTTTTTAAACTAAAATTTAAAAATGCCAGATAGTGAAAAAAAAAGCAGTTTATTTGTATTTTACAATGTGAATAATTTTTTTGGAGGGGGGGGGGGTGGGCCCGGCAGATATACACCCCCCCCCGGGCCCGAGTTTGTCTCTCGACGGGCCTGGTTAGAACCGCCCTAAATACAAAATTTCTTCAACGGCTAATTGTTAAGAAGTAATGCGAGATACATACATACACAGGTCACGCGGAAACTAGTCAGAATGGAGTTAAAAGGACCGCAGAAGATAGGAAGGGGTATCATGGAATAGTGAGAAATGCGTTAATACCGGTTTTGGGTCTGTTTGGACACAAGAATACCATGAACTACTGAATAAATTCCCATAATGCAGTGCAGAGAGGGCTGGCCGCTTGTTTATACCTCTCACTACAGAACAAAGCGTGTTTTTGTTTTATGGTTTTCAAGAGTTTTTCCTGGTGAGTATTCATGCATTTGAACCTACTATCCCACGTATGACTTGAATATTGATGTTAAGCATAAACGCTGAAGAAATCGTGGTTTGTTTATTGTGTACTCCTTCCTGTACTTTGTACTCAATCAGTTTTAAGGCTCGGTGGGGCACTGGTGTAGCCAAAATATTGTTTCGGAGGGGGGGGGCACAGACAGTTTTCCCAAATGAACAATTATTTAATTAATATTCTAATCATTAATTGTAATTAGAAATAAAATTATAATTAGTAATTAATCTTAATTAAAAATAAGATTGTAATTATTAATTGTAATTCGAAATAAGATTTTAATTATTAATTCTAATTAGAATATTACTTAATTAGCAATTTCAAAAAATATCCTTAAATATATGTTTAAAGATGCTATTCAGTATTAATTTCGCAATTTAATTACTATTTCTCCAATATAATAATCTCTGTATATAGATGCTTTAGTACCAGTTTAGTCTGGGGAGGATCTGAACCTAGATACACATATTTTTTTTTTTTTTTTTAATAGGCCCGTATCTGCTGCTACAGTAAATATATCCAAAGAAAGATACTGAAAATAAAACTAAATAAATGCTGTTTAAATCGCAATAAACTGCCTAGTAAAAAAAATATTCTTGTTATGAGAAATTTTCTTATTATAAACAGGAAATATATCAATGTATCCCGGGTTTTCAATCATTTCATGAGTAGCTGCATAAAGCTAATACATATTTTATAAGGAAAAGCACGCAAAACTTATAATTATTTTTAAAATTAACTCCCACAGGACAGCGACACTAATCCCCCCCCCTCAAAAAAAATAAAAACCCTTCAGTTATAAAGCACAGGCTATACTAACACAGTTTCTTATTGCCATTAATAAGTGAAAATGTACAGTTTTATGAAGCAACACATTAATTCCCTCAGAAAATTGTACACCCCATCAAGCGTGCTTGTAGCGTACATGTGGTGCTCGTAGCGTACATCTTCCCCGCCACCTGTTTTCACCACAGTAATAATTGTAAAGAAGAAATAAAAAGGCAAATCCAGCTAAATATAGATCTACTTTAGTAGCGGCCATTTTAGTCCACAAAATTGTAGATTTCATTATTACTATTTATTTTGAACAAATAAGGTGAAGTTTAAATCAATCAAGAAAAAGTCATTGTAATTTTTTTTTTTTTTTAAGGAACTGTTTTACGGCCGATTCCTAATTATAATGAAGTGTTTAAAATAAAAAATTGTATCAATCGGTGTATATTTCAGAATGTCTTTTAGCATGTTCGAATACTGGATAGAGCTTCAAATATTAAAAACAGTGCTCTCAGACGCAAAAAGAGGCATTTTTCTGTTTATTAATATTTTTATTATAGTAATATTTTTTTATAGACATAAATGTCGAATACGTGACTGCGGCTTTTGTAGAGGAAAAATATTTTTAGAAATTTTGTCTGCTTCAAAACGGGGGTGAAACTATTATGCGAGGGCGACTATTACGCAAGTAAACACGTTATGTTTAATTATAAAAAATAAATAAATAATAACGGAATAATTTTGTTTTCTTTCTTTCATTTATTCTGAAATATCGTTAAAAGATCCGCTAAAAAAATGCGGATCCGGATATTTTTTTTTCATCCGTGAATACGGATACGGATATCCGGAACACCTCTAAAAATAATCATATATCGATGTCTTTTAGTGTCCAGAATCCCCCTCCTCCCGCCCGCCCCCCCAAACCTACTGAATTGCTACGTTACTGAGCTCGATCGGATTGAGGGAGACCTAGCGTTGAGCTAAGGATTATTATTACTGGTTTTCTTTTTATAAGTGCAAGAGTTTATTCTGATTCATGGTAATTTTTCTTGTTAGCTCTTTGTTTTTAAATAATAAATTTTAAAATAAGGAAGATTTATAAGTATATATATTTATATAATATTTTTATTTCTGAAAATAATCAATTTAAACATTGGTACTCTTATTTTAAAGATGCCTTTTTTAAAATTAAGTTATGGTATTAATAAGTCAAAAACAACTTTTTAAAAATCTTTTTTTAATTAAATGTTAGTGTAATTGTAATGTTTTTAGACAACTTTTTAAATGCTGAAAAAAAATAGCAAGACTTTTTGAAGGAAACTGGCTTAAAATGATTTAAAATTCATTTCTTAAAATGTAAAATATTGGGTATATATAATTGTGATTAAAATTAATAGTTAATTAGCTTTGTTTGAATAGTTTTAATAATTATATGTTTACTATTCTTGATATTGAAAAGCTTATTGCCCCTCACAGACTTTGATTGAACATCTGTAAGCCTTCTGATGAGAAAGCTTAAACTTTCTACATCACCTCATTAATGCAAGGGAGTATATTTTATTTATTGGGAATTTGGGTAAGAGGGCTGTATAAAAAGTAAAAGTTTGTATTTACTTACATTTAATTTCCTGAAAATTTTATTCGACACCATAAAGTAACTTTGTAATTATATATGTCTAAGATCAATATTTAAAGAAGAAAACCTTTGTCAGTGCTTGTAAGACACCCTCTCTAATAGGGTATACGGCTGGAAGAAATAATGATTTTTATTTAATATTAAAACTATAAAACGTTTTACTTTCAGTGTACGTTATCATGTGAGTTATTTTGATTTTGTGTTTAAGGCAGATCTACATAAGGGCTGCCTGCTTAATTAAGGCATGCCTTGAGCGGAGAACTTTTTGAGGGGTACTAGCGCTTATTCAGGTTACAACTACTGAAAACAGTCGCGCTGTAGGCCAGAACCCTAGATCTACATACTTCAGCCCTTTACCAAATTGCCATTAAATTAGTAAAAAGTATTCATATTATAATGTAAAAAGTTAAAAATAATTTTTTTAAGCTTTATAAGATAAATTTATATCTTATAAAGATCTTATACAATATACAATCATATGTATTTTTGTTTGGCGTCCAATTATTTCTAGGAATCCTATGCATTCATTCCGCCCTTCTTTGTTCGTCTTGCGGGAACCTGTATACAAGGGCGGTTCTACAGTTGCAGTCTGGGGGGGGGGGTTTATAATTTTATATAACCCCCCATTTATTTTATAATTTATATAAACTCAGTGCCTCAGAGAAGGAGTGACTACCGGGGGACATAGAGAGGAAAAGGGTCACCTTTGACTGCACAATACACTTCATATATGTGAATAAAATGTTTAATCAATCACCAAATGTGAAATAAGTGTTTAATTAATCATATAATTGATGAAGTATGTAAATCCCAAAAGTAATAACCATGCATCTACGACCCCATCGATCAAAATTGTTCCTCCCCCCCCCCCCCTCCTACTAAAATGAGACGGGCTCGGGCTCTGTAATTCGCGATTGTGAATTTCCTATGCAGAATTATTTTTTTCACTTTCGTTTTCAAAATCCTGGGAGGGGTAATTACCCCCCCCCCGTAAAACCGCCTAATGCCTGTACACTTTTGCATTTTCTTCTTTCTGATAGCTTGATTTTTAGCCGGGAACGCAGCAAGAAGGCATTTATACAGATAGAAAAATTAATAGTTTAAATAGCAAGATATTTTTAAATGATGGTTTTTTTTATCATTTTAAGAGGTTTCTAGTATAATACATTATGTACACATATTGCTTGCACACCTTTAAACAAGAGAACAGCAATAGGATGACCAGCAACTCAATTTTCTTGCTAAAGAAGGTGGTTTTTTCCCCATATTTTGTTTTCTAAACTACGATTTTGTGGACTAAAATGGCCGCTACTAAAGTAGGTCTACATGTAGTCGGATTTGCTGTGGTGAGAACGGAAACAGGTGGAGGGGGAGATGTACGCTACGAGCACCACATGTACGCTACAAGCACCCTTGATGGGGTGTACGCTATGAGCACGTACGCTACGAGCACGGCACCGTTTGCTCACAAACTTAAAATATTTTAAATAATGCAGCAGTGCCGTAACTTGAGTTTAGGAGGCCCAGGGGCGAGAGTGAATATGGGGGCCCTTTTAATCTTATATTTTAAAAACGAATATAGGTTAGCACGTACATGCATTTGTATGTACGCAAAGACAGAATTAAACACTTTCAGTTAATAACACATATGATATATTATATAAGTATTTATTTTTTTTTAAATTAAAAATCGACCTCTAATTTAAATTAATAAATTTTCTACTTCTGAAAAATTCACTTTAATAATACAATTTACAACAGGCAACATACACCTCTAAATAGAAGTCAGTGGCGTACCGCTAAGCTATAGCAAGAAAGTCGTGTGTCCTTTATGACACTTGAAAAGGGGTGCAGATTTCTACAGCTAGCTTGACGCAATAAAAAAAAAAGCGTTTAGCAAGTACGATCTCATCGTTGCAAGGACGTGACAACAGCTATTCTCTCTTCTGTACCCATCGTTGCTTCCCGTATGGGTACTTGAATGCCTATGATGTAGCTCAACGCAAACGCTTTCTTGATACAAGAGCATTGAAACATTCTGGTCTGGAAGCAACGATGAGAACAGAAGAGAGAATCGCTACCGTCGCCTCCTTTTAACGAGGGGAGCGGACAGGTTAAAGTTAATAAGACACTACTTATTGTGACCTAACTTTTTGATAGCTTTTTCATTTGCTTAATCAATGACCACAACACAAACCATGAAACAAAGAATGGTCATATACAAACGAAGAGATCAGTGTCGTTCTTACTAAGAAAAAAAGAAGTGCAATTTTGTTGCCTGCCATGAGCACTACTTTACCTGGGTATGCCATTGGGGAAAATAAGAATTATAATAGTTAAATACATTTACTAAAACCTAATGAAGAAAAAAAAACAGAAAACACTAGTAATATTCTATTAGTCTGAAAATTATTCTTTTAATATAATTTAAATTACTAAAAATTACAGCAGCAACACCAAACGCTTATATCTTCGTCTTAAATTTTAGCAAGATTATACTACTGAATTGGTCATTCATTTACTCAGCTAAGAAAAGAGTAAAACACAAAAGAAATAAAACACTTGTATTTAAAAAATTGTAATCGGATAACAGCGATATTTATTTGTTGCAAATTTCATATTAAAATTCTTTATTTACCAATAATAATATATTAAGAGTAAAATGTTTACTTAAACTATAAACCTCAGAACATTCTTCCATTACATTGCATGTAAAAGTAAATATACATTTTATTTTCGTACTTTCGTATTAAAATATTTATAAGTTATTAATATTAGTTGTATTACGTAATTAATATTATGATTATTATAAGTTGTAGTCTTATCGAAGAAAAAAGCAGTAATTAAACTAACAGCTTTTACTTTTCGGGTTGTAAAATATTAAAAGCCTATACTTTATATTGCATCCAACTTATTAACGAATGTTTCTTAATAAAAAAGTTTAGTGTTAAATTTTCATATTTGAACACAATGTATATTTGTTTATTCGAAATTTAAAATTTAATAAATTATAACAGTAAATAAACGCATTACTATTACTTAAAATAAAAGTATCAGATAGAAAATGTAGAAATATTGAAAAATTAAGACATGATTTATGGATACAATTAATTATATATTCTGTTATTTTTTACATACAGTGCCATGCTATGTGAAATATAAAATATGAACTAACCTTTTAAGAATTCCACATTATGTTGCAAAATATTTTCATCTTCTGATGTTGTATTTCCAGACGCTGAATTTTTTGCATTATGCAGCGAGTCAGAGCATTCAGCTAAATTAATAATGTCTCTGGATTTTTCTTCCGAATGTATTAAAATTTCATCTGAAGAGAATTCTCTTAAATTTTTTTCCCTTAAAGAGTATTTCATTTGGAATATATTCCTTTGAACCTGATGCAATAGATCTCACACCAGAAGAATCTCCACCTCTTATCCAACATGCCAAATTTTTCGCATATTTTGTTGCCTCTAATTTCAGCTCAGCAGCTCTTTTACGCTTTTGAGCTTGAGAGCTCTTTTACGCTTTTGAGCTTGAGATCTCTTTGACGCTCTTGCATAAGTCCTCTTCATACTAATTATGTATAAAGAAGCTCTGCGATTCTTTAATCCTATGAAATAAACTGTTGAAGAATTAAAAACATCAAACTTACTCCCAAATTTTACTAAAAATTTAGGAAGTCGAAAAACACAGAATACTCGAATATCCCACTTTCAAAGCAATCTCTGTCACTGTGTTGGTTAGAATAAACTGATCCTCTAGACTGCAGGCACTTTCCGTGTGTTAAAATAATCTGCTACCTTTAAAAGGTTCACCTTGCAGAGATGAGAAAAAAAGGTCAAAGAAAGCAGATATAACTCAGTTTATGACTGAAAACATGCAGTCCTACCGTTTAGTTAAATTAATGAATTGAACGGAATGTCCCTTTAACACCCACCGCCAGAGAAGTGCTGCTAGCAATTTTGGGTGGTCTGCCCTATTAGTACTAAACTATCTACAAGTCTTGGGGTGGTCTGATTCATAGTACCGATACTGTTCTTAGGACAGTGACTGATTGCTTCGGAACAAAATACACTGCTGGCCATCGTAAATGCAACACCCTGAAGGAAGCATGCAAATAATATGAAATTTACAACATGCATTAGCTGAGGTGAGATATGCAAATGATTAGAATTTCAGCGCAGACGCACATCAAGCGCGCCTGTGGCGCCACCTCAAAGCGCTATTTAAGGCTTGGAGATTTCGACGGTTTCAAGTACAGCAATTGTGTTTTTCTTGCTTTTTTTTTCAAAAAAACGATAAATTATGCCTCGTAGGAAACAACGATCATCTTTTGATCAAGTATCCGAGTTTGACAGAGGAAGGATAGTGGCATACCGAGATTGTGGGTTATCTTTCAGGGAAATCGGTCGTCGTATTGGACGAAACCAAACAACTGTGATGCGGATATGTGATCGTTGGGTGCAGGAGGGTACGACGGGCAGACGTGATCGACCGCATCGACCTCAGTGCACCACGTCACGTGATGACAGGCAGATTGTACGCATGGCAGTGACGGACCGCTCAGTCACATCACGAACCATATCACAGCAGATTCAGTCTGTAACGCATCATCCAGTGTCTGCGCGTACCATTCGACGTCGTTTACAGCAGAATGGTCTGTCCGCAAGACGTCCGTTGCTTTGTCTACCTCTGACGCGGAACCACAGACGTCTCCGCCGCCAATGGTGCGATGAAAGAAGGATGTGGACGACAGAATGGAATGAAATTCTCTTTACTGACGAGTCACGCTTCTGTATGCAACACCACGACGGTCGGATTCGAGTCTGGAGACACCGTGGAGAGAGGATGCTGAACAGCTGCATTATGCACCGTCACACTGGTCCTGCACCGGGTATTATGGTATGGGGCGGTATCGGATATCTCTCTCGCACTCCTCTAGTACGCATTGCCGGTACTTTAACCAGCCAGCGCTACATCTCCGAGGTGTTGGAGCCAGTTGTCCTTTCTTACCTTCAGGGCTTGCCAACAGCCATATTTCAGCAGGATAATGCACGGCCACACGTGGCACGCATTGTCCAAGGGTTCTTCGTCAATCACCAGATTGAATTGCTTCCCTGGCCGGCGCGCTCTCCGGATCTTTCGCCGATAGAAAACATGTGGTCCATGGTTGCTCAACGACTGACCCAGAGTTCATCCCCAGCTGTCACACCAGATCAACTTTGGCAACGTGTGGAAGCTGCTTGGTCTGCTGTACCCCAAGAACACATTCAAAGTCTCTTTGAATCAATGCCGAGGCGTGTGGCAGCTGTGATCTCCAACAACGGCGGCTACTCTGGGTACTGATTTTGGCAGGAACCACGCTTCATAGAATGCTGTAAATTTAATCATTTGTTACTTGGTCAACATGTTATCTACACAATAAATTTTGTTGTGATATCTCTTGTTTTTCTTGGTGTTGCAATTTGGGTGGCCAGCAGTGTAAAAGGAAGCTCTTTGGCATTTTAAAAAGTGTTTTAAATAGGCGGAAGTGTCGAAAATCTATTGGAACCATATGCGATCCATTTGATGCCTACAATTTTCAGACCTTGTTAATTACATCGTCTGAGTTGTCCTTCAGACAGCACGTGTTTGTGCCTCAAGTAGAAAAAAAGGCAATAAATTTTACGTTTGACAAAAATTCCCTTACGTTTGTTAATGGACAGTTTTACAGTTTTACGATGATGGATAGTTTTACATTTTTACCTTGAAAAGCATTAAACAGATTTTCTATCAATCTATCTTATATGTGATAAATAACAATCTTTAGTCTAGTCATGTGGAAATATCATTAAATAAATAGAATTTAAAAAAAAAAAAGCTTTTGAAATATAATGTAATGAAAATTCTCTCAATTAGGACACAAGTTTTAATATTTAAAAGATATTAGCTCTAATTCATTCTGAATCACAATCACAATACTTAAAAGTAGGTTTTATGCAGTGGCGCACAGTATGGGTGCCCATAAGATAAGAATAATTTTAGAGAGGGCCTATCATTTGCGGAAAGGGACTTATCTCAGGCTTTGAAATATTTTAGAATGAAAACAATACAAAAATACAAAAGAATTCAGAACGCAGTAAAAATGCTCATTTCGCAATCCCCACAGTGCGGGATGAATTATTTTTTAAAAAGTACTTTCCAATCCCTATTCTTCTTTCCTTTTTTTCTTTTTTTTTTTTTTTCATTTGAGAACTAAATACCTTTGTTTTTTGACATTTTATAAAAAGATCGGGCAAAAATGAATACTTGTCATAAATAAGTCACTGACTAGAAGTAGATGAGTTCCAAAACTTTACAAAGTTATTTTTCCTCATGCTTCGTCCCTTTTCTCATGGAACTTTATGGTCTCCCCATCTTAAATAATTACAAAATTACATTACTTGATAAAAAAATTAATAAGTTAGGCCCCATTATGGACGAGAGGATAAAACACTCAACATGCAACATAGTAAGATGGCTGAAGTGTGAGGGCCCAGGGTTCTGTCCTGCCGTGCGGCTGTCGATCTAAGGTTCGGAGTTTTGGACGGTTTTCTCCAGATGTAACGTGAATACGCGTCAGCGAACCTCAGCTCATTGCACTCCTTCTAAGCAGATAACTCTTGCATAGCTTTACCTTAACACAACACAACAAAATTAATAAATCATCAATATAGCTCTTATGTGTTCGTGATAAAAGTAGTATTATTTCTAATAAAAGCAACCAATAATCGAGCACTTGATTTGCAAAAAAAAAGGTATTTTTAATTTCATATATTGAAGTAATTAATGGATTTCACATTCCGGCTGAAATGTAGCATTTGTTTTCATTTTTAGTTTGAGTGTTTATACGAATAATTATTGAATCATTTGTATAATGAATGTAAAAGAATGTACAAATCGCTGACTATTACACAAGTAAAAGAAAAGGACGACCAGAAAATATTAAAATATTTTGCAAGAGGGGCTCAGACCATTGGATTTTAGAGGGGAAAATTAAAGGACATAGTGTCAATTTAAGAAGTTTAATTTTGAGTTTTAGGATATGCGAGAAAAAGCAGCTCATGCCATTTGGCATTTGGAGTTGTGTATGCCATGCCATGCCATTCCCAATTTAGATCCTCATTAAAGGGAAAAGGAAATTTTCGAGCATTCACTTTTACTCTAGAAAAATGTGGAAGGAAACTTCAACTCTATATATTTGCTATGCGCTGTGGGGTACACAAATGGTGTGTGAGGGGATTCAACATCCCCTGCCCTTTGTCCATGCATTTTTAACATAAAGTCCGAACATTTTTGACATAACATTACTCCCATACCCCCTTCTCTTACAGGAAGTCAGTGTACACAACTGATTATGCATCTGCACATTCTTTTCTAAGTGCATAAAAATGCTTGTGAGTAATAATTACAAAAAAAGAAAAAGAAAAAAACAGGCCTTTTTCTTGAAATTATCTTAGTGATATGATACTTTTAAGAAATTAGAGGGGGCCCCCAAAAGGTATGTTTGCTTCAGAGTGACTTTCTGAGGCCCAGATCATGTTTTTCTAGAATACAAATAAAGGGAACACAAGGTCATTACTTAAAGAACTTTGACTCTAAAAATACTGGCATATAAATTTAACTGTTACAAATCATCTGTACATATCTTAATACAGCGGATCTGTTGGTGAGCTGTTAGTTGTTTTATAAGCGATATTTTTTCCAGCTTAAACAGTGATAGGTGATCCGTTTAGAATGTTAAATGCGCAAATCTAAAAAGTTATAGAAGACAAAAAAAAAAAAAAAGACCCAAGAAGTTGGGGAAAATAGCCATATGGATTTTGAGGTCCCTACCTGTGGGGGCTCCGGGCATTCGCCCCGTTTTGCCTCCCTATTTTTACGGCACTGTAATGCAGACACAATATGAAAATAACAAAGGACATTCAATAAAACCTTCCAAAACTCTGGTTTCTGGAATAAAGTTGATAATAAGATTAAAATACTCTACACAATGCAAATGCAATGTTAAAATAACAAATATAACTTATGGAGAATCTTTCAAAACTTTGCCCTTTTGCATACGGTTGGTGATAGGATTAAAATACTATATAGTATATACAATGCAGACACAATATTAAAATAACACAGACATTGCTCGAAAAAAATTCCGAAACTCTGCTCTTTGAAATAAGGTTGATCACAAGTTAAAATTTTCTGCGCATTGCTAATAAAATATTAAAATAATACAGACGTCACTAGAAGAAAATCATCCAAAAGCCTGGCTTGTGGAATAAAGTTGATTCAAATTTTGAATTGTTCTCTATAAGTAGTCTGAACTAATTACGCAGAACAATTCAAACTTCGATTTTTGACCAATGAAGTATTTAAATTCAGAATTCAAGATTTGAAATTTGAACATTAAAACATAAAATTAGTGGCTAATGTTCAATTTGAATAAGTGTTGAGCTGTTAATTAAATCTGTTCAAAGTACATGTTACATAATATTAGGACGATTAAAATGTAAAATACACCTGATTTCTCTTCCTTTTTTTTTTTTTTTTTTTCAAAACCAGAGGCATAAAGTTATCCAGAACTGAACTGATAAGTTCTGATAATTATTAAGGGGGGGGGCACTCATGAATAGAGGATGAGCCATAAGTCACAGGGGTGAGCACTAGAGATGAGACAGACTCAGCCTGAACCGGGCACGGGAACACTCTGTAATTCACGATAGTGCTCGAGCTCGTTAGAAATTTCTGTTTTATTGAACATACTCTTTCTAACCAGATTTTAAAAAGTGATTCATGAGAGAAACAAACTAATTATTATTATTTCATAAACTTGAATATAAAGAATTAGAAGCATTAAAAGTTTGCTCTTATATTTGTCTTTAATTTGCACAAACGACAAAATTTATGATATTCTTTCAATGATGTAATTGACTTTTATTTACATATTAGCTGAAATTTCGGGTTAAAAGTCCTCGGGCTCGGGCTATAAAAAATGTGCTCGAATTCATCTCTAATCGGCACCCCTGTGGAAGGTTAACTCAAAGTTGTATAAATATTAGGGAATTTGCAAAAATTAGTTTGATGAATTCTGTGCATTCTGATCTGAAATGAAAGCAGGACTGAAATTATCCAAGGCTAAGTAGGTTTTAGCCTATGGGCTCCGACCATTTCAGAGGCCCGCATGGAGGCAAGTCAAAGAGAAAAAGTATTAAACTTATAATATTTTTAGAATGCCATATTAGTGATTGTATATGTAGGAAATTTTTACAGCTAAGACGCTTGTTAGCTGTAATAGGCGTATGAAAAATTGGAGGTAGCTCATTTCTAAATGATCTATTTAGAATTTTGCGTATTTCTCTGATGTGTTCAGTTAAGTACAGTTTAACAAAATAGAATACATTTGTATTTCAAAGCACAGTAGCATGTACATATTATTAATACCCATTAGTTAGAAATTTATTGAAAAGTCGTGGTCAGAGGCCTTGAAAAGAAATTCTCATTGATATTAAAGTCTAGACTGTTTTTGTAGAGGGCCTCAAAAATTTCATAGTCCTTAGGCGACTCATAGAGATTAATCTGTCTGTATGACGTAGAATATTTGCTTGCCACCCTCAATAAGTGTGTTACTTTTTGAGTGTGCCCTCTCACAAAGTTTTAACATAGAATTTTTAAAAAAACAAAAATAAAAATAGGTCTGTTTAATTGTTTATCTTAAAAGATATAAAGATTTAATAGTCGCATTTTAATAAATAACTTAATATCTTCAGAACAATCAGAAAATCAATCCACAAACAATCAGATAATAAAGGTATTAAGCTCTGGTTTTTCAGATTAATTTCAAACCCAAAACTGATGCTCTCATTGGTTGCAGTTTAAAATTACAAAGGAAAGCACTTTAGAATATTTAAAACAATTTTTAACTGTGAGTAGTAAAAGTATTAAGAAAAAAAATTTCGTGGGGGTGGGGGATCACGGGCCCGGTTGGTCCCCACTGCCTATGCCAGTGAGGTCGGGGGGCATAGGGATCATTTGCCCTCTCACATTTTGTAGTGAGGACGCAAGGTATACTTTTTGCCCCTCGCCATCTTTTCGAAACCCATAATTTACACAAAATCTTGTAATATTCATTAAAAGGTTTGTTGTTAGACCAACTACCAATTTTTTTATTAATTTTAATTGTTTGATGTCAGAATATAGACGCCAGATCAACAGCCAACAAACGTAACTACTTTAATCGGCATGTAGATGCCGCAGACTCTATATGTAAGTGCAAGAATTTCTATTTGTTGGGCTTCTGTTTTATTTCTGTTTTACTTTCTCAACTTTGTACTGATAATTGTCATTCTATCCAGGGATGGAGCACGGCACTCCGTAATATACCGTTAATCCCCTCACCTCCAAACAGGACGAAAACTCGAAAAACAGAGGGGGCTTATAAGGGATTCAAAGTTGAAATAAGTTAAAATCCCGTTAATGCGCCCCTCCACCCTAATAGCACAGATGGTCACAAAAGAGTCGCTGTGACGTCACAGAGGGTCACAATTGTCACAGGACTGTCACAAACTAGTCACATTGTGACTTGTGAGTGATGTGACTCTACTGTATGGTCACTGTGAAGTTTATTTGTGACCAGTCACCAGGTGACGTCGCCGTGAAGTCACCATGTGACTAGTATTTGATCGGTCGCTCACTGACTCCACTGTGAAGTCACCATGTGACTAGTATGTGATCGGTCGCTCAGTGACTCCACTGTGAAGTCACTATGTGACTGTTTTGTGACTAATGATTTTTTTTTGGACTTCAAAATGACGTCACACTGGCCGCTTTTGCAACTTTGGAAGCAGACTCATTTTTTCTAATATTTTGTGCCAATTTCTTTCGTGAAACATTTAATAAATAAATCCGAAAATAGTAATTCAATAAAATCTCGCAGTTATGTAGTAATGGACTTTAGTTTAATTTATTAATTTTTAAATTATTTCGTTTAAGCAAGAGAATATTATTTATAAAAAAAATATTATTCTTAAAAATATTAGAGTTGAGAGTTCTAATCACAATGGTGAAAACTAAGTATCTGTGAGTAAAATTAAGAATTTCTTTCATATCCCCATGGCATATTGTTTCGATAGCGTATGTAGGTTTAAATTTCGACGCAAGGTATACTTTTTGCCCCTCGCCATCTTTTCGAAACCCATAATTTACACAAAATCTTGTAATATTCATTAAAAGGTTTGTTGATAGACCAACTACCAATTTTTTTATTAATTTTAATTGTTTGATGTCAGAATATAGACGCCAGATCAACAGCCAACAAACGTAACTACTTTAATCGGCATGTAGATGCCGTAGACTCTATATGTAAGTGCAAGAATTTCTATTTGTTGGGCTTCTGTTTTATTTCTGTTTTACTTTCTCAACTTTGTACTGATAATTGTCATTCTATCCAGGGATGGAGCACGGCACTCCGTAATATACCGTTAATCCCCTCACCTCCAAACAGGACGAAAACTCGAAAAACAGGGGGGGCTTATAAGGGATTCAAAGTTGAAATAAGTTAAAATCCCGTTAATGCGCCCCTCCACCCTAAAACACAACGAAAAGGCGCACAAAAAATTAGAGGGGAAGTTTACTCCAATAAAAGGAGAAAATACGTAATGTTTTTGGAAGGTATGTCAATTGCCAGTTGTCTAAAAACTTCTATTTTCGTTTCAAATTGAGTAAATATGGAAATATTATGTACTTAACTCAGTACATAACTCACTGCGAAATATAAAAAAGAAGGAGGCGTCGGTTAGCGATGTGCTACAGCTGCAGCCATCCAGACTGCGGAGCATGGACCCCTACTCCTCATGGCACTGCATGTTTTTTATAGTGGTTTTCATTCACTGACACGCTTTTTTGTAAGTGGGTTGGGTTGCATCCATTACAACATACTGTTACGGATTTTCGAGCCAACCCGCTGTTCTGGGGTTTAAAATAATTCAAAATTCGTGTTCTACGCGTCAAATAGTTAAATTTTGCATTTTGCTGCATCGAAATCGGTTAACTAGAACCGGAGCTATGGAGTATTTGGTTTCCCCGTTGATTTACATAGCGTTTTTTAGAAATCTCGAGAAATACGGTTCGTAGGCCTTTGCTAACTTCATTTTTGGGGGACTTATTTTTGGGCCCCAAATTTGGCGATATTTCCGAAAAGTCGCCAAGCTTGGCAACATTTCGGACATTTTGTGCAATTCTCCCTATAGGGATAGTTTTCCTGTATTAACATTAAATAATAGCTTAACATTGCTCCATTACGTAATCAAAATTCGCGCTTTACGGGGATCTTTCGTAAAGCAGTTTCTTCCAGAAATTTCTAATAGCTTCTGCGTCATCTATAAAAAGGAGTGGGCTGTCCCTGTCCAGTCAGTCTTGCCTCTGCTTGTTCAGAGAGCAGATGTCCGTGAGACCTTAAGGCTTTCTATTGAGGCTATAGAAGCGGTGTTTTCGCTTTTTTTAAAAGCCTTGCTTTAAAGTGCTGTGTGTAAATTCTTCATTGCTGAGTCTTGAGGGACAGTTTACGATTTATCTCCTAAGTTTCCGCCGAATTTTTGCCTTTGGAAGTGTTTTATTTTGAGTGAGAAATACAGCATTTGTGAAAGCTTTGGTACTGAGCGGACTGTTATAAATAAGCTACTGGCCGTTAGTGCTTGTGAATTTTGTACAGCTGATTGTTCGACGACATTCTAGAAACAATAAAGTTCGTGTTTCATCCTGACAAGTGGACTCTTTACAGGAACTTTCTACACCTACTGGACTTCAGAACGACGAACCGAAGAAGCAAGCAGAGTTTTCTGCAGCAATATATCTATACACGTATATTTACACATTGTTTTCGTCACTTGTACAAAACTCACCAAAAGATTCATCATTAATTTCATCATCCAACAAAAAAACTTTAACAGCA
The DNA here is from genome assembly GCA_038373885.1 of Cheiracanthium punctorium. NCBI lineage: Eukaryota > Metazoa > Arthropoda > Arachnida > Araneae > Cheiracanthiidae > Cheiracanthium > Cheiracanthium punctorium. The sequence continues at coordinate 351,128 of JAWZYV010003565.1, read as the reverse complement.
GTTCGTCATTTAAATTAAGTCTGCTTTCAATGGTGCAGGAAGTTGGGAGATAAGTACAGTTTATGTTGAGTTTCACTTGTGAAACCGGGTTACTTGAGAGGTGTATGTATGTGTGTGTGTGTGTGTGGGGGGGCTTTCCCGGGATTTTTTAAAATTCCAATTTGTTTAAAAAATGGAAGGGCGTTTAATTGGGGGGGGCGGATTAACGGTATATTACGGCAGGCCTTGCGCGGCACCTAACATTATTTTTTCATGCACTTTAATTAGTAAAAATTCAAACTTTTTTTCCACTGGAAAAATAGACAGTCTTTATATAATAAATATATTGATAATAAATATATTGATAATAATATATAACATAATATTGATATATAACATAATTTACTGCTAAAATCATTTATCATTTGCTCAAGTAAATATTAAAAATCGTGATTTTCCGGAAGTTAGAAAACGTACAGTTAAGATTTCATATCGTTGCTCGCTTGTCCTCCCAGAATAATTCCCAGAAAAATTAACTTTCCCCCAACAAAAAAGTTGCCCTCCAACCTTTGGGATTTTTATTCGAATACCAGTAAAATGTTAAAAAAAAAGCAAATTATTCCATAATGCAATCCTCTTCTCTATATATATTCATGAGTACATAGACATCTAGCAGAAACTTGTCAAAATATATTCATGTTCAAATACATATTTCCATCGAAATTTACCACCAAAATACTTCCTTTAATTCCTTCAAAGAAGTTAAGAAAGAAACAAATAATTGTTTTTTGTCCAAATAAGTCATTGTGTTACATTGAATTGTATTTTGAATTACAGTTTCTACAATAATATAATTAAAATTTTAAACTGTTTTATATATTCCAGTGCCGTCAAAAAAGAAAGCTGATATTTTAGTTTGGCACTTATACTTGTTGACAGTTAAGTTATGTGTCATAAAAACTATTGCATGTTTCCATGGAAATGTAGGTGTGGATAATGATCATGCTATTAGTTTGGAATGTTGGGAGGCTTTTTCAAGTATACAGGGTAGCTAGCAGTCAAGAAAAACTGAAAAACTTGGAGTACTAAGAAAATGCTGCTTATAAAGCAGAAAAAGTTGTAGAAAATCGCAAGATAAACCTGGAAGATCTTGAAGTGCCACGTGAAAAATTATCTGAAGTTTGAATTTGGAAATTCATTTTACATCTGCTTATGTGTCAGAAAAAATAAAAATGATATCGCATAGGAGCGCAAAAATGGCACATATGGTATTTTTTTCAGGGAAAGCCCAGTTCTTAAAAAAAAAAAGAAGAAAAAGCTTATTAAAACCAAACAGAATGTACAATAAAGAAAAATGTTAACCAAAAGCATTACTTCACTTTTTTTAACTCTGTCCTCTTAAAAAAAAAAAAAAAGTTGAGGCCACGCCAGTCTTGAGTGCACCTATATGAAGTCATGTTTATGGCATTTCTTTAAACCTTGAATACGCCAAAAAACCTCTCAGTTTTCCGAAATAGTAACATGATCATTAACCATACCCGCATTTTCATGAAAATGTGCCATAGGTTTTCTGAAGCACACTTTAACAGTCAATATCATTAATACACAATTAAAATTTAGCTTTTTTCCGGCACTCTATAATCTTCGTTTCTAGCACTGTAAAACAAATATCTGTATTTACAGCACTGTAAAACAAATATCTGTATTTACAGGTTATGAATCGGAGGGGTTTGGGACTGTGATATTAAACTCCACTAAAGCTGGATCAGAGGTAAGTACTTAGTGCATAATCAAAATAAAAGGACTTCTGTAGATTAAACATATACATAAACCTTTATCATAAATCTGAAGACAATAGAATAAAGTTTGTATTTAGAAAAAAACGTGTAATAGAAAATTTTATCATACGTTTATTAGGAAAAACGTTTAAAAGAATTCCTAAAATCTGTTCTCGAAAGAAATGATTTTTATCGTAGAGCTCTTAGAACAGTTTTTTTTTTTTTTAAATAGCAGTCCGATGTTTGAAAATTTCAGAATTATTTTTGACACAGTTTAATATGGACTTTTATGAGCGATGAAGCAAGTTTTAGGTGAATTTTATAGTTAAAAAGAAGTCTTCAGCGCAGAAATCACAATGCAAATTTGGCTGGGGCTCCAGCTATTCCAGAAAAATATTACTTAATGCTGAATTTTATTTCCGATTCATAATTTTTGTATTTTTATCCTTTTCAAAAACTGCATTGTAGAGCTTGTAAAGAGACATTCGCATCTTTTTCGACTTTCTTTCAATTTAATTATTTTATTAACTGTTCAAAAGTTGCACTGTCTCTTGAAAAAGCAGCCTTAAATAGACTACGACTGTTGATGAAACAAGCCCTTGTAAAGAATAAAATCACAAAAACTTTAAATATTTTTGTTATATTAAAAAATATATATTTAAGTTACAAAAATATTTATAGCTCTTAAAATGTTTACTCTACAACAGTGCATTTCGTAAGTTACTATATACGGAGTACATACTAACTTAAAATATTTCTTCTTTTTTAGCTATTGTACACAAATCAGCTCAGGCTGCTCAGGTTAAACTGTAAACTTTGAACCATTCTGCATAAGTAAAGTGGACTGTACATTGAAATACTCTTTATTTTACTCTGGATTGATTTGACAATTTTGCTGCAACGAGTATACATATCTTATTGCCACAGCACACATTTTATAGTTTTATTAATTTGTTCTTTTTAAATCTAGAATATTGTTGAAAGCAATGAGTGAACGTTCTTTGGTTTAAATGTGTTTGTTAATTTTCTCTTTAATTTCAACGCCCATTACTTAAACAAAAATTACACCTGTCTGGTATATGAAATTTTTTTTTAGTTCAGTTTCCTTCAATTCTTTGATAAGTGTTGAAATGCAACCGAGATGAACAGTATTTGAATCAGTCTCCTAAATAGTAGTCACCATTCACCAAATAATACTCACTTTCTTTGACGCAATTTTTTGGGTAGCTTTATTCTGGCAATTAGACCTCTATGTCGTTGAGACGTAAAATGCCGCTTTCAAAAATCTAGCTATTAGTTGTGGATATATACTTAAATCCATATGAGTGCGAGAGAGAGTTACGTGGTGGAAATTAACGGTGTCAGGAAGTAGATTCAACTCTATTGAGATCACATTACGTCTAGGAAAAAGCTGTCATTTTACAGATACAGAAGAGTTCTGGCAAACTTAGGAGAGAGAAAGACAGCCAAACAAGATTTAATTAGCAAGACCAAATACGCGGAAAAAAAAAAAAAAAAAAAAACTCCTGGCTCAGCTCCGGCCTAGACTTTTATTTGTTCAGTCATGCCCTTAGAACATTCAGAGTTTTACCATTGGACAGTATTTACAATGACGCGCATCTTACAATATTCTGACTTAACAGGACATATGATGGGAAGCTTGGGTGGTTTGCTTATTTTGTGTTTTTTTTTTTTGTTGTTGTTGTTTGTTTGCCGTTGTGAAAATCTTTCGAAAAGTTTCCAGACGAATTTTTCCGTCACTTGATTCTGGCACTTCATTGTTGCGCTCTGTTTTGTGTTATTGCAAGCCTACACGGGGGCATTTGAGTACAAGGAGAGGTGCCTTGGTCCGAGGACTTGTTAGAGGTTCTAAGGCGTATTCACGCCACATCTGGAGAAAACCGACCAAACTGGAGACCGTTAGATCGACAACCGAACGGTAGGCCCCGAAAGCGGGATCTTCGCATTTCAGCCGTCTACCAAGTGTCTGCACTTGATTTTAGCAGGCAGGATCTCGCTCTTTTACTCAGTGGACATCTTAGATCTTTCATACTTTTGAGGGTTCCAAATGTTTTGAGGTCTACAACAAGTGTTCTACTGAGCAAGTTTCTTCTGATCATATTCTTCTATGCCTGGAGCGGAGCCCCCGGGAAGGGAGGGGAGGGGGAGAGTATCCATTACAAGGCGAGCCTGGGTACTGGACGCGTCGAGGTGCTGTGACGTCACAAGAAAGCACCCAGCAAACACACACCTGCTGGCGGAGTACCTTGCCAGTGCCTTTCTGCCATCACGTACAGCGCCGGCCCGGCACTGCAAAAAAGTAACCGAATCGTACCAAAAGTGGTCGCCCGAGAAGTACCTTGCCAGAAGCCCGGGAAAGCAGCGGCACTCTGCTGGCATACTGCATGTTCCGGCCGTTACAATAAAGGCACTGGCCCATTAAGTTTATAATGCCCAAAATGAAACGGCCGGGTGCCGGCTTTTATTAAAAATAAAGGCAATGGCCTGGTACCTTAACAGTGACTACAATGTAATGGAACGGCACCGGATTAGTGCCTATTTACAGTAATGCTGCCATAATTAAAATACGAGCCAGTGGCGGATTCGGGGTAGGGGGCTTATTCATCAACCCCCACCCCCACCCCGCAAAAAAAAAAAAAAACCATTCCTTAAGGGTAACATTTTGAAAGATAAAAACAGCATAAATTAAAGATAAAAAACAGCAAAATCGTTGGTCAATCGTTTGCAAATTATGTGCGCCTATCATTAGTGAATTGTGTGCAGTTTTCATAAACTGCAATTTTCTTACAAATTTGCAGTCGCAAAAGATTTTTTTGTGAGATAGGCGTTAACACATTTCAGAACCAACATAAAATCATTTATAAGCAGTTTAATTTCAATATTTCAGAGTTAGAGATTTTATAAATGAGCTATAATACTTTATGGTTGATATATATATATATATATATATATATATGTGTGTGTGTGTGTGTGTGTGTGTGTATGTACTAATCAAAATCTTGCAGGAAGTAATAATAAATAAAATTGTACTATGATTACACACATAACTTTAGGGTAACATTTTGCTTTATTGTACATTTTGTTTAGATCAAATTATTTTTTAAATCTTAGCTATTCTGAAAAGAAATTTTCTCTATCTATATCTGTTGTATACTGCATGATTCAAATTTTATGGAGGAAAATACTTTTATACACTAAAATAAGTATCATTAGTAACATCACAGACTTAAAAAAAGTCACCAGTTTAATAGCCATTTTCTCAATTTTAGTTCCCAAAATAGTAACATTTTTGAATGATTTTGTAGTTAAGAAATAAACATGCTTAATTTAGCTTCATTTAAGAAGGATTGAATAAAATGATAAATTTAAAAACTCCATATATATATATAACAGAACATATAATACATTTATTTTTATAGCACGATTAAAAAAACACAGATTAGAATGTTTGCTGAAAGCTCAGTAGCAGCTTTAAAATGAGTTGACAAAAACCAACACCAGATTTTCAAATGAGTCGCCTGGAGTATGGTACAAGTAGCCAGAACTTGAAAATAGTATGAAAATGACGTTTTTTGGTTCAGAAAGTCGCCTAATCTTTAAATTAGTTGCTAAATTCACCGGTGGATACCGTGTGTACATAAAAACAGTAAAAGTAAAAATTTACCTGTAATATTTTCTGTTTAATAACTGTTTAAAAATGTAAAATCCAATTGTAAAACACTTTCTGTATCCATAACCAGCAAGATATCACTGCAGAAGCAAATCTTATTATAATTATTATTGCTCCTAACAGAGATATCTTACTAGTCTATAGCAATAACCTTCTCGAAAGTCTGCAACAGCAACTGGAAAAACTGTATCCTAAAAAGCATATTTCATAACTGGCTTCACGCTCAACGTTTCAAGATTTGCAAAACGAAATGAAACATCAACGTGATTTTATTTTAATACAGACAAACATCTTATAAACTAATTGGATGGCTAGGGGGCGGGGATGGACTGCCGATTTTATGCGCCCTACCAAGAATAAGAACTGGAGCTAAAGTGATGTAGATGTTCTCACGGAGTGAAACAAAAAGCCTTAACATACAAACTTGGCAGTGCAGCGCTAACAAAAATACGCCAATATACAAAAATAGGCGAACGCAACCACAGCAGTTAAGAATAAACAATGTATTTAATTTAGTAAACAAAAAGAATTAGGCGCAGAAATTTAAAAAGGTTACCAAAACGTGTCAGTGAAGAACAACTCGATCATGACATCTCTTTGGAGACTGCTGAACAAAGCAAAAATTAACAGCCTCGCCCAAAGAGAGCAGCTGCAAAAGAAATTCTTTTTAATGTACAGAATAAGAATTAGCAAAGCTGCGGTCATAAAACACAAAGAGCGAAACAGATTGAAAGAAATAATATGTAAATACTGGTTTATTGCTGAATTTCTAACAAAATAGCTGCAGGAGCTCTAATTTGTTTTGTTGTAAATGTGAGCATTAATTACCTAATTTATATTTAAAAATTAAGTAATCTTTTGTTTTAACACTGCTATATTTAATAAAAAATGTCAATAGAAGCAATTATGTAGGTTGTTAAAATTTTTAATTTAATCTAAAATTCTCTGAAGAAAAAAAGACTACAGGAGCTGAGCTATCATGCAAAACCCTGACTGGTCTTCGTGTAATACTCTCTAACATATTTCTGCACCCTAATTCGGTAGATTTTAAAAGGGGCTTAACGTAGAAAAAAGTACTCAAATATGTTTTTCAAGAAAAGTTTAGCAAAATTGTAAAAAATTAATATAAATTATAAAAATGTTAAGATTAAAATTCATAATTCTGTACAAAGTGGGGGTTACATACTGTCATATACAGAGTGGAGGTTCCACTGCCTGTGTAGTAAACATTTTTATAACATACTGAACTCGTTTGTATTATTTTAGTTTTTAGTACTAAAATATTTGAAGGCACAATATGAACTTCTCCCCTTACATCCCCCCCCTCAAAAAAAAAAAAAAAAAAAAAAAAAAAACTTTGCAGTGACCCTGCCTTTGGGTGCCCGGAACTTATATCCCCTAACACTTCTACACCGTATAAATGTGAAACAATATTATTTAATTAAAATAACGAAATTTTATACCAACACTACGAAATATATACAGGCCCATTACTGCCAAATAGTGCTGGCCCGGTACATTTTAAGCAGTACCACGCCGTTAACTTTTTTGTGCACGTCATAGACACATGGCAGTTCGCCATTACGAGTTGTGTACCGGCGCATATGCACTTTTCAGGCACTGGTACTCCAGTGACTTCCAGACGGTGGCAATCTACCTTGCTCCCGGTATACGGCACTTCGCCAGCACGACGGGTAACCGGCCGTCATTTTGCGGGCAGTTGTGTGTTTGCTGGGGATGGACTTTTCGCCGTTAAAAGCATTGGAGTCATAGGGAAAAGTAGAAGAAACTATGATGTTTTGTGCCATTTTTAGATATTAATGGTAAGTCAGCAATCTCTATTCTTAATACAACATACTTGATAATAGTTATTAAGCTATAGTGTACATAAAAATATAAAACTGGCCGTATTTTGCCTTAGTTTTATTGATTTCTGTTCTTTTGTTCTAGCAATCACTATGCCTTCGTCTTGCTGCGTCCCAGGCTGTAAAGCTAACTATAAAAGAGGAGAAAACGTAAAAGTTTTTAAGTTTCCCCAAAGCGAAGAAAAGCGGGCTGAATGGATAAAAAAAATTCCAAGAAAAAATTGGTCCCCAAGAAAAAATACACATGTTTGTATTCAACATTTTCGTGATGAAGATGTTGTAAAAGAGGATACTGTTTCAAAATCAAATGGAGCACATTTAAATGTAAAAAGAAAGCATTACAAATTAAAACAGAATGCTATCCCGTGCATTTTTTCAAACTTACCAGCCTATCTATCGGACATTACCAAAAAACAGGAAAGAACTGATCCTTCTAAAAGAAGAGAAAACGTTTTGAAAAAAGAAATTGAAGCAACCAAAAAGAATAATGCAATGGATATTAAAACTTCTTTTGAAGACTTGAAATTGAGAAATACATCAAGAGTTTCATGGCAAAACTACGTTAAGGAAAATTTCATAATTTATTATAAATTAAACGCAGATCCACTTCCACTGCACGTATCAAGCAGCGGATCTCACTGTTGATGTATTTATGAATCAAAAAAGAACAAAGAAAAATCTGTTTTCTGTATTCTTAGAAAAACAAAAAAGTGGAAGGTATTTATTAAAGAAGTATTCCCAGCTGAACTGTATATTGGAATTTGTGGAAAATTCGGAAATAAATATGAATACGGATATGGAAATTAACTCAATTTTAGAGCAACTCGCATTGTTCATCGAGCAACAAGATGAAAACATTGATCAAAATATATTGGATAAAATTAAGTTTCTGGAAGAGCAACTGTCATTAACAGTTTTAAAGCCCAAAGCTCGAAAGTATAGCCCAGATTTAATCGTTTATGCCTTTTCCATTTATATTAAATCCCCCATCTGTTATAAAGAAATATACAATCTCGGACTTTTGTGTCTTCCGCATGAACGGAATCTCAGAAAATTATGTACAAAAATTAGTGCAGAAAACAATGCCGATGGTGTAGAAAATAGCAGTTATCTGAGAAAAAGGCCGAAAAATTACAGCCTCATGAATTAAAAGTAAATTTGCTGCTTGATGAAATCATTATATACCCCCAAATTAGCTATTCAAACGGCTCCTTCTCAGAATTTTCTGTAAATAAAGGCACACAAAAAGCCAACAGTGTTCAAAGCTTCATGATTTCGTCAGTTTTTTCGAAAAATAAGGATATGGTCCCATTGTTCCCAGTACGCAATATTGTTGCGAAAGAACTATGCGAAATGACAAAATTAATTATTAGAAATGTGAGAAAAGCTGGATTCACGATTATATCATTATTAGCTGACAACAATAGGATAAACAGAAATATGCTTGTTGAGTTGAGTGGCGGAGATCTCAAAACCAGTGTATTTTTCGAAGATGATAATAATCCAATTTTCATCCTGTTTGATTCTGTCCATATTATTAAAAGTATACAAAACAACTGGATTAATCAAAAGACTCCAAACTTTTCGTTTCATTTTCCTGATCCTGAAAATCCAGAAAAAGTTTTAACAGCTTCATTCACCGACTTAATAGATCTGCATCAACAAGAGAAACATTGTGTTGTAAAATCTGCGCCAAAGCTATGTGAAAAGGCTCTTTTCCCAAATAGTATAGAACGGCAAAATGTTGCTCTTTGTCTTAGAGTGTTTCACGAATCTAACATTAACGCTTTGGAAATGATGGAAAATTCTGAAAAATTTGAAGGCATAACTACCTTTATGAAGATTATCATCAGGTGGTGGAAAATGGTGAACAAAAAAAATACAAAAAAGGGATTAGAAAGAAATGATACAGATTCAGATCCGTTTTTCAGTACAAAAGACGAAAGGTTGGAATTCATGTTAAAATGTGTTGAATGGCTAGAAAACTGGAAAGATTTTAAGATCCCTGGATGTAAAAGATCAGAAGGCAAATTAACAGAGGAGACTTTTTTCTCCTTCAGGCATACTATAAAATCTTTACATGATTTGATTTATTACCTTTTCGCTGTAGAAAAATGCGAATTTGTGCTAACAGGGAAATTTCAGACCGATAATTTGGAGGGTCGTTTTGGACAAAACCGACAGTTAAATGGCGGCAATTATAATATCTCTGTGCTCCAAGTTATGCAATCGGAAAAAAAACTAAGGGTTTCAAGCTTAATAAACCTCCATTCTTCCAGATACGACGATATTACAATTTCAGATTTTTTATCAGAATTTGGGAATGAAACAGATAATATTTCTGAAAAAGATTCAGACATTGAAGTGAAAGGATTGTATCTACAATCAATGATGGAAGATGAAGAGAATCTTCCTTCTTACATATACATTTCAGGATATGCCGTAAAACAAATAGCAAGCAAAATTAACTGTCTATCATGTTTGTCATTGATATCAACTGATAAAAAACTTGTGCTGGATGAAAGTTGCGAAATTGTGCAGAAGTACTTCAGTTTAATAGACAAGAACGGATTGATGTATCCAGTGCAATATGTAGTAGATGTTTTTTAACAATATTTATGTATTGTAATAGTTTTATGTATTTTAAACTTACTTTTTAAGTCATTTAATTACCATTACACATTTTACCCGAGAAAATATGCCATTTTAAATTTTGTAGTTGTTGTGCTATTTAAACTGTAATTTTACAAACGTTTTGTGTGTCGAAATATATTTCCATTTCTTATTATACTATTAAACAAGAATGTGTTTTTTTGTTTTGTTGTAATTTATAAATATTCTCTTTTTCCAAAAAGTGTATATATAAAAAGTGCGTTATTTTTTAAGCATAGTGTTATTGTCCTTAAATGCAATTGTATAGTGATATTTTCTTGTTCTGTATGCATTAGTGTGATATTTTGTACTTAAAATTCAATGTTTTTAAGTACTAGCGAAGGAAAATTTGAAAGCATCGACGAGCAATATTTTTTTGTGAAAAATGCTATGTTATTTATAAAGTTAAAACTTTTTGAATTGGTGCAATGTTATTACTTTCTATAACAATCAATATTAGAGTGTAGTTGTATATTTATTTTTGATGCTTTCACATTATTAAAATTTCAAAAATATGCATTTTCTATTTTGCAAAATTAAAAACATATTCTAGCTTATATTTTATTCATTGGGTTACTGTCCTTCTACTTTTTTTTTACAGAGTTTCAAATGGTAGAAATTATTTCTGTTGTCATTAATGTCTTATTTTTGAATATAATGGTTATGATATTGATATTTTCTTATTAAATGATCTGTAAAATGTTGATTAAAAAAAAATTAAAAATAAAAGGTTCCTTATTTTTCTAAAAAAAATCTAAATGTCCTTCTACTTTTTTTACGCAGTGTATATATGCAATATTTTTGTAACAGAATTTTATTATCACTTTTATTATTGAAATGTGTATATATATATATATATATATGCACCGCACCGTGTTGTAGATATTCTTTTAGTAATGCAGAAATGTGATATTTTGAATTTAAAACTATACATTTAAAAATGTTTTTACATATTAACCCAGAGAAAACTAAAGCAAAACGTAGTAGTATTTTTATGAAAAGTATTTGTAAGCTTTGAGTAATAAATGCTTTTACTTTTTATGTACTTAGTTTTAGTGCTTTAATTACTTCTAATAAGATTTGATATTACGAGTCAGCATAGTATAATTATGCATAGTATATACTGTATAATTTATTAAAATATTAGTTATATAGTTTTATAAATATATTCCTCGTGCTACTAGTGTTTATCTACATTATTAATCCGATTTCTTCCATTGAACTCAATACAAATTCTTTCAAACCACATCCTCTCTTGTGACGTCACAAAATGGCTTAAGAAGACTATGAATCTGGATATTTTTAACATCAATTCTTTCAAAAAGCTTATTTTAAAACAAAGCAAAATTGAATAATACAATTCAGTTTTTAAGTAAAAGTAATAAAAATTATAAACAATAAATATGACTTTATGCTTATACAACGAATAAAATTCAATACATATACATATTAATTTAGCTAAATGATAACAGTGAGTAACCATGATAGTATTTAGAATGTATATGCTAGCCCGAAATACAGAACACACTACACATATTGCTGAAACTGATTCAAATTCAGTACCAATTTATTTCATTAATTTCTGACAAAAAATATTGTTGATTCCACTATTATTTAAGAAGAAAGTGTTGTGAAACGAAAATGCTATTTCAATGCGTCATAAAAAATTAAGCTACTCGTATTTACTGGCATTATTAATTCCATTTCTTCCATTGAACTCAATGCAAACTGTTCGAAATCCCATCCTTTCTTGTGACGTCACGAAAACCAGTACCCAGACCCCCTCTTGCTTTCTCCTCTCTCTTTCTTCAGTCGCGGCGACCACGCCTGGAGGCTCTCAGACAGGATCTTGCTGATGATCTCTGATCCATTGCTAGTTCTGGATTTCTTTAAGATGTACATTGTCAGGGACATTATTTAGTCCTGCTGGTCCTTGGGGATGAGCAACAACAGAATAGGATTCTTCACCGTTGCGTCGATTCAACGGTGATATTTAACCTGAATCGGATAGTTACTTTCTTATTTACGTAACTGTCTGAGCTTACTGTGGAGTGAAAGGAGGTTCTCGCATTTTATCCCTTACCAACCATCACAGTGTTTAATTTTATTATGCGTTCAGTGTTCAAACCAATGTTGTATCGATTGAAAAAGTGGTGAGTACAGTATATCGTATAGTAATACATTAACATAATACAATTTCCAAAAAAATATTTTTTCTTCTACTTATAGTGATTTACATTATTTTGTTTTCAGAGCCCGATTACAAATTTTTTTGAAAAATTTATTGACATTTCGGCCATATATCCTGATAAGAATAGTAAAAGAAGCAAGCCCACATGCACTATGTATTTTGATGAAGATTCCAGTTCTTCGCTGAGTAAGTTTTCAAATTTCCTATTTTAATTTGTCTTTAACTACGTCTGTTAATATTTATAGAAACATTGCCTATACGTGCTTTTGTCAAATTAGGGAAATATACAGGGTGATTATAATTAAAGGGTAAGTTTCAAAAAGCTATAGAAAAAAGAGACACTGATCAGCATTACCTCAAATTTGACCGGAAAATTATTGAAGAAGTGGGGGAAACGTATGACGCAAGAAAAAAATAGTTCCAAATTTTAGCAACGGATATCGCTGTAAGTATCATTTTTGAAAAGGGTTCGACTAAAAATGAAAATACATCGTAAAACAATGGCTAAAGTGTAAGTTGCACTTCAAACCAACTGTACTGTTCCACGTGCATGACTTTACAGCTACAGATGTGATACTCTTGGTTACGCTAGCCCATCCATCACGGCGAAGTCATAACGCATAAGATGAGAAAAATCAGTTTTTAATTGACCGGAGGGGGGAAAAAACCGCATAAAATGCATCAATTAAATCGGTTTTTAAATTTCGTGAGACTGGCACAAAACATCTTCAATACGCTGACCATCATTTTCTGCAACAAGTTGAAATCGGAAAACAGCATGTTCCACACTAGATCGAAATGTCTCCGGATCAGGTTCAGAATGTGTTGTGCAATGCGTGCCTTCATTTCAGATAGTTTGCAATCGTTGCACTGAACACATCATCTTTCAGATAGCTTCAGAGCCAGAAATCATACGGATTAAGATCAGGTAATCGGGACGGCCAACCTGTAGAGAAATGAAGGCTGAATTCTACCATTTCCGAAATGCCGCTTCAGCAACTGCATCACTGTATTTTCAATGTGCAGGGGAGCGCCATCTTGCATAAAAATGATTATCCACTCATCCACGCTATTGAGGAGCTGGAATGACGTGGTTGCTCAAGACACTCAGAGCGCTTACCAGAGACAGTACAGGTAATAGGACAAAAAGCACCCGTCTTCTCGGAAATATATGACCCTATGGTAAATGATGCCGTAAACCCGCATCACACGGTGACCTTTTGCAGAATTAAGTGGTACTGTTTGATTTGTGAGTGGATTTTCTGTTGCACATTTAACAAAATCGTTCTGGTGTTTCTACGTCAATACAGTCTAAAGATATTCTTATTTCGGATTTTTTAAAGAGTGTAGAGGCTAATGTATTCCTTGGTCTTTACTTTACTCTTGTGCGCTTTTAAACAAAATTTTATAGTTTACGAGTACTTGTGATTATTGCAGCTCTATTTCTTTTTTAGAAGTTTGTAAGTAGTATTAGCAGAATAATCTTGTGTTGTTTTTTAAAGCTGTTCTTTTAAAATAGTTAATGCAACTTTTGAAGAGTTTTTAAAAGAATCGCAATTGCGTGAGAGTCGAAAAAGTTTAGGATGCCTCTCCACAGGCTGCGCTATGTTCCTTTGTAAACGGTGAACTTATAAGAGTTATTGAACACTTAGGAAACAAATAATAAAGATTACATAATTTTGTGATATAATCTTAACTGGTGACGTCTTATCGAATTTTGAAATGGAATTATCTATAGATTTGTTGACTTAGCAATGCATAGTACAGTTTATAAGGAAACATTCAGAATTTGTTCGAATCTCTGGTTTATAATATTTCGTCTGCTTTTAAAACTTTAAAAAGCCAAGTGTCAAGCATAGTTTTTTTTATTTATTTCCTCTTTAAAATAGCTTTAAAAATCCAATGCTTCCTAACCTATTAAGTGACTAAGTATTCGTTATATTTTCTTATTCAATATAGCTGAAACTGACTAAAATCCATTTTTTCTTCTTCGACAGCTCTGTTTGAAGAAAGTAACCTACATGATAATACTTACCTCGTAGAGGAAGAAGTAATGGCAAGTATTTTCATTAAATCGATGTTATGCATAAAATATAATTCTTAAATGTGTTGTTCAAAAAAATCACGTGATTTTGGTTCATAAGTACAAATAAACTAATTATGTTAGGCACTTCAAAATTTTGAAACTGTCTCTTTACAAGCTGTACTACATACTGAAATAAGCGATCATTCTGTATCGGTTTCAAAACTTTTAGAAAAAATTCTTAAAAATCGGAAATTTTCGCAAAACGTGTCACTGTTCGAAAAATGTTGCAGCTCAGATCCATATTTAAGAATTTTTTCTGAAAATTTCACAAAAGCCACAGCTTTTTCGCTTATGGCAGTGTCTAAAGCAGCTTATGAAGAACCATCTGGAATCTTTTGGAGGCCATGGTGCTATAAGTTTATTTTTATTTGTGTACCAAGACTAAAAACAGAGTTTTTTTTCTTCGACATACACCCTTAATTCACCTAGAAAGAAATCTTTCGTCGAAGAAAATTTACTCAGTATATCTAATAGGATTACTTTCAAAGGGCATCCCTTAAATCAAGAATTACTATATCTTTCTGCTGATATATTCAATTGGAAGCACCGAACCTCCAAGCTGTGAAATCTCCTGGTTTATAGTTTTCGACCATTGTTTAAAATCAACCACAGGTTCTCGATTGCAGCAAAATTCTTAAAGGCAATCAAAATGTTCTGAAGTATTGGAATTTCAAAAATTTCCCACCTGAAAGTTTCATGACTTCTAAGTTTATAGTTTTTATTAGACATCCTGTGTAGGATCATGTTTTTGTGTGTGTGTGTCCTTGATAGAGTATATTTATTTTAAGCAATACTAATTATCGCTTGACTTTTTTAAAGTCGCTTCTGGCAATTCAATCTATTACAACCAATATTACATCAGTCTTCGGCTATATAAAATCAAACTACCTACTTACAGCTAAAGAGTCACTCTTATGGAAATTCTTCTAATTACCGCTATGTCATTCAAATAATGAGTGGATTTATATAGATAATTAAACCCTCATTATCAGGTTATGTATCATCTTAACTTACGCATTTCAGCCGTCTACCATGTGTCTGCACTTGACTGTAGCTGGACGGATCATACCACCCTCACTTTTTTCCTCAGTGGACATCTTAGATCTTTCACATTTTTGAGGGTTCCAAATGTTTTGAAGTCTACAACAAGTGTTCTACTGAGCAAGTTTCCTCTGATCATATTCTTGTATGCCTGGAGGCTTTCAGACAGGATCTTGTTTATGATCTCCAATGCATTGCTAGTTCTGGATTTCTTTAAGGTGTGCATTGTCAGGAACATTACTTAGCCCTGCTGGTCTTTGAGGATGAGCACCAACAGAATAAGGTTCTTCACCGTTGCTTCGATTCAATGGTGATATTTAACTTGAATCGGAAATTTACGGTCTTATTTAAGTAAATGTGTGAGTTTAATGTGGAGTGAAAAAAGGTACTCACATTTTTAACCCTTACCAACTTTTTTATGCGTTCAATGTTCAAACCAATGTTGTAACTGCTGAAAAAGTGGCGAGTGCAGTATATCGTATAGTAAAACATTAATATAATACAATTTCCAAAAAATTCCTTTTTCTTCTGTTTACAGGAATTTACATTATTTTGTTTTCAGAGCCCGATTACAAATTCTTCTGAAAAATGTATTGACATTTGGACCATATATGCTGAGAAGAAGAATAGAGGATGGAAGCCCCCATGGGCTACCTATTTTGATGAATATTCGGAATGTCCTCTGAGTAAGTTTTCATTTTTCCTATTCTACTTTGTCTTTAACTACCTCTGTTAATGTGTATATATATATATGTATATATAATGTATGTTATACAAACATTGCCATTATGTATTTTTGTCAAATAAGTTAAATATACAGGGTGATTATAATTAAAGTGTAATTTTCAAAAAGCTATAGAAAAAGAGCTACTGATCAAAATGACGTCAAATGTGCACGAAAAATTATTGAAGAAGAGGGAAAGGGTATGGCACAAGAAAAAAAATAGCTCCAAATTTTAGCAAGAGATATCGCTGTAAGCTTCATTTTTTTTTTTTAAGGGTTCGGCTACAAATGACAGTATATCGTAAAACAGCAGCTATGGTGTAAGTTGCACTTCAAACGAATCGTATTGTTCCATGTGCATGACTGTACAGATGTGATACTGTTGGTTACGTTAGCCCATCCACCACGGTGAGGTCATAACGCATAGGATGGGAAAAATTAGTTTTTAATTGATCGGAGGGGAAAATAACGCATAAAAAGCATCAATTAAATCAGTTTTTTTAATTTCGTGAGACTGGCACAAAACATCTTCAATACGCTGACCAACGTTTTCTTCAACAAGTTGAAATCAAAAAACATCATGTTCCACAACGAATCGAAATGTCTCGGATCAGGTTCAGAATGTGTTGCGCAATGCGCGCCTTCAATACAGCTAGTTTCCAATCGGAACACTGAACATATCATCTTTCAGATAGCTTCACAGCCAGAAATCATACGGATTAAGATCAGGTAATCGGGACGGCCAACCTGTAGAGAAATGAAGGCTGAATTCTACCATTTCCGAAATCCCGCTTCAGCAGCTGCTTCACTAGATTTTCAATGCGCAGGGGAGCACCATCTTGCATAAAAATGATTATCCACTCCTCCACGCTATTGAAGAGCTGTAATGACGTGGTTGCTCAAAACACTCAGAGTGTTTACCAGTGACGCTACAGGTAATAGGGCCGAAAGCACCCGTCTCCTCTGAAATATATAACCCTATGATAAACGAAGATGTAAACCCGCATCACACACTGACCTTTGCAGGATGAAATGGTACCGGTTGATTTGTGAGTGGATTTTCTGTTGCCCATTTAACAAATCTTTCTAGTGTTTCTAAGTCAATACGCTGTCATCTATAGGAGTAAAGATGCTCTTATTTTGATTTTTTAAAGATTGTAGAGGCTAACGTATTCCTTGGTTTTTGTTTTACTCTTATACTCTTATAAACAAAATTGTATAGTTTACGCGTACCTGTGATTATTCCATCTCTATTTCTTTTTTAGAAGTTTGTAAGTAGTATTAGCAGAATAGTTTTGTGCTGTTTTTTAAAGCTGTTCTTTTAAAAAAGTTAATGCAACTTTTGCATAGTTTTTAAAAGATCGCAATTACGTGAGGGTCGAAAAACTTTAGGATACCTCTCCACAAGCTTGGATATGCTCCTTTGTAAACGGTGAACTTATACGAATTACTGAACCAGGGCCGTACCCAGAAAAAAATTTCGGGGGGGGGGGGGGACCAATTGGGGAAAAAGGCTAAATTTTTCACAAAATGACCCCTGGTCCCCCCTCCCGGGTACGGCCTTGTCTTGAACACTTAGGAAACAAATTATAAAGATTACATAATTTTGTGGTGTTATCTTAAATGGTGACATCTTACCGAATTTTGAAATAGAATTATCTAAGATGTATACATTTGTTGTCTTTAGCAATACATAGTACGGTTTAAAAAGAAACATTCAGAATTTGTTAGAATCTCTAACATGTACAGAGCTACCAAGTCTCCGGCTTTTTCCGGGAGATTTCCCACCACAATTTTTAGACAGTTTTATTTTGCATTAAATATTTGGACTTATTTTAAGCATAAATTTGTAAGTAAAAATTAGTGGTGTGGAAATCTCCCGAAAAAAGCCGGAGACTTGGCAGCTCTGCATGTAATATTTCGTCTGCTTAAAGCCAAGTGTAAAGCGTAGGTTTTTTTATTTATTTCCTCTTTAGAACAGCTTTAAAAATCCAGTGCTTCCTAACCTATTAAGTGACTAAATATTCGTTATATTTTCTTATTGAGTATTTCTGAAACTGACTAAAATCCATTTTTTTCTTCTTCGACAGCTCTGTTTGAAGAAAACGACCTACTTGATAATACTTACCTCGTAGAGGAAGAAATGATGGCAAGTATTTTAATTAAAGGGATATTATGCATAAAGTAAAATTCTTAGTTCTCCTAGAAAGAAATCTTTCGTCGAAGAAAATTTACGCAGTATATCTAATAGGATTACTTTCAAAGGGCATCATTAAATATGCGAATCAAGAATCACTACAGTATACTCTCGGCTATCCGGCTGGCGGATTATCCATGCTGTTTCCATACTCTCAAAAAAAAATTAGAGAAGCATTTTCACGCTTATCATGCAAGTAAAATCGCAGCATGAAAGTGATAACAGTATTCTTGAACATGCAAAAGAATTCGAAGGTTTCGAAAATCTGGATGAAGAAAATTTAGATGATTGGTTTCAAAGTGATGCATGCGAGCCTGGCTTCCAGCATTTGACAGATAAAAACGTCATTACTGACTATGTTGTTTAAGTCTGACAATGTTGTAAAAATGTTGTAACTATGTTTTGATGATATGATAGTATTGATGCAGATGATGTACTAAATAAGGGAAACATAATTTCGCATGCTGCTGCTCTACAGTCGGTGGAAAATTTGTCAGTTTATATGAGACAAACAGGATTTGACTAAGATGACATAACTGCGGTTTGTAAAATATTTGTCGATATGCGACAAGAGATGAACCAACAGTAGCAAAGACTCATTACAGATTCTTTTTAAGCAGTAAATGTTAAAAGGAAACATTCTTATGTTGATGATATACAGCATGCAAATGTATATAATTTTTATGTTTTAGTAGTGACGTTGATTTTTTCTTTAATAAAAAGAAGTTTTTGGATTATCCGTGTTTTTCTGTTATCAGTGCGACCCCTCCCGGTGATTAGCCCGGATAATCGGGAGTGAACTGTATATCTTTCTGCTGATATATTCATTTGGAAGCACAGAACCTCCAAGCTATGAAATCTCCTGTTTTATAATTTTCGACCATTGTTTAAAATCAACCCCAGGTACTCGATTTGTACAAAATTCTTATAGGCAATGAAAATGTTCTGTAGTATTGTAATTTCGAAAATTTCTTACCTGAAAGTTTCATGATTATTTATTGGTTTTATGGGACATCCTGTGTAGGAACATTTTTGTGTGGGTGCGTGTGTGTGTCCTTGATAGAATATATTTATTTTAAGCTATACTAGTTATCGCTTGACATTTTAAAATTCGCTTTTGGTAATTAAATCTATCACAACTAATATTACATCAGTCTTCGGCTATAAAATCAAACTACCTACTTACAGCTAAAGAGAGTCACTTATATGGAAATATTTCTAACTACCGCTATGTCACTCAAATAAGGTGTGGATTTATATAGATAATTACCCCTCATTTTCAGGTTATTTATCTATCTTAACCTTCAATTTTGAGATAAAATAAACGAATTTCATGTTTGTAAAATTAAATTTATTGGCATATTTTCGAATGAAGTATTTAAATTATACTATGAAACATTTCATAGAATTTCTATATTTTCACACAAAACTTAAACGCAAGCAATATTTTTAGTTCTGCTACCGCCGTTGTTATGTTTTAGCATAGTAAAATAATTGGATATTCAGCTTAACCCATTTTCATCATAAAGGGATATGAGACGGCCTTTATCAACAAATTTCATTGTTATCAAACCCGTGAAGGTGAGCGTATGCATACAGCTATGGTGATAGTGATCAACAAATTTGGGGTATATATATGCCCCGGTGATAGTGACCAGGTAAACTAGCCACATATATATGCTGCTGATGTAGATGAATTAATAAGTAAAAGAGGCGATAAGTTTGTAATCCAGCTGGGAACTTTGGAAAATAATAGATCATCTTATAAGTATCTATGATAGTAACGACATACTTGCATTCAGCGACTTCATTTAGTGGCTTGTAAGTCGACAGTCATCTTTATAGGAATGGTAACTGTCGACTTAGTTATTTTTTGCAGCGAGAGGTAGCTGTCTCACTCTCTCCCCCAATGTGTTATAACTGAAACAGTTCTGGAGAACAGTCCGATAGTTGGTATTTAAAAGCTTTGCAGTGTAATACAGTGGGTTTGAAAATCTGATGATAGTACTATTTGCTAGGAAACTCTGGACATTTGAAATGAAAATAGGCATTCAAAAGATTTAAAAACACCAAAAATTAAACACTGTATAAAACATACAGAATAATAAAACTGACAAACATTACAGAAGTACAAAAGACCCTTTCTTCAGAAGCAATAAAGTCTTCGCCTACTTTCTGGTACACTTTGTCTTTCCTACTTACTTTTATGTTGAAGAAGGTCTTGCTACTTACAAGGAAGAGCCTTTTGCGAAACGTTATGAAGCCTTCTATTATTTAACTCCGTGTATTTTGTGATATAGCTCAAGTATGAATAAGCTTCGATCTGATTTGAATCGCGAACTTCAGCTATTTCATTTTTGTAATTTAATGAACCGATATTAAAACTAGAATAAAATATTTCAGTCTGAGACTTTATCAATATAAAGATTTTCTTTTTTAGCCTGAGCCTGTTTTGCCACAAGTAGTAGAAACTACTATTCCGTTGCGATCAGTTGTCATGACTGTTAATCCCGAGAGCTTGAATTCGACGAACCAGGTTCTTCCGGGTAAGCAGTTAAATAATATACTGGATGATACCTGCTAAACTTTGACGGTAAAAAAATTATTAAATATATTCATATAGTTAAAATTATTAATAAAGGATCAGTTTTAAAAGAAATATAAGGTGATTGGTGAGAAGACTCATTTTTTTCCCCCTAGTACTTTTATGTGTCAACGGATAGCAATACCTGCCATCTTGTATGATGAATCTTCTCCCAGTGTACCCGTGGTTTGTGAATTTATCTTAATTTATCGATATTAAACGCCGTTATTTTTGGATCACATGAAAATTTAACCTGCTGAGTAAAGTCCTTATAATATTCCGTTGCTCATACTTAACGTTTATAAACGGATGCTTTGTTTTAATTGAAATATGTCAGCAATATAAGTGAGTTTCGATTCTATTACACACGCAATTCAAGCAGAAGCGCCCATAACCTTGCAGCAATGCTATAGGACTCGCAACAGACCACGTTGATTGCTAATAGTATGCGAAATGTGTGCAAAGATGCCGCTGCATTGCATCTGACCCCTTTAGGGATAAAGTTCGTGAAGTTATTTTTTAATTATTTAGTAGGAAATTTGTATAAAAACATCTGTTTGAGGACCCCTCTCTTGTGGGGTTTCCCGTAGCCGTAGCCCCAGTTACCATCCCCTATATCTAGTCCTGACTATTCTGTAAGCATTATTATGATTACTATTATATTTTGAAGGAATGTAAAAATCTTATTTGTCAATATACTTATGATCATATAACTTATTTTTGATTCTGCAAGTGTCACTTTTTACTTAAATAATTTTATTAACATAGAAGAAGAACCGTGTGCCGGTGGCACTTCTGTCAGTGGAAGAAGTCCATCTAAAAAAGAAGAAAATATGTTGTTAACTCCAAAAAGCTTACGAACCAAATCAATAAAAGGTATTACATTTTTGAGTGTTTTTTATTAAATAATAGTGTCTTTTATTTTCAATTCTTTCCTTATTTTCATAGGTAAAAAATTATTTACTAAGAAAGTTCTCAAGAAAAAATCTACAAAATGCCAAAATGAAAAAATAAAGTCAGTTGTGCAGGAACCTACTTCCGACGTCAAGTTTTATAAAGTACATAAAGTAAGTATTTATAATTGCCATTATTTCTTCTCACTGCAAAAGTGTAAACAAAAATACTTACCAAACATTTGATTTTTCTGGTTTGACAGTTTTAGAGATTAATTAAAATTAATACCAAAGAATCATATTGTGCTGAAAACAGAAATGCACCAAAATTATCTTATTTAAATAACTAAGGCTCTCAATATTTAAAGCTTGTCTCTCAAAACTCTACTCTCACTTGTTCAGAATATTTCACTTCCTTTTCGATAAACAATTGTGTTTTTCCTTCTTTGTGCAAGTAAACAATTCGAAATTTTACAGCCTCCTATAAGTCGATCTTTCGTGCCTTATTAATCAAATCCTGAACTAAAATCAAATGCCAAAAGATTTTTCACTTTCCGCGGAACACATTTCATAGTCCGCACATGTTAGTCTCGCAGCTGTTCTCTAAACCAATAGGAAAATAGTTGTATATTCTAATTTTTGAACCATGGTATCCAGATATTCTAACCTTTTAAATAGTTCTAATATTTTTTAAATAGCTAATTATTAGTGTGACAAATCAAAATAAACATTTATGTTATATTTGCAACTATACTGAGGATATTCAGACATTTTAATATTTTTTTATGAACAGAGATGCAAATTAACAATCTAGCAGCAATAAAAACCCATTCTTCTTTCCATTATCCTAATTTTTTGAATCGGAGCTATAGTAAGTAAAAGGCGATATATGGTGGTACTCCAGCAGGGAACTTAGGAAAATAATAGATCATCTTATCGGTATCTATGATAGTAACGACAGACTCGCATTCAGTAACTCCATTTAGTAGCTTGTAAGTCGACACTCATCATTATAGAAATGGTAACTGTCGACTTATTAATTTTTTGTAGCGAGAGTTGGCTGTCTCACTCTCTCCCCCAATGTATTATAACTGAAACAGTTCTGGAGAACAGTCCGATAGTTGGTATTTAAAAGCTTTGCAGTGTAAAACAGTGGGTTTGAAAATCTGATGACAGTTATATTTACTAGAAAACTCTGGACATTTGAAATGAAAATAGGCATTCAAAAGATTTAAAAACACCAAAAAATTAAACACTATAAAACACGCAGAATAATAAAACTGACAAACATTACAGAAGTACAAAAGACCCTTTCTTCAGAAGCAATAAAGTCTTCGCCTACTTTCTGCTAGACTTTATCTTTCCTACTTACTTTTATGTTGAAGAAAATTTTGCTAGTCACAAGAAAGAGACCATTGTGAAACGTTATGAAGTCTTCTATTAGTATTTAACTCCGTGTGTTTTGTGATATAGCTCAGGTATAAATAAGCTTCGATCTGATTTGAATCGCGAACTTCCACTATTTAATATTTTTAATTTAATGAACCGAAATTCAAACTAGAATAAAATGTTTCTGTCGGAGACTTTAAATATAACGATTTTCTTTTTTAGCCTGAGCCTGCTTTGCCACAAGTGGTAGAAACCACTATTCCGTTGCCATCAGTTGTCAAGACTGTTAATCCAGAGAGCTTGAATTCTACGAACCAGGTTCTTCAGGGTAAGCAGTTAAATAATATACTGGATGATACCTGCTATAATTTGACCGTAAAAATATGATTAAATATATTAATATAGTTAAAATTATTAATAACAGATGAGTTTAAAAGAAATATAAGGTGATTGGTGAGAATACGCAATTTTTTTTCCTAGCACTTTTATGTGTCAACGGATAGCAATACCTACCATCTTGTGTGATGAGTTTTCTCCTAGTGTACCCGTGGTTTGTGAATTTATCTTAATTTATCGATATTAATCGCCGTTATTTTTGGATCACATGAAAATTTAAGCTGCTGAGTAAATTTCTTATAATATTTCGCTGCTCATACTAAATGTTTATAAACGGATGCTTTGTTTTAATTGAAATATGTTAGCAATATAAGTGAGCTTCGATTCTATTACACAGTCAATTCAAGCAGAAGCGCCCATAACCTTGCAGCAATGCGATAGGACTCGCAACAGACCACGTTGATTGCTAATAGTATGCGAAATGTGTGCAAAGAAGGAAATTTGCATAAAAATATCTGTTCTGAGGACCCCTCTCTTGTGGAGGTTCTCGTGACTGCAGCCCCGGTTTCCTTCCCCTATATGCAGTCCTGACTATTCTCTAAGCATTATTATGATTACTATTATATTTTGAAGGAATGTAAAAATCTTATGTGTCAATATACTTATGATCATATAACTTATTTTTAATTCTGCAAGTGTCACTTTTTACTTAAATATTTTTATTAACATAGAAGAAGAACCATCTACCGGTGACACTTCTGTCAGTGGAAGAAGTCCATCTGAAAAACAAGAAAATATTCTGTTAACTCCAAAAAGCTTACGAACCAAATCAATAAAGGGTATTACATTTTTGAGTGGTTTTTTATTAAATAATAGTGTCTTTTATTTTTAATTCTTCCCTTATTTTTATAGGAAAAAAATTATTTACGAAGAAAGTTCTCAAGAAAAAATCTACAAAACACCAAAATGAAAAAATAAAGTCAGTTGTGCAGGAACCTACTTCCGACGTCAAGTTTTATAAAGTACATAAAGTCAGTATTTATAATTGCCATTATTTCTTCTCACTGTAAAAGTGTAAACAAAAATACTTACCAAACATTTGATTTTTCTGGTTTAACAGTTTTAGATTTTAGAGATTAATTAAAATTAATACCAAAGAATTATATTGTGCTGCCAACAGAAATGCACCAAAATTATCTTATTTAAATAACTAAGGCTCTCAATATTTAAAGCTTGTCTCTCAAAACTCTACTCTCACTTGTTCAGAACATTTCACTTCCTTTTCGATAAACAATTGTGTTTTTCCTTCTTTGTACAAGTAAACAATTCGAAATTTTACAGCCTCCTATAAGTCGATCTTTCGAGCTTTATTATTCAAATCCTGAACTAAAATCAAATGCCAAAAGATTTTTCACTTTCCGCGGAACACATTTTATAGTACGCACATGTTAGTCTCGCAGCTGTTCTCTAAACCAATAGGAAAATAGTTGTATATTCTAATTTTTGATCCATGGTATCCAGATAATCTAACCTTTTAAATAGTTCTAATATTTTTTAAATAGCTAATTATTAGTGTGACAAATCAAAATAAACATTTATGCTATATTTCCAACTATACTGAAGATATTCAGACACTTTAAATATTTTTTTATGAATAGAGTATGCAAATTAACAATCTAGCAGCAATAAAAACCCATTCTTCTTTACATTATCCTAATTTTTTGAATCGGAGCTATAGTAAGTAAAAGGCGATATCTGCTGGTACTTCAGCAGGAAACTTAGGAAAATAATAGATCATCTTATCGGTATCTATGATAGTAACGACAGACTCGCATTCAGCGACTCCATTTAGTAGCTTGTAAGTCGACACTCATCATTATAGAAATGGTAACTGTCGACTTATTAATTTTTTGTAGCGAGGTTGGCTGTCTCACTCTCTCCCCCAATGTGTTATAACTGAAACAGTTCTGGAGAACAGTCCGATAGTTGGTATTTAAAAGCTTTGCAGTGTAAAACAGTGGGTTTGAAAATCTGATGATAGTTCTATTTGCTAGAAAACTCTGGACACTTGAAATGAAAATAGGCATTCAAAAGATTTAAAAACACCAAAAAATTAAACACTGTATAAAACACGCAGAATAATAAACTGACAAACATTACAGAAGTACAAAAGACCCTTTCTTCAGAAGCAATAAAGTCTTCGCCTACTTTCTGCTAGACTTTATCTTTCCTACTTACTTTTATGTTGAAGAAAATTTTGCTAGTCACAAGAAAGAGCCCATTGTGAAACGTTATGAAGTCTTCTATTAGTATTTAACTCCGTGTGTTTTGTGATATAGCTCAGGTATAAATAAGCTTCGATCTGATTTGAATCGCGAACTTCCACCATTTAATATTTCTAATTTAATGAACCGAAATTCAAACTAGAATAAAATGTTTCAGTCGGAGACTTTATCAATATAACGATTTTCTTTTTTAGCCTGAGCCTGCTTTGCCACAAGTGGTAGAAACCACTATTCCGTTGCCATCAGTTGTCAAGACTGTTAATCCAGAGAGCTTGAATTCTACGAACCAGGTTCTCCAGGGTAAGCAGTTAAATAATATACTAGATGATACCTGCTATAATTTGACCGTAAAAATATGATTAAATATATTAATATAGTTAAAATTATTAATAAAAGATGAGTTTTAAAGAAATATAAGGTGATTGGTGAGAATACGAAATTTTTTTTCCTAGCACTTTTATGTGTCAACGGATAGCAATACCTACCATCTTGTGTGATGAATCTTCTCCTAGTGTACCCGTGGTTTGTGAATTTATCTTAATTTATCAATATTAAACGCCGTTATTTTTGGATCACATGAAAATTTAACCTGCTGAGTAAATTCCTTATAATATTCCGTTGCTCATACTAAATGTTTATAAACGGATGTTTTGTTTTAATTGAAATATGTCAGCAATATAAGTGAGCTTCGATTCTATTACACAGTCAATTCAAGCAGAAGCGCCCATAACCTTGCAGCAATGCGATAGGACTCGCAACAGACCACGTTAGTATGCGAAATGTGTGCAAAGAAGGAAATTTGCATAAAAATATCTGTTCTGAGGACCCCTCTCTTGTGTGGGTTCTCGTGGCTGCAGCCCCGGTTTCATTCCCCCTATATCCAGTCCTGACTATTCTCTAAGCATTATTATGATTACTATTATATTTTGTAGGAATGTACAAATCTTATGTGTCAATATACTTATGATCATATAACTTATTTTTAATTCTGCAAGTGTCACTTTTTACTTAAATATTTTTATTAACATAGAAGAAGAACCATCTGCCGGTGACACTTCTGTCGGTGGAAGAAGTCCATCTGAAAAAGAAGAAAATATTCTGTTAACTCCAAAAAGCTTACGAACCAAATCAATAAAGGGTATTACATTTTTCAGTGGTTTTTTATTAAATAATAGTGTCTTTTATTTTTAATTCTTCCCTTATTTTTATAGGAAAAAAATTATTTACGAAGAAAGTTCACAATAAAAAATCTACAAAACACCAACATGAAAAGAAAAAGTCAGTTGTGCAGAAATCTACTTTCGACGTCAAGTTTTATAAAGTACATAATGTAAGTATTTATAATTGCCATTATTTCTTCTCACTGCAAAAGTGTAAACAAAAATACTTGCCAAACATTTGATTTTCCTGGTTTACAGTTTTAGATTTTAGAGATTAATTATATTTAATACCAAAGAATCATATAGTGCTGCCAACAGAAATGCTCCAAAATTATTTTATTTAAATAAGTAAGGCTCTCAATATTTTTTTTTAAAGCTTGTCTCTTCCTAAGGCAGGACTAACAAAGGGTTTTCTAGAAAATAGTAAACGAGCATTCTCAAATTTTCTCATTTGTCTACGAATTTATCGAAACTGGATACTTTTTAAATTCTTTTATCTGTTCGAACCTTTTAAGATTAAAATATTCGCAAAATAAGTTCTCTCTTACCGTCAACCCTTTCCTCGCTCTCTTCCTTTCTTGTTTTCTTATGAACGTATGCAAGCGTACGCGAGCGATAAAATAATTAAATATTCCATTGGCACCTTATAATTTGAGTTGTTATAACAAAATTAAAAAAATAAGCGCTTGTGATGTGATAAAAGAAGAAGTGTCATGTGATAAAAACGATGCTCTGCGATCGACCGATAAAAAGAGAATTATGTTTCAATAAATATTTCATCTGAAACAGAATTTTTTACTTCCGATAGTGACCTAGTCGATCGAAGGTGGGCTCTTTTTATATTATCTAAGACAAGCAGCGTTTGCTGGCTGATGTGGGACCGTGTGTGCTAAAGGGAGTATGTGGTGCACGCAAAATTTACTCGTACCTCCAACGTCCTCTGTGTTGAAATAAAATCTATAGGGGTGCTAATCTAGTTGCAGGTCTTTCATCTGAAATTTGTTCTAAATTTGGATACCCTCATTGACATTAGTTAAGTATTGTATATTAATCGGGAATAGGTTTGCATTTCTTTAAAAAATTAAGTTTTCAACGGTAATATATCTCTTTTTTTTTATTCTGAAAATCGCTTCTCCTTTTTAATCTGAAATAGTTGTTTACTGAAGGGTTTTCCAGAATGTTCTTGAGAATTAAGTTTTTCAACTTTATCCCATCCAAGTTGTAACATCAGAGGAGAAGTGTCCAGGATGTAAAAATGATTGACAGCTGCATTTTAAATGCGTATGAAGGACTGTAATTGACAGCTGAAGAGTAAGTTCATTCTAACCTCACATGATTGAAGTATGCTCTCCTGACCTTCAGGAGCACATTCGCGCGTTTACTCTATTGCTACTATATCTCGTCAATTTCTCGGCTTGTCTGAACTTTCTAGAGTAAATAGCTCACTAAATTCAGTTAAAGTTTAATGAAGGCTATGTAACTGATATTACATACACAATATTACAACACAAAATCTCTTATTACAGATGGAAGAAATCATACAACGGTGTAAATATATGAAAAAAGGTGAATTCTTAGTTAAGACACAGGTTATAACAAAAATGTTCAAGTCATAATGCTCTACATTTCCCGAAAGGTCCGTCTAATACTGAGTGATCACTGTGAACTACCAAACAATCCTCCTAATGAGCTCTTCTACTCGTCAATGAATCCTATTCCTAAAATAAAGGTATTTTTCACACCTGGAGGTTCCTGGGAGTTAAGTCTTTCAATAGATCATCCTTGAGCGTCATAACATGCCCTGTAGTATCCACTAGAGGCAGTCGCAGGTCGAGTAGCTGCCGCGACCCCCAGCAGAATAAGTAGAGACCATAACGCGAGTCGAGGCTTCCCGCGACTTGAACTAAACGAGGCGACCGCACAGCGAACCAAAGCACATCAATAAATGTCCATGCTCAAGAACGCCTCAGTGGGAGTCGTGTTTAGTGGAGACAGTCGTATTCTAGCTCAGGTTGAAGCCTGTAACTAAAATTTTTCAATTTCTCTTACGTTGGATAGATGACAGCAAGCTCCGTAATCACTCCATATCCAGAATTGCTGAGAATCATTCTGTGAGCTGAACCTCGACTCATAGGTGAAAAGAACATGTACCTATTGTAGGTGTATCCATGACTGATGTGTTCAACTCGCAAAACAGATACATTTCATCGTAAAAAGGCTCGGAAATATGTTTAAACACAAAGTTGGTAAGAACTATACAGTACCAATAATAGCAAAAGTACGCATGTATGCAATCATTGTTTTCTTTCGTAATTTGTATGCAGCTCCTGAAACAGGTTCTTCCGATGTAATTTTTTCTCTTCGAGAGCCATTGGAGAATGGTTTAAGTCAGCATAAATTCATTTTCATATCTCGCTTTATGATGAAAGACTGGAATTTTGTAAATCATCTACTTAATGTATGAGGCATATTCCCATGCGTTAAGTAGATGACATACGAAATTCCAGCAAATTGAGAATTTTCTTTTTATAAGGAGGCACTATGAAAGATTTCAATTTTGTCTTTATTTACTATCCAGAAAATTTTAATCAATACTATGTCTCTTTTCTCAGGTAACTTTGTAATTCATTGTATACATCCATGATCAATATTTCAAGAATAAAATCCTATTTCGGTGTTTTGAGGACACCCTGTATAATTTATGAATAATCGATTCTAATCCTGTATAAAGCTTTAGCCAGTGGCGTAGCGAGAGGGTGGTTTTAAGGGTCAGAACCCCCGAAAAATTTTTCAGAAAGGACCTTATTCTTGGCAATGAGAACGGGGTTCACAAAATAGGAAGCGCTCAATATCTTTCAACTTCTAATTTTTAGTTAGAAAATTTAGAGATATTTTATGCATAACTTCTTTTTACTATTGTAAATATGAAATAGAATAAAAGTTGTTTTTGTGTAGTGG
This sequence comes from Cheiracanthium punctorium, assembly GCA_038373885.1. Classification (NCBI taxonomy): domain Eukaryota; kingdom Metazoa; phylum Arthropoda; class Arachnida; order Araneae; family Cheiracanthiidae; genus Cheiracanthium; species Cheiracanthium punctorium. The sequence continues at coordinate 321,319 of JAWZYV010003565.1, read as the reverse complement.
AAATATCTGATGATAGATTCTGAATAATATATTAGGGCGGCAACAAATGATAATGGGTCCTCATTTTCACTGCTTTATTCCATGCTTATCCACTGTTAATCGAATTAGTGTCCACTTTTCTCGCAAGTATGCCATCTACAAAGCTCGGGTCCAAGGTGCACTGTCCGGGGTGCCCAGTGGTAATTCTGGAGGGCCTTAAAAAGGACCTTTTTGAAAGGGCCTTTTTTAAGCTTAAAAAGGATCCTTTTGAAGCTTACTATTTCCGACCCTCAAGATTTATTGTTATGTCATTGCCTAAAATCCCTCTAAATTTTTTTTTCTGGCTACGCCATTGGCTGTAGCACATTTCTAAATAACTAATGTTTATTTATTTTTTCAGAAAAAAATCGAAGACTATAAAGAATATTTAAAAACTATTCCTATATGCGATCTTGCTCGAGGTAAAACGGAGTGGAGAGAAAAACAAAAAACTGAGTAATCAAACTCATCAGGTATGTAAAATCACTGACTTTCAAATAACAATGAATAACTTTTAGCATGACGCATTTCAAACTTTCTAAATATAAACTCAGTACAAGTTTGACTCATATGAAACTAATTCAAATTATAATTAAAAGGAAATTATTTTATTAAAAACACAGCTGAAATACTTTACAAAAATCATACAAAGCATTTATCTTATAAATGAAAATTTGTTTATTTGTATTCGAATCTTCCTGTGAAAAGCAATTCTTTGTTTTTCTGTGATGAGGGCTTTAACCTTTTAACGCGCAGTGTTCCCGCTCTGGGAACAACAAACTCTGACGTTTTGACTGTTGACAGTCACGAAGAATAGATTTGATTTCTATAAAAATAGTTGCGGGTGACATAGCTCCACGAGAATCCTTTACTTTTTAGCACGTCATTTCCCGTAAAAAAATGGTCACGATTATTTTTAACAGCACTAGCATCTGCTTAAAAATGGAAGAATGCGAGAACAGCTGGATAGATTGCCCAATGCTGAAAAAAGGGCAGCCGTTGCCATCGCTCGCCTTAACTACCAGCAAGATGGCGGACGATCGAAACGTTCATCGCGTGCCACAGGTCTAGAGACCCTTTTTTGACGCAGCTGGCTGTGCCATAGCCAGCTGCGTTAAAAAAGGGTCTCTAGATCTGTGGCACGCGATGAACGTTTCGATCGTCCGCCATCTTTCTGGTAGTTAAGTCGATCGATGGCAACGGCTGCTCTTTTTTCAGCATTAGGAAAGGGTTAACGGTATGCAGCTTTTCGCTCGTTAGCCCAGTATAAACAACGCAGAGCTCAACTCACGGAAATAGCTATATTACGAGTTCCTTCTAATTCTGATTCAATCAACTATAGAGTCTTGATTTATTTTAATATTAAAATTGTCATTCTTTTTTGAAGTTATACGTAGGCATCCTTTGTGCCTCTCTTGTCCACGAACCTTCTGTAAAGCCGCTGTCGAGAGCTTTAATGAATTTTCTTTTACTGATACAGTAGCGTCTCGACTGTTTGAATTTCCCCATAAGTCCGAGTTAGTGAAAGATATCCGTTTAGCTTCCAAATAATAACTAATATATACACAACACGTGGAAGAGTTATTTCGCGCCACAAAATTAAAGTACATGACGCACCTGGAAGTCACTCTGAGAAATCCCCCTCCCCAAGAAAAAGGATGCATTCTTCTTATACCTGCCACAGACATACCTTGAAACAATTTAACTTTAAAACTTTGTATTAAAACAAAACAATTGACAGTTATTTTAAGATATAATTAACTGTTCCTATCATCAGTAATGTAATAATATGAAAGCGCTTTTCATTTAAATATAAAAATTGCTTTTTTCTCATTTATTTATTAAATTTTATGATTTCAATATTTTGAGTTTTCGATAGTTCGAAGTATGATCGGTCCCGTCCACCTCGAATGATCGAGACTCTACTGTATTCATTTTTCGCGTTCTTTATACTGAAGTTGTTCGTTATTAGAGTGAATATGAACCTGCTATTTGTCGAATGTTCAAGACCGATAAGTTTTGAAATTTAACATGCTTACAAATTGTGAAAAATGAACGCTAAAAATATTTAATTCAGAAATGCAATCATTAGATTGTATAAGTTGTGTTTTAATTTATTATTCTGTAAATATAAGATTTTGTCATGAAAAAATTCAATATCTTCCATTTTATTTTTAGATTTTTTTGAAGTAAATTTTGCATTTAGTTGAAAAAAAGAAGAGCACGGAAAAACATTGGACTTTGGTGTTGGCGTAGTTTATCAATGTTCCAAAGAAACTGTGATGTTTTTATGAAGTTTGTTCAATTGTGTTTTTAGATGAGTTCATCCGAAATAAATTTTATGTTAAATCAACTGTCAGTAAATGTATATGTTATCTTTTGAAGAAAAACTGCAGAATGTCAGTGAAACTGAAAATTGTGAGCATCCACTTTACCCTTTCACTTACACTTACATGTATTAAAAATGGAGATGTTGTTCTGTTTAATTTTTTATGTATGAATACAAAGGTTGAAACAGTATTATTTTATAGGGGGGGGGGGATCGTAAATTTAGTAGAAATGTTCGTATCAGAACCTGAAGAACTTGAAAGGTTACTACTGATAGACGTCTAAATTAGACATTGGGGAGCTCAAATTTTGTTATGAAATTCACGAAAAATAACAGAAAGAAAAGAAAAATCCGACTAACTTTGCAAAACTGAAATGGATTAAAAAAGTTTCTACTGTTTAACTCAGTTCGGACACAAATACAGGGTGGAGCAAATAAAAGTGTCCGGATGAGTGGATGTTCGATTCGATGTGAATGATTGACGCGCGCACCACGACTGCCTTCTGCAGTTTGCTGACTAGGATCCAAAAGTGCCAAGAGATGAATAGTGGTCATTTTCAACATCTACTATAGGCTGGTTAGCGAACTAAGTAGTGTTTCCTTTCCATTGCTTGTTTCCTTATAACCTGTGAACTCTGTTCTCCGGGCCACTTTTAGTTATCCCACCCTGTACTGCAAAATTGAGTTGACCGAGCTGGACAAAAGCACATTCCCTTTACACCTTATAGCACTCCCTTTAATACACTTACATCTTACACTCCCTTTAATCGTACGCTGTTTATACACCTTATGAGCAAGAACGTCTAAATTGTGAAGTATCGAAGGAAATGGCAGGACACGTAATTAAAGACAGACCATTCTAGAACACACACTTTAATTAAGATAAATATCCTCTAACGAAAGTTATATATTAAAAAATACATTTAAAAATTAAAAAAAATTAATGTCCGTACATGAGAAGTCTGTGCAGTTTCATCTGATGAACAAGAAGGAATAACAAAGACATCGGAGGCGTTACACGCTGCCCATTCCCTCTAGCTAGAAGTGGGGGAGATAGTTTCATGTACCCGAAAGAAAAACAAATGTGTGTGAGATGTGGTGAGAAAATGGAAGTTATTTAATATTCCAACATAAATATCTTATAAAATAATCAAAGTTTGGCTTAAGAAAACGTACTTTTACTTATTTATGTATCTCTTCTATAAAACACTTGCTGTTTTCCCGATTCATTACTTTTCGTTCAGAAAAATATAATAGTAGTGATTGTTACGTATTGGGCAATATTATGTCCCAGCCATTTAAATCAAGTTTTATTAACTAATTCATGTGTAATCTACAAAAAATAGTCAATCTGCGCAGTTTTTTTTTTCCTAGTGGACTTTGAGAGCCTATTCTTGGCTGGGTCCCAGAAGATAGTAGAGTACTCATTAATGTATTGGAACATTTTTAACATTAAATTTAAACTCTCGCTTCATTTTTAGACCAAGTGTTTTTCCTTAATAGTTTGTTTATATATTTGAATCTCTCGTACCGATGAAATGCTGTAATACTTCTTATCAGTATGTTGCATGTAAAAATTGAAAAAGAAAAGGACGAATTTAATTAAATCCCAGATGAAGCTTAAACAATTTTTACTACGAAACGATATGTTTTATAATTTATATAAATGTTATAGGAGTTAATAGGAGTTTTTCGATATTAAATTTCAATAACTATATAATTTAAAGAGGGGGGGGAGGTAGGTAACTACTATAAACTTGAGACGACTTAGTATTTTTGGTTCTTAAACTCTAAATTTTATGATTTACTCTAACAAATGTACTTTTTTTTAATTATTGCAAAAATATTGTTCCTTTGGGTATCTCTAAACATTAACCTTCGTTGTGAGACATAAAGCAAACTTTCTATGTTGTGTTTCATTAAGAACAAAGAACCTGTGACCTAAATCTGGTGGTGTGCTGCGATAGCAAATTCATTCTGTTTATTTTTAACATTTGGACGGTCGAGTTTGTGTGATTCTGCTTCCCCTAAGTTTTAGTATTCGTCCCAGCACTTCACCAGGGAATTACAATGACTGCGTACGTTCAACCACGGCAAGCTAATTTAGCGGAACCCATTCTAGTCCATGTGGAATTCGAAGTATTCGGTGGAGTTCAAGGTAAGAAATTTTAAAGTACTTTCCTCTATTAATTGTTTGAACTCGAGTGAGTAATTCTTACATATGTCGTGGACAATTATTAGTGCACCTAAAAATTCTGAAGAATATCTTTAGTCTGCAAAATAATTCAAGTTTTTAAATGATTGGTAACTTTCGTACACATACAATTTTATAATAGAAATGGGAGCTAGCACATTGATTGTTCACCAATATAGTTCTTGTAATAGCACTTTCATTAATGATGAAAAGTTTAGTAGTATTTCACAAGAGCTTAGAAATTACTACGTGCAGTTGTTTTTCTTCTCAATATAATGTATATAAATGTAATTAAATATTTAACGAAGTGCAGCAATACCCCGAACCTACGCGGTAGGTGGTACCGAGCGATAACAACGTAAGCCGGGGTATAATTTCGCATATGAATATGCACATACAAATATTTTTTGATTTTGGTCTAAGACTAAAGCAAACAATAAGAAAAAAAGTTTAGTAAAATATTAAATAATAGATATGTATAACAAATTATATTATTAAAATCGTAAACCAAAAGTATTTTGAAAGTGAGCAAAACAGGAATCGACGGGATTTGAAAATCGCATAACTTCAGGTTCGCGTAAGTCGGAGTAGCGTAAGTCAAGGTCATGGTCCAGGTATTACTGTACAATGATCACCACACTGAAAAGCATAATAGAAAAAGCCGAAATGCAAATCGGAATGATCAAAAATTCCATGGAGGACCATATTAGGTTCGAATTTTCTGTAACACTAAACGTGAAGAGTCCACTATCATTGATCCCTAAGCATTTGATCGTGTGTTGTTATGGATACCATTGACCAATATGCTTAGACGATAATCTGTAAGTTAATCGCTTTGTTATCTTATCACACTTTAAGGATACTTCCACAGTTATAAAAATAGAAAATTAGAGTATTTATATATATATATATATATATATATTCATATATTCGTTTTACAGTCACAAATGTAAGGGGGGGAGGGTAATTCATTTAGTTTTCATTTACAGAGAAAATTATCTAATATTAAATTAATTGAAAAATACTTACAATTAAAATATTATCCTTACGTAAGTTTTTTATCAATACATGTATAAAAAATATGTAAAGAAGTTTTGCCTCCATTTGTAACCTAATGAAGCAGGGTCGCAAAGAAAAAGAGACTTGCGTGCAGTGCAGATTTTGTGTGGTTATTTTTAAAATGCCGTAGTAGAGAAGCACGCGCAAAAACTACTAGACACTTCCTTTGTATCTACGGTTTAACATGTTTGGTACATTAGTAAGTTGTACAGATTCTCTTACATTGCCCGCATAATATTTACTATTCTTCATCTTATTATCACTGAATAAATTCTACAACTTCCCGTCCAAAAGAATAAATAAATAAATAAATAAATAAATAAAAATATTGTTTGCATTTTTCCAATCTGGGAGAACGAGTGGAACAGTATTAAAATTTATCTTAAATTTCTAAACACACGGGCTTCATAATTTTTTCACACAAGTACTTTGAGATACAATATTTATTAAACCACGTATTTCTGAGAATACAAAAAGTATTTTACAGCTACTGCGTACGCGATCCTATATTATGAGAGAATATACTGCAGTGATGGTATCTCAAAATTGGTATGTAATGATGTTATTTTGAAAACATAAAAATTATTTTTAAAGAATTGAAGACCTAATAAGCTAGTCTAGTTAGTTTTAAATTTTTGGTGTAACTAAAGGGCGTCATCTGCTTTGTTTTTACGAATGTACTTTATTACATTTTTCTCATACATTTTAATAATTTGGAAGTCGTAAATCTACAACCTGCAAAATTAATACTTTGCCCGTCATTATCAGTAGATAATGCTTAATTTTCTAATCGCTTTTAATTTTTAAATATTTAAATATTTTACAGCTACTTGTGTAAAAATATGCTGGAATACGATGTTTAATTTTCACAAAATCTTCTGTTATGTATTTGCTGCCTTGACTTTTTAAAAACTAAATATTTGTTTGCATCTTAACAGTGTTCAAAAAAAAAAACAAAATCCTTCTTCTTTTCCCATTTTAGAATATCTGCCAAGTTTATATTTACACTTTCTTCACGGTCAAAATACAAAGAGTCTTTGATGCATTTTAATGGACCCGGAAGCAGACTACTGTTCTTAAAAGAAGTAAAGTAGGCTTTAAAGAAAATTAAGAGTTTAGTGCAAGAGACAAAATAAACTTGACTCAAATAAAAACATGTATTTGTTCATGAATCAAACTTCAACAGGTAGCTCAGAACACTGTACGTGTTTACAACAACAAACATAGAATATTGATTTTTACTTAAAAATAAAAAATAGAACCACGTTATAAGTATATTAATTTACAAGATGTGTGTTTTTTAAATCTCATGAAATGCTTCACAATCTTTATCAGAAATCGCTTGCAAAAATCTTTATTTTTTTATTACTACAATGTTTAACTAATAGACTAAAAATGACTCCTCGTGATTAGTGATGAGACTCAGTCCAAAATTAAGGCTATAAGAAAGTTTGAATTAAATCGTGTTCTTTTAGTTCACTCAGCGATTATTTTTCGAATAATAATAAGAATAACAATTAATAATACTATAATGGCATTCCTATTTCTCCAACATTTGAGTCTTCGTAAATTTAAACTTTGTTGATGCCGCAAACATTCCTCATTTCTATTTATTATGCACTGTATTTAGTAAAGGAAAAATTACCAGTTGCTCATTATAAGCTGCTGGTGCACATGATATATGTTGTTTAAAGTTACAAGGCATTTTGCGTTAATTCAAAATTTGAATTAATCATTTTAGTTTGCGTTATATAGACATTCTAATAAATGTTTGTCTATAATGCAAGTAAAAGATTTATATAATACAAATACTCTCTCTCTCTCTCTCTCCAATGATTGTAAAGCATTCCTTCAAGATTTGTTCAGTAATTCTCTGGCGTTGATTTACTATTACGGGTGTGGGGGTTACAGTAATAAAATATGAGAACTCAGTAGGAAAAAAAATTGCATCCTATCATTACCTTTGAAAAAGAATCAGAAAAAAAAAATGAAAAACTTTCTTGCGATTGTTCAGTTTCAGAAACACGTCTACTGATGATCAGTTTATCTTTAGAAACCTTCGATAAAAAAGTATAAAATTCGATTATTGATTTCCAGAGTTCCAAGCGTACATTGACAAATTGTTTCGAAATACTTCTATAGCTAGTTCATTCGAAATTATTGATAAAAAAGTGTAATCCACTACCCTAAGATTTTTTTCCCTTTAAGAAAAAATGTTTGATTTACATTCACTATTTTGCATTGAATGTGCTTTAAATCTTTAGTTTAAAATGAATTTATTTATATAGAAAATCTATGATCTCAAACATTACATGATTTATAACATTGCAAAAATTTGTTGTCTACATTTGTTTTTCTACATTGATTCAGTGCAAAGTTAATTACCATCAAAATACAGTGAAACTTCTAATAAGCGACCACCTCTATTAAGCGACCCCTCCTCCGACGACCCACTTTTAAAGGCACGGAATTTTTAGCCTATCTACTTAATGTTAGGAAATCCTCTAGAAGAGACCACACAACCCTCTATAAGCGGCCGGTCCTGGTTCCCCGTCCAAAAATTTTCTTGCATTTTTCCGGAAGTAAAGTAAACAAAAACCACATTCCAAACCAGTGCTCTACTGCAAATCGACAGCAGGTGCAAGTACAGGCACACCTTACGTACTAATATTGTAGGCTAGAAAAGAGACATATCTAAGAAACGAGTGATCTTACTGTTGGAGCAGCGCATTGATGTGATCTAGGTCACACGAAAAAGGAAATTCGTAGAGGAAGCTGGCGGTTACTTTTGGCTGTGGAAACACAAAAAGCAAATAGATTTTATTATGTCAAATTCAGAAGGCATGAAGAATATCAGTATACATGCTCTTTTGTCAGACGTAAAAAATAAAGTAGAGAGAGAAAACCGAATGAAACAATACGATATTTCTAAATATTTTATTAAAATTTAAATAATTTTTAAAATGTCTATATTACTTATGTATTAGTATGCAATTTTATAAATAACAAAACAATCATTATTTCTTCTTTTTTTTTTCTTGGCTACCAAATGTTTACATTTCTTTGAGAGACCACCTCTCTTAACGACCAATTTTTCGGGGAACGGAGGATGGTCGCTGAAGGGAAGTTTCATTTTACTACTTGAATCGATTTATCGTTGTTTTTTTTAAATGAAAGAAACTGTTTATTTTGCATACTCATTTATAAATATGTCCTTGAAAGTATAGCTAGCATATACGTGAGCATTAAGAAGAACCCATGCATAGTATAATACTGGTGTACTGACTTGCAAAGAAAGAATTTTGGAACTTGAAGTTTATTTTTAAACTCATTTTTAATAGTTCTAACATACCAAAGAAACACAATTCCCCTCCTTACCCCCACCCCCCCCACCAACCAACAGGCATACAGAAAAAAAAAATAAATAAATAAATATATCTGTATCTTAGGGTCTGTTTTTTGTTTAATTCCCCAAAAAGTATATTTTTACTACAGTAAATTATTTATCTTAGTAAATTTTGTCGGGGCATCCAGATCGATATTAAAACAGAATTCCAGTTCTGAAATTAAGTACGACGTTTTTATCTATTTCCTTTGTGTTTAAATCTGACTAGTATTTTAAAAAAAACGAAAAAAACAAGTACATTAATTTTAGGAAATAATAAATTTGTTGCTAAGCTCTAGAAAGTGGGCCACTTAAATTTTAAAAAGACTCTTAAAACTAAGTTAAAATTCATAAATAATAGTTGTAATATTTTTAGTTATTTTAAAAAAGCAATTTATAACAAACTAATAATAAAGCTTCTTTTTCGATTATGAATTCATTTCCATATTAATTATAAATTATTAAATCTAAATTTCAAAAAATTGTATATAGGAACAAATATAAATTTCATTTTCACTAACATCAGTATATTTCGTATCTCTGGAAAATATATTTTTGATATACGTATTTTGGACCGGTACTTAAAAAAATTTCTTCCCTTAAAGCTAATATAGATAAGATCGAGCCTTAAATGACCACAAACTAAAGCTCACCATTATTCTCATTGTCATATTCACCTTGCAAATGGTTCGGCTGGATATTAATACAAACTCCAACCACTCTCTTATTTTTTCACGTCGAGCAGTGAAATATCGAATTCCGGGTAAAAGAGGCTCAAGAAATCGATTGGAGAGTTACAAAATAATAGTGTGTATAGGAAAATTAAAGTTAAGTAAAATGTGCAATAGCCCCCCAAAATTAAAAATTTTATAGAAAACATTAAACTATAAACATGGGTATAGATAGCTTATTTCAGAAACAAATTGAACTCTAAATATTTCCCATAGTCGACTTTTTCGGTGTGCTATAAATTTCTTGTACTGAAAATTTTTGAATCACCTTGTAAACACAGGGCGATTCAGAATTCTTGTAAAAAACATGTAACGGGTGGTAGGGAGAACCAAAATGGTTCAGAATCAGGAATGTAGGGTCGGAATGTTCCCAGTTAAAAATCATTTTGGAATAAGAGTGACATTTCCGACCATGTTTCGTAAAAGACTAGTGATTATTTTACAGAAAGCTCTTGACTAAAATTAATTATCAAGAGGGTTGATTATTAAAGTAGGGATTATATATTGATTGCAGGATTGATTATTAAAGTCTTTATTAACAGGTAAGTTAAAACAATTTTTCCACATTTGTATGTAAATATGTTCTTTACAAGAGTTTTGAATCACCCAGTATACTTTGTATATATACAGTAAACGAAACGACTGTCTATTTAGCTCTATATTCTATAAAATATTTTACAGTCATGTTTATTAGTTAAAACTTGTAGATAATTAAATATTATCTCATTTGTATTTATTTATTATCATTTATTCATTTTACTTTATCTTTTTTGCAGGGGTGAATTTCACAAAGGTAAGTTATTTTAGATGTCACATTTTTGTTAAATGGATATATCTAACATATACTAATTTGGAATTTAATTTCTAAATAATATAAAATCAGCTGTGTATTTGCTAGACATTTAATTCGAATTTGAAAACTTCGCTTTAGGATAACAGATTAAAAATAAAGGGTCTGAAATACTGGCATTTTTGTTCATTTGCATACCATTAACTTATGCATTTCCTGTAACTCCTTACTGTTCTGGGATTTCTTCATGATACATGAAGCATTTTCAAATAATAAAGTACAAGATGTTTATAATTAAACTTCCCTGTAAAGAGCGTTTTGCAGCTGAAACAGGTGAGCAGATTGCCACCAAATTTGCCATACGGACTATGCATGGATTCCCTCAAGGAAAATTTTTAAAAAGTTTAGTTTGAAAAATGTCCACTAGGTGACGCTTTGCATCTTTAATTCAGCTCACAAAATGGCCCAAATTAGTTAATAAATGCTAAAAAGCTATTTAATGAATGCTGGAATTGTTTGTATATTTCGAATTAGTCATTTTTATAATTCACATTGTTAAATTTACGGTTTTTTTCCTGCAATGCGCCATCTAGTGGGCATTTTTTAAACTTTTTTTTTCTAACTTCCTTGAGCTCATCTCATGAATATTATATGTACCGAATTTGATTACAATCCGTTCACCGTTTTAGCTGTAGAAGCTTTTATAAGGGTAGTTTAATCCTTTCGCACCGACTGACTGTGGGCTGTGACGTCTTCGTCCCAGCAAGAAACGTACTCATTTCTCGGCGGACACGCTGACGTGCCAGTGCGTTTTCTCGTTCATCCCCGGCCGTCACACATTTCTGAAACTGTCCTGGAACGTTTGAAAATCAATAACTTTTGGCAGAAAATGGCATTGTATGTCCATATTGTTTCAGATACATTTAGATTTGACCTTCTACTCAAAATGAGAGTAGCGTGAAGCGTGACTCACATGCATGTGGTTTTTAATTATATAAACATAAGGGGAAAGGAATGTTTCCGAATGGCATGCTTTATGACGGCTCTTTAAATTCGTTCATGGTATTTGTTTATAGTAAGCAGGGGAGTTTTATTTTCGCTACAGCGTTGGGTTTTTCGGTTTGCAGTCCAGATATATAATGCTAAAAGTCATTAAGTTATACGTAAACAGGGGCGTAGCCAGAAATGTTTCATGTGTGTGTGTGGGGGGGGGGGGGTACGACTACTGCAATTCACATATATGCATACATGTGTGTGATGAAAGAGTGAAGAATATACATTTTGTATGGCAAAAAATTCCTCATGGGGGGTGACCCCCCTAACCTTCCCTTGGCTACGCCCCTGTAAGTAAATAATGAAAATAAAATGTGTATAGTTAAACAAAAATAACTTAATTAAATAAAATATCTATAAAAATATAATATAAAGCATATGCCGTTTAAATAGTCTACCGAATATTATTAAACAACGCGTTGATATCCTGGACAGACAGTCGCGAAAGAGACAGCCTCGACGATAAGTGCGCGTTTGCGCTTCCCGTCGCGAAAGGGTTAATTATAACCGCCCTATGCCTTAAAGTGTGTTTCATTTACCGAAATTTGTTATTTCATCCAAAGTTAGTTTTTTACTAGAACTAAATGTAAATAAATAAGTGTTTGCTGTTGTTGCTATAGAATTTTCTTACACTCAAATATTGAAATATATTTATTACTGTATACCAGTGGCGGCTCGTGGGTTATTTAAATGGAGGTACACAAAATTAATTTCGAAAATTAAATATGCAGATACGACGCACCGTGTATCTGCATACACGGTGCATCGTAAAAAATTATACAACACAAGTTAAAATATACTTTCATTTCCAACAGTTAAAGGAAAACAATGCACGCAACCGAAAGAAAGCAAGTCATCTTTGGTCTAACATTTCGACACCAAGATAAGTTTTAGCAAAAGTGTTCTGTTGATTTTTTATTTCACTTTTTTTCAAAGGATGATATTGCAACATATCATTGCTTTAGCTCCGAAATACTTATTTAACCCCCATCTTATTTATTTACACTAATTCGTAAACAATACTGTAGTGAAAAATGATAAAAATAAAGAAAATGAAAAGAATGCATTAACTAACCTAACACAACAAACGAAAGAAGAATCCGGAGGAGATAACGGCAAATTATCCTCCGTGAGCACAAAAAAAGTGTGCGAACGGAGTCATATCAGGAGCGCCTCTAGGGATGAACGCGAGACGCGAGAATTCTCGCATTGTCTCGCGTTCTCGCATTGTCTCGCGAGACGAGACAGGCATTTTTTTGCGAGACGAGACGCGAGACGAGAAAGAAAATATTTTGCGGGACGAGACGCGAGACGAGACAGAGTCTTGTCTCGCGCGAGATTTCTCGCGAGAATTCTCGCATTTTTTTCCGTCTCGCTTAAATACGATCTGAAAAGCGACAATTTGCCTGAAGCCTCTACCGTTTAACTTGCGTCTCGTTCGTTTTCGGTCCTGGTATACTATCAGCACTCTACAATACGCACAAATACGTAACATTTAAAATTAGAACAGACGAGAGATATACAAAACACACAAAGGAGAGGATAAAGAAAGAGTCGGAAATAAAAAGAAAACAGAGAAGAGTTGAAAGAAAAATAATAAGTAAATAGGAAAGGCGGTACGGTATATTCAAATCTGACCACTTTTAGACGGGGCCCGGGGCATTAAGTTTGGGGACCCCCTTACTATCCCCTTTTTTGCGCATTAAACCCCTTTACTGAGCCCCCCCTTTTTAAGCATTTTAACCCAGTTTTGACCGCTGTTGTACTCGAAAATTGCATTTCAGTTAACTGTAGTTTTTGTACTTTTATCAAATCGTATTTATCACCCCAAAAAATATCTCTAACTTGATCTAGTGATAGACAATTAGGTAATACCTATATTATAGAGGAAATTCAGTTTTTTCCCCACAATTACTATTTCAGTACATATGAATTTATAATTTAGATAATCGGGATATATATGGGCCCCCTTTTTCTTCAGGGGCACCGGACTACCGCCCCCCCCCCTTGCCCCAGTGATAATCGGGTTTCGGGTATATCAGAGAGAGATTAGAAGTAGAGCAACTTGCATTCGCATTGATGCTTAGTCTGAGTAGGTTGAAATATGGTTGAATATCCTTGGTTGAAATATCCTTGTACCGATATTATCCTCAAACTTTCCCAAACGTTGCGGCGTGCGTAGGAGGGGGGGGGGCGCCCACCCTGGTAACAACTTTCTAGGGGCGGTTAAATCCCTATCGTTGGCCTATTTTAAAGAGATTAAAATGACATTTTTTATTCTTATATATTAATATCGGACGGAAAGAAATGCAAGCAATTTTTTAAAAAACTATTTCTCTTTTCGTTTATATTATCATGTTTTCCCTTCCTTCGGCTTGCAAAACTTTTATAAATTTTTTTCCTCCCCATCATTTTATCTTGCAGTTGGGTTCCTATTCTAAAATTATCTTCGCCTGTTAGATGTCTTTTCATTGTTTTAAAAAATCTACACCTGATATACATTAGGGGGACTATGGTTTAATTTTTCTGTAAACAGGGCGACCATAACGACTGTAGTACTATCGCTAAAAAATATTGTGGAAAAGTACAAACGGATAGTCGTCAACAAATTAACTGTTCAGTAATTTAAAATATAAACAAAAAATAAGACGTCTATTAACCAACTGAGATACTATAATGAAATCTAAAAATGCACACACGTTAATGTTATTGGAAATATTAGGCAAATAATTATAATTATCGTTAATATAATCTTGTTTTCATTAATATAAAAATTACACATATTTTAGAGACTTGAAATTGACGTTAAAGTAAATAGTAGAGATTTAATAAAGACTAAAAGTGTTCTGTTTATAATTTTTCAAGGGTTATCTTACAACCAACTGAACGATAAGTAATTATAATTTGTGTTAATATATCCCGCAGTAATTTCAACAGAGGAGATTACTTGAACTTAAAAAAAAAAATCTGTTTTGTCTCATGCAGATATGATTTTAGTAAAATATTCGCTACTTCTCGTATGAAGAGCGGGTGCGCAGCTATTTTAAAACAAACGGTTGTCCATTTCATGTAGTGTCTGAGGTATTTAATGCTACAACTTGAACAGTATGATGTAGAACTACAGTATGATGCAGAAATAACACATTTTGAAAGTCGGGAGTTCTCTGCAAACCGCTAAGCTTTTCACTTTTCTGATCGCGAATGACACTGACGTAGTTTTTTGAGTCATTATATTGCAATGATGCCAGGTTAATACTCATGACGCAAACTTTACATCAAGAGTCAAATAATTTTGCGTTTATTTTAGATTCCACATCACTGGAATTATTTGAAATTACTCATGTTAGGAAAATTTTCGTTTACTGCAGTGCGAAGAACGGGCACGCAGCTAGTAAATAAAAATAAATACTATATTTTCGGTGTGACATTATATATACGTATTAAATCTCAATTTCTTTTACTTCAAATGCCGATATATGCTGATATAGTTATTAATATATCTACTAATGTGGCTATATGTAAGTAATTGTTATTATTAATATTAATTTTCAATAAAATCCTAATAATAAGTTAGTATAAAATGGTAACGAAATCGCAGTCCTTAATTTTGCGAGACTCGCGAGACGTCTCGCGTCTCGCGCGAGACGAGACATTAATTTCTTTGCGAGACGCGAGACGAGACACAGTGTTTGCGAGACGAGACGAGACGCGAGACGAGACAGAGGTTTACCACTGCGAGACGAGACGAGACAGCCCCGATTCTCGTCTCGCACGTCTCGCGTCCATCCCTAAGCGCCTCGCATCCACCGCAACTTTCGGCGTCTTTCCTCAGAGACCGGTTCAAAAGGCCGTTCGGTCGATCGCACATGCGAGCGACAAGACTATTCTGTAGTAACCCATGATATAGTGCGTTAGCTATAATAAGCATGTTTAATAATAGTGATGGGTGGGGGAGAGTAAAACTATAACGTTTTAAATTCACAAAAATCTAGAAGTGTACTTAATGTTTTTTAAAATTTAATTTGTTAATGTGTTTATTCTTTAGTTTTTCCTCTGGGGGTTCACGTGCTCATGTGCTCAAATGGAGGAGCCGCCACTGCTGTATACTGCAATAAGATGAATTTTTTATTCCTCTCAAAATTATTTGTTTGCGTTATTTTTGTGGTAAACAACTCATTTTTTAAAAGCACGCGTGTTCAAACAATAAAATATTCTGATTACTGTATGAAGCAATGAGTAAAATATATTATCTCATTCAAAATTATTTGTTTCCTACATTCTGTGTGGTAAATAATTCATTTTTAATGTATTATTCAAACAATAAAATACACCGTAATAAAATACACCGATTAGTAAATTTATCAATAAGCAAAACATATTGTTCCATTCAAAATTCCTTTTAAATATTTTTAAAATGCACCTTCATTCAAGCCAAAGAAACTATTTAGGAAAAATTTGAGCAGTACTTTTAATACATATCCTATCTTCTTTTCTAGTATTGTAAAGAAATGTGCGATAGATTCAATTTGAAAGGATGGACCAAACTCTCTTCCTGGGGAACCGTCCAAGGAGTTATTCAGGGTGAGCGTGGAAATGTGGATGAAATGTAAGTAAATCCTAAGAGCATTTTGAAAATCATTTCACATATTTTTTCTTCTTTTACTCAAGACTTCTTTTGAAACTTTAACTAACAATGTTCTCGATGAGAGGCTACACGACATTTTGCTTGCTGTTTTCAAATATACGTAAGCATAAGTCATTTTATTCTATATTTTCTGAAGTACCCGTCATTGCGGGATAATATGTGACACAGATTTTCAAAAAGTGTGAATTTCGTCTGCATTGTAGGATTAAATTGAATGAGGAATTAACATACTGACAGAAGCGAAGTTATAAATTCTGTGCATAGTTACAAGACAAAAAGTTAGAGAGTAACAGAAACCTGAGTCAACTTGTCAATGGAAAAAACATTTCATTTTCAAAATTAACTATTTATTTTAGTGGAATGAGATTTTTAAAGTTAAGGTCATTTTAAGTTACCCCAGAAAATGCAAGCAATTAAGGTTAAATTTTAAAAAAAACTGGAAAATGATTTTTTATAATAAAAAATCAATACTATTTAATACTGCAACGTTTGATATGATTATATTCAGATGATTTTACTTGATCCGCGAAAATAATTTTCATATTTTAAGCCATATTTTAAAAAGAATTCAAATTTGTACAAAATTCAAAACCTGTAATTTAAATTCAGTAACCACCTTCTATGCAGGAAATTTCTCTATTTCTCTTAATTTATTCACTATTTTTCACGTAGAGGCCATACAAAACTTTCTCTTTTAATTCGTAAGAATTCAAACAATTTTATACTACTTCATCAATTTCCTCGCCTATAACTAATTGTTATTTTCATGAACTTTAGATATTCTAATATTATGCCTCAAGAAAATTTTACATAATCTTCACAAAATCTAAAAAAAGCAATGAACATTAAGACAAAATCGACGAAATTTCTTTTAATTCTATAGCCAGCTGTTATATTATTTGCAGGCACCTTAAAGTTATGTGTCCCCCCCCTCGGCAATCCAATAAAAGGAGGAAAATAGAATTTTTGCAAAATTTGTACATTTATTTAAATTTTCGAAAAAAATTAGCATTTATTTTTTCAATCATTAGCCGATCATATAACAAAATTTCATTCTATTTTCCATTGACGATTTATTTCAATGTTTTTGAGGGATGTGGGTACAAACACTTACCGGTTTTCGCAAAATCTCAAAATCTATGAAATAATCAAAATAAATTTAATATATGTAGTTTAAATGAACTTGCAATTTAACGTAATTCCAAACTTCATTCTATTTCATAATCGTTATTTCAATGGGGGAACAAACATTCGCGTAATTTTCATAAAATCTATAGCAAATTTTGAAAATATTTTGACGGCTATAGTTGAAGTGATCCATTTTATTTCCTTCGCTACAGTGGTTTATACGTCATACCCAAATAAATATTTACACATTTTGAATAGATTTTCACAAAATTTCGACGAAAATAAAAAATTAATCTACTATTCTTGTTGGCAATAAAGGATCACCTTACATGATAGTAAGTTATACTTGATTCATTTCAGCGGTTTTTACGTTATGTATGAACAAAAATTTACACATTTTGAATAAATTTTCGCAAAATCGAATAATCATTTTGCAAAAAATTCGACGCACGTCTATAGTTTTTGCTGAGTGACCACCTATCACATCACTTAATTCCATTTCATTAGCTTTAGTCAAAATTGGGTAATGTGCGAACAAAATATTTACGTGTTATGAATAAATTTTTGCAAAATCTATATTTTTTAATTCTATGCCTGCAGCTTAAGTTTAATGACCACCTATCGTATCACCAAGTTTCAAATATTTGCTTCATACATTTTTACGTGATGTGCGGGGAAAAAAAGAGTCACGGGCAGATTGAAAACAGGACTGCCAAACATACTTTTATGCAGTTAGTTCCCAGGTGCTTGAAACGGATAGAAATCGCAAAATTTTTGAATTGGAAGTAATGTTACGGACAAAAGTCTAATTTTATTTATATAGATTTTTTCATGAATGTGGTAAACAAAACTTCATCGGTTGTTTAAATTAGACAAAGTTACAAAAAAATTCTTTATGGCACAAATTTTCTTGAAAAGTTATCAATATTTCACAAAATTGATGCGACAAATATGTGGTGAAAATGATTGAGTTTCAAAGGGTCAATGCTTGTGCTTATGAAGTTTTTCTGTAAGCTGATTAAGATTATATTACTTTTTTTAAAAATACATAATAATATTTATGATTAGAGATTGCAATCCGACACCAATTTCAATCCGATCCGATCTCCATCAATCCAGTCGGATTGGCCACATCGGAACAATTTCTCTTTCGTTCCAAAATTATCTCTGTGAAAGATGTTAAAATGAGTGTATCATAAAGTTTATAAAATATAAGACTAGATCTAGGTTATTATATATTATATTATATGTAATAATAATATTATTATTATCAGGTATAAAATAATAGCAAAAATTTATTTGCAATCAAAACAAAACTATGGATATCAATGAAATAGTATTTGCATTACTGTATACTATATAATAATCTTTTTTTATTTAATTATAAATATATATTTATAATTGTTTTTATAAACATAATATTTAGCATAATAATTTAAGTTCAGTTTTAATATAGTTCACAAATGACACCAATTGAAATTATCTTGTAACTTTACATTACATTATGTAATTTTCTTATGTTATCTAAATCTAACTTAATCAACTGAGTTCACAATAATTATGTAATTTCGTCACGCTAAGTAGTCTTATAATAATGATGACAGTTATAGATCTGTTTAATGAAAGGCACAATTATCACAATAGCAAGTATTTTTCAATAAACTTTCTTTAAATAATAATTTTGGGTATCTATTATAAAAAATCAAGTTTGGTTTTTAAAAAAGTATCATAGGAAACAAATATTGTTAATCCTGTCATCTGCCAATCGACTTCTTAGTAACAAATATAGCCAGCGGCTGAAAAGGCCCTTTCAGCTTCTACACATGTAGGTTTTATTATCAACAAATAGTCATGAATATATGACAAGTATTATCCTCAACTCCTTCATTTTCATATGTAGTCTTTTCCTTTGTTAGTACTTTCTGGATCCGGTAAATTGGTACCATATACGGTAGACGTCTAATGATGCCGGATCCGCCGGATTACCGAATTGCAGTCCCTATTTGTGACAGAACGCTCAATTTTTTGGGTCCATCAGATAGTTCATTTGTTTTTAAAATTGTAAAGAGCCAGGTGATAAATAATCACTCTAGAAGTGTTAGAGTAATAATCAACTTGCCGACCATTGTTCATGAAAAATGAATGAATCTTTCGCAGAAATCATTTTATTAAAATGGTTAGTTAAAAAATCTGTTTCATTTTATAAATTATACTATCGCAGACAAGCCCAATGTTTATAAAGATCGGTTACGAAATTAGACAAATACTTTTAAAATGGCTTAACAGGTGCATTATCCACGCTGTTTATGCTCTCGCATTCTGCTTCGTATTTGAGTAAACTACAAGCTTGTAGCACTGGAAATGAATGAACCTGTATATATTATTGAATTTGAATATTAATATTTTGCACACAAAGAACGCAAGAAACTGTTACATGTAACCAAAGAATCTTAGATTAAACATAATAAATAATCTACGTGCCAGTTTACTATAAAATATGTTCCGGAACTCCTGAGACAAATTCATATAGCAAGCAGTGCGGGGTTCCAAGCGTTTTCTCCGTGCACTATCAATTAATTATTATTTTTTGAATGAGTTAAAGTGTCATCTATATTTTTGTTAAATGGTTCACTAATATATATATTTACGGTTATTATTTTTTCGTATAAAATTTATTACTCATGAAGTCTATAGCTACATTTTTAAAACTATTAGCCACTAATGCGTGAAAAGTACGTTTGCTACTCACTATTGCTAAGCAATATAGAGTCATCCTAGTGTACTTTACGCTTTCTGAAAGTGTGTCACACATCCTGTATATAACTTGTGTGCAGTGGCGTAGCCAGGATTTTCCTTCGCGGGGAAGAGGGGGGGGGTTCTAGAATTTTCCTTCGACATATATACATATATCAATTTTTTTAAAGGGATAAGATCCTTTTTCCCCTGTCGATTTCTTTCATTTCGGGCAGAGAAATTAGTGAATTTGAATTCCTAACCCCCCCCCCTTGGCTACGCCACTGCTTGTGTGTCAGCACTTGACTGGCATGCGTGTGTGGTAAAAGTTATTATATCTGTAAAAGTCTTTGCCATGAAGTTAAAAAACTATCTTTAGCGTAAGATAATTTTTATAAGAACGATTAATATTACAGTGGAATCTCGAATTACGCGAGGGATGTGTTCCAAGATCTCTTGCTTAAGTGCAAATTTCGCACTGTTATGTAGGATATATGTACGACTTTTCGAAACACACACACAGTTGCTTTAGATACTTATAAACACCCCTCAAGCAGTTGCAATTCCCTAACTACTATATATATACTATTACGATTTCCCACATAATGAATAAGCAGTGTAAATTCAAACGAAAGCAGTGTTATTCAACATAATACTGCACAGCACAAATGCAAATGTTATCAGTCCGAAAAACTTGACAGAATATGTAAGGACTATCTGTTCAGTTGGTAAAAATCGTGATAAACGAAAATCCCAGTGTGAATTTAGATACAAACATGTTCCCAGTTAATCTACTACCGTACATAAAGTTCCATGTACACTTTTTTCTGCTCGGCTTCTTTTCTGCATTTTGATTATATCAGGTTTTCTCGCGGTTCACCTAAAAATTAAAAAACAGTCATAAGAGTATGGATTAAGTACATTTTTGGTTACATTTTTCAAAATTTAAATAAATAAATAATTATTATAAATAATTACACTTAATTGAAATCTTTTACCAAAAAGTTTTTGATGTTCATAGTCAATGTATGCTTTTGTTTGTTCGGAATATTTTAAAATTATTTATATAATTGCTTTTTAAATAAAATAGAATTTTTATTTATAGGGCAATGTGGCTACAACATCAAGGAAGCCCTGGATCTCGTATAGAGCTTTGTGAACTGCGAAATTGGCAGATTTTGGATAAATTGGATTACAGGCATTTCAGTGTGCGATTTTAAGCTGTATATTATATTTTACAATAAAACTTTCTTTTAATTTAGATTCTTCTGTAGAATTATGTTAGTCATGTAAAGAAGTACGTTCTTTACGTTCTAAAAATTTTGGCTTAGAAATTATACTTAAGAACGTCATATCCATTGAAACGTGTGGAAAATTAAGATCGGTTTCTTCCACTGAATCAGTGAGCCAGTAAATGGAAAAGAAACTTTTTTTATCTAATAAGTGCATGTGTTAGAGTAAAATTTGTGAATAGTGACCAGTTTTCGCAAGGCCTTGCATTGCCATGGAGCAAATTGACGAGCTGTAAATCTTTGCCAGTAAACGAATGTTTACGATTGATTTCCAACTTAAGTCGCAGCAAATTTTGGTTTTAGCATTCAGCAGTTACACCTTCACTGGTCTCCAATAGTTTGTAGTACAGTACATCCTTCGCATAGCCAACTGCTCCGGAATATAATTAATCACTTTTTCTAAACATTACATTTTTATAATTATATTTTCAAAGTAGTAACCAGCTCGTCCGTCTAACTCAAAAATTTTACTGTATTCTGATCCGAAAAAATCCTGTTTTAAAAAAGTGGTTAATTATATTCTGGAGTAGTTGGCAGCTATGCTTCATATCCTCCTGACAATGCAAAGCCTTATATTGCATGAGGCCTTGCACTGTCGGGAGTCCGTTTAAGAACATGTTAGTACAGTTTGGCTGGGAAGTTTTGGAGCACCCGGCGTATAGCCCTAACGTAGCCCCTTCGGAGTATCATCAACTTTAGTCGATGAACAATGCCTTGTCTTCGGTACACTTCCCCACAGTGGACGAAATACGAAAATCTATTGATGACTTCATCGCATCAAAAGATGAATCCTATGCTGCTGGCATCCGTGCCCTACATGACCGTTGGCGGTAGGTTTTGGAAGATAATGGAGATTACTTTGACGAATAAAGAAAATATTATAAGTTCTAAATTGCATATTCATTTCTTTGACACGCTCTTTAAAACTGACTACTTGTTTTTAAATATACGAGAAATCACTTGAAAATTTAGTAATTTTTTTGCTCAGCTCCTGAGCTGAAAGCAAAGATCAAAAATTTTTTGGGGTGTAGTAGTAACGTATAAAAATTTAAGAACTTATCCATCTTAATCATCTAACCAATTAACCATCTAAAACTTATCCATCCTTAAACTAGTTTAACAACATGTAAAAATTTAAAACGTGTCTCTGATCAAACATGACGAAAAAAATTCATATGTTTTTAGTAAATACAATGTTCATGCATAAACTATAGAAGATACGTAAATTTTAATAACATTTTAGCAATCAGCTTAAAAAGTTACCCTTAAAAACAAATTTTCACTTCTACAGGTAAGGAGTTATTTAAGCAGTTCAGAATAAAAATTATGGTGCATCTTGCAGAACACTCAAAATTTTGCATAATTAATTTATCGGCTATTATCGTAGAACCTACAAAATTTAGAGTTGCGGTTATCTTAGCTATAAATCATCCATATAAAATTTGAGAAAAACCTCTTGATGTGGTGAACTGCAGTGTTTGATTTGACGTGGAATGACCCGATTGTGGTGTCTGGACATTATGTAGTGAAATATTTCTTGTCAGAGATAATTCCAAAGTGTGTTATTAAAAATAATTAATAATGCAAATGAAACCATGAATCAAATAAATTGCTTAAAGAACATGAATATTTTTTCATTCTTATTCATTCGTCTAAATTTAATTTCGAAAATAAGTATAAAAACTATCCTAAGTGTATTGAGGAGTTAAATGTTCACAATAAAATTTGTTAGCGATTGTTACACATACAGGTGTATTTCTAAAATCAAATCTTTACATTCAGAGCACCAGCCTTATAATTTAGCTTCTTTCGTAATAGTACTTAAATATTATTTTTTATTGCAAGTTCGTATAAATTTATTACATAGCTTTCAACTTATTTTTATACAATGATATTAATTTCTTAAAAATGTGGGATACTTTTCATAACAGCGATGTATTGTATGATTTTATTTTGAGAACGTTCAGTGTAGTGATACAACTTTGGTAAGATTTCCTTTTTTTTTAACTGGGGATTTTTTTTCTATTCATTCGTTGTATTATTTGTTCAGTATACATATGAATATTATGTTGCACGGTTATTGGTATGTTATGATGTCATTTTAGAATATAAATCTTAATTACCGGCCACAAGTGCTTTTTAAATACTGTGAATTATAAAAATTTCATTAGAATTTACAACAAAAGAAACTTTCTAAAGTTTTACTTGTGGACTTGTGGAGTTTGAGAGTTCCGATACCGGAGGACTATATGTTCCACAGGCACAATACGGCAGGCAATATGTAAATTTCGGTTCAATTTCGAAGCTGCGCGCGCACACACACACACATATATATATATATATATATATATATATATTTACTTTGTCAGCAACGCCCTTGGAATCCCGTTATGCCTTCCACTGAATCACTTATTTTTAATAAACTACCAGTCTTAATATCTAGCAGATTCATTACCAGTCATCATTTGAATATTATTTAGTTGTGATAAGTAGTTACTTCGTTTTTGTTAAAAGTACTGCAAAGGCTGATTAACAAGGCATCGTTTTCCTTAGAATTTCGGTTAAGGCAAAGCTACACGAGGCTATCTGCTTAAGGGAGGGGATGCCTTTGGCAGACGACTTTTTAGTTTAAAAAGCAAAGTCTATGAATTAAACATACTTTCAATGTTTTGATAGATACAGATGTTTGAAAATTCAGAAAAGTTTGGCGTACGTTTCTTAAGTGTAGAGAACTTCATGCATTCTATATGAAATATGCAATACTGTATTAATACTTTTAAGGTCAAAGCCCGAGAGTCTCTCGGGTTATATGAGTTATACAAGTATCAACTATATACGTTTGCCATCTGTTCAAATACTACCTACGAACCTTTTAGTTTAAAATACACACATATACAGGATGTCCCGAAAAAGTGGTAACGGGCTTAATTCTGTATCAATTACAGGTAATTGGGCAGTGTAAATTGAAAAAAAAAAATGTTCAAAATAATATAGGAAATAAGACTCCGTTAAAAAAAAATTGCTCTCGTTTATTTAAAAAAGTTACACTTTTTAAATTTGGATACGATCCCCCGTACAAAACAATTCCCGCTTAGTAAAATGAGTACTATGCACTCATGAAGTGACATACGAAATTGGAGAAGTGTACCTTAAAAAGTGACAGATATATATGAGGATAAATACAACGGTGACTTCAACCACTTTTCAAGGGCTCTGGAAGGGGGGGAAATTACGTCGAATGATTGCAATTCAGGAATCGTGCAGAAATTACGAAAGAAAAATTATTTTTCCACTCGAGCAATCAACGTTTACATCCAAAATCATGTATAGTCCCCGATTATCTTTCTTTAAAGATATCCCTGCGACGATGCATGATGAAAGACTCAAATTTGGTACATAAGCTCATGAATGTATGGGGCACATTTTATTAGGAATGTTTTCGTACAGGTATCGAATAAAAATTAAAAAAGGGTAGCTGTTTTGTAAATGAACGAGAGGCATTTTTTCTTAACGGAGTCTTATTTCCCACCCTATTCTGAGCATTTTTTCAATTTACACTACCTACTTATCTCTCTAATAAATAAAGAATTAAAGCCTGTTACCACCTTTTGGGGACACCCTGTATATACAAAGAGTGTCACAAAAAGGTGGTAACACACATTAATTCTTTATCTGTTAGAGATAAGTGAGCGATGTAAATTGAAAAAATGTTCAAAATAAGGTAGGAAAAAAAAACTACGTTAAGGGAAAATATCTTTGTTTAATTAAAAAGTTACAATTCTTAAATTTGTGTACGACCCCCGTACAAAAAAAATTCCCAATTAGTAAAATGTGCCCCGTACACTAACGAAATGATGTACAAAATTTCAGCCTTTAATCATAAAATGTCCCTGAGATATTTTCAAAGATGTTCGGTATCTATATATGAATTTGAATGTATAGAAGTTTATTGCTAAAGTGCAAAAATTATTTTCTTTCGTAATTTCCGTACCACCTCTGAAACGCAATCATGCGACGTGATATTTTCCCCTTCGAGAGTCATTGAAAGCGGTTTAAGTCAACATACATTTATCTTCATATGTCGGACACTTTTAAGATTCAATTCTCAAATTTTTTTCATCATATCATTAGTGTATGGGACACAGTTTACTAATTGGGAATGTTTTTGTTCGGTGGTCATTTAAAAATGTAAAAGTAAGTTTTTGGAAATTAACGAGGGGAGGGCGATTCTTTTTCTTAACGTAGTCTTTTTCTCCTACCTCATTTTGAACTTTTTTTCAATTTACATTCGTCACTTTCTCTGATAGATGAAGAATTAAAGCGTATTATACCACATTTTTGGGCCACCCTGTACACACACTTACATGGCAGCAAAAACAGAATTAAGTATATATAAAAGCTAGCTAGAATTGGCCATTTTTTGAACATTCGATAGCCATATTTGTTGTATTCGAACAATTTTTTCTAAATAATGTTTATTTACAAATAAAACCTATTTTGGGGCATTAGCATAACACTTGGGTTGTTTTTATTAGGTAAATTTCTAAATTTTACGTTTAAAATGTTTTCTTATGGGGAACTTTTTTTTCACTTTAAAACAAATTTTTTCCATTAATTCCTCATTAAATATTAATTCTTAGTACGTTTAAATAGTCCCTTCATTATGAATGAGAACCGTTTTAAGTTTATAATACAACAATCACGAAAATATACTGGGGTTGGACAAAAATATGGAAACGCCTAAAAAAAAAAAAAAAAAAAAAAAAAAAAAACATGTTTCTTTGCCTAATATGGTGTAGGAAACCCTTTGGCATTCAAAACAGCTTGCAGTCTTCTCGGAATGGTTAAATACAGTTCCTGTATACTTGCTAAGGGAATCTGGTGCCATTCTTCCTGCAAAATGGTGGCAATTTCAGATAATGATGTTGGCGGTGGACAGCCACCACGCACTTTCCTCTCCAATGTAGACCACAAAGGCTCAATAATATTGAGGTCTGGTGACTGTGGTGGCCAGGGGAGATGTGATAATTCATCCTTGTGCTCAGAAAACCAGTCCTTGACAATGTGACCTGTGTGAACAGGGGTTTTGTCGTCTTGGAAGACACCACTACCATAGGGGAACAAAGTTTATACCATGGGATGGACTTGATAGGCCAAAATGTTCACATACCCCAGACAGCACATAAGCTTAAATCAAGCTTGAGATTTGGCTTGGCAATGCAAGGTTGGCTTAAGCTGGATTTTGACTTGCAAAGTGCGGTGATGGCGCCATCTGTGAACGAGAATGGACATTAATTGTCTAGCGTCCTCAAATTTGTTGAAAGTTCGTAAAAGATGTGTTTTAACGGGGATGGGTTTTTTATTACCAGTGCCATATTACCGGCAGGGCAAACGGGGCAACTGCCCAGGGCCTACAGATTTTAGGGCCCAAAAATCCTACATCTTACACTTTTGTAATTTTAAAATAAAATTACAAAGGATAAAAAAAAAATTCAGAAGTTAAATATTTTTTTTAATTATAAAGTATGAACAATGAAAATAATTCAAATTTACATTTGTATAAATTAATTTAAACTTATTTTTAATTCTTCGAAATGCTCTATATCGATATAGCATACCAATATATGTAGGAAAATAACTAACCACATTTGTAAAGAGAATTTTTAGCGTTAAAAAATAGCAAAATTTTTCAATTATTTTTTAGTATAAGAAATATTTACAAAAATGACTAAAGTGTTTGTATTCCATACATGTTATGTTAGCAACTGTGATATAGCATTTCGAAGTAACGTTTAACTATCTGTTTCTTTGATTTCAGATTACTTAACACAAAATTTGTGTTAAGTAAGTAAACCCATTCTATATTTCCAAATATGGAAATTCTTCAATTTCGTAGTATAATTGTATTTTATTTTGATTTCAAAATCAGTCGTTTGTCTGGATTTTGGCCAGCGGCAGTATTGCTCATGAGTGTTGCGAAAGTTTTAAAACATTTAAAAACAGGTAAAAACACATTAAAATCCGTATGTAGCACTATCGGTGGCGGCCACCACCTTCTTCAGCATAGGTATTGGTTCCAAATGGCCAGCTCTCTTCCTCAGCAGGGCGTTCCACCCAGGATCGATCTGCGCATGCGTCATATCATTCACAGCGCCATCTGTGGTTATAATCTGTAGGGCTTCCATATTTAGGGCATAATGACTGTTTTTCTAATTGGCGAGTTTTTGGCTATTGTTAAAGTTGATTTCAATGGGGTGTTCCTGGGCTATTTTTGCGAGGGCAGTAGTGGTTTTATTGAATTTAATGTCAGTTTGATGTTCCCTTTTTCGGTCTTTGATTTTTCGTTTTGTCATGCCAATATAGTAGCCCTGTTTATTAGTACTATTGTCTGTAAAGCTTAGTTAAAGCAACGGTTAGTAAAAGCAACGGTATTTATAATACCGGCGGTTTCATCTGGATTGATATTATCTTTATCACTGCGAATGCGTTTGAAAATATTTTGATTGGGTTTTATGGGGATTTTGATATTTTTCTTTGCGGCTTCATTTGTGATTTTTAGGGCGGCTCCACTGCAGTAGGGAATGGGCATTGGTAAATTTGAGTTTCGGATTTTGATAGTTATTAATTTGTTCCAGTTTTTTGATTCTCTTTTTATAAAGGTTTTTTACTATTGAGTTTGGGTATCCTGCGTTTTTACATTGTGTTTTGATAAACTGGAGTTCTTCATTGAGGAGTGTTTCGTTTGAGCATACTGTAATTGCGCGATTAACGTAGGATCGTATGGCGGCTATTTTAAATTTGTATGGAGTTTTTGAATTAAAATGAACTAGTTCGTTATTATTGGTCGCTTTTCTAAAGACTGTAGTATTAATATTATTCATCATATCTATTGATTTTGACATCTAGGTAGTTAATGGTGGCATTTTCCTCTATTTCTATGGTGAATTGTATGTTATTGTCTATTGAGTTGATTTCTTTGAGGATATTTTCAGTTTCATTTTTGTTCACTATTGCAAAGATATCATCTACGTAGCGAAACCAAGTTTTTATGTGGTTAGATAATTTATCAAATATGGCCCTCTCCACTAGCCGCATTTTCCAGTCTGCTATGACACCTGATATCGGCGACCCCATAGGTACGCCTTTCTTTTGTTTGTAGAAATTATGGTTAAACTGAAAATATGAGTTGTGAAGGACAAGATTGAGTGCGCTATTTAATGTAGTGGAAGTAGAGCTATTATTAATGTTGGAGGTGATTTGTTCATTGATTATTGCATTCATTTCTTGGATATCTATGGAGGGGTAAAGGTTAGTAACGTCAAAACTGACGAAGCATTCCTGTGAGTTTATTGTAATATCTTTAATGCGTTGAATAAATTCTTCAGTTGAGGTTAAGATATTGTTACTTTGGGGCATGAGATCTTGTAAGATGGGTTTTAGATATTTTTCCAGGTCATAAGTTGGTCCTTCACATTTACTGACTATTGGTCTTAAAGAGGGAGGGGTTTTATGGTCCTTGTATTTAGCAAAGATTCTTGGCGCTATGGGGGCAAAGTTAGTTATAGTGGGTTGTCTGTTATCTGGCCAGGATCCATTTTTGATTAATTCTTTGACTTTATTGAAAATTTTTCCTGTTGGGTCTTTTGGTAATTTTTCTATTTGTAGCTTATTAATGGTTTCTTCCATTTGGGTGAGATAGTCATTTTTATTCATTATTACTATTTTGCCGGTTTTATCTGAGCATAGGCAAGTTATATTATTGTTTTTCTTTAAGTCGTTTATGCATCGGCGATCGGCGGCGTCGCGGAAGGGGGAGTTAAGTTTGTTGATAAGTTCTTGTTGGGCTATAATTCTTAAGTAGTTTTTGTCTGGAGGGGGGAGGTCGGTTAATATTATCGTGCAGGATATATTTAGGTCCTAAATTTAGGACGTCGTGTTGCTGTTGAGTTAGATGGTAGTCAGAGATATTTATATATTGATTTTCTATTTTTACGGGTACGGTTTTTACGTGATGTTTGTTTTTAAGCCAGAATTTTAATTTTCGATAGTGGTTACGTTCGTACGACTTGTGTATTTGATTGGCGAAAGATTGTATTTTAGATATTGCAGAGGTAAAGGTAGGTGTATCGTAATGAGACTGTAAGGTTTCGGTTTCTGTAAGTTTTGAAATGCGGGCGTATTTTTGGCGGATACATTTTCTTAATAGATGACGTTCAAAGCGGAAAAGTTCATTGCGAAAATTTTTGGAAATGAAACGGTTATGGGATTGAAGAAATTTAGGCGTTATGTTAAAATAAAGGCAGTCTTCAAGAAACTTAATATGTTCGCATTCGCGGGCTTTCGATTTCATAGTTTTCCGGAGATTCTTGTAAATATCTGAAGAGACATAAGTGGGTATCGGTGTCATTATAAGCAGCTGGAGTAAAATACTCTCAAAAAGAAAAATTAAAAAGCTTACCTGCAGCTTTCGTACCGTCTTTCCTCCAGCTCTCGTACCGTCTTTCCTCCAGCGTGTCTACTGCGTCGTTCCACCCTGTGATCCTTCCTTCCACCTCTCGCTGCGCATGCACCTCTACCATCTTAATAAACAAGCCCATCCTATGTTACGCTTATTTTTCCCACCAACCTCCCCCCTCCAGACAAAAACTACTTAAGAATTATAGCCCAACAAGAACTTATCAACAAACTTAACTCCCCCTTCCGCGACGCCGCCGATCGCCGATGCATAAACGACTTAAAGAAAAACAATAATATAACTTGCCTATGCTCAGATAAAACCGGCAAAATAGTAATAATGAATAAAAATGACTATCTCACCCAAATGGAAGAAACCATTAATAAACTACAAATAGAAAAATTACCAAAAGACCCAACAGGAAAAATTTTCAATAAAGTCAAAGAATTAATCAAAAATGGATCCTGGCCAGATAACAGACAACCCACTATAACTAACTTTGCCCCCATAGCCCCAAGAATCTTTGCTAAATACAAGGACCATAAAACCCCTCCCTCTTTAAGACCAATAGTCAGTAAATGTGAAGGACCAACTAGTGGAGAG
This sequence comes from Cheiracanthium punctorium, assembly GCA_038373885.1. Taxonomy (NCBI): domain Eukaryota; kingdom Metazoa; phylum Arthropoda; class Arachnida; order Araneae; family Cheiracanthiidae; genus Cheiracanthium; species Cheiracanthium punctorium. The sequence goes on along the minus strand of JAWZYV010003565.1, from coordinate 290,904 downwards.
GGCCATATTTGATAAATTATCTAACCACATAAAAACTTGGTTTCGCTACGTAGATGATATCTTTGCAATAGTGAACAAAAATGAAACTGAAAATATCCTCAAAGAAATCAACTCAATAGACAATAACATACAATTTACCATAGAAATAGAGGAAAATGCCACCATTAACTACCTAGATGTCAAAATCAATAGAGATATGATGAATAATATTAATACTACAGTCTTTAGAAAAGCCACCATTAATAACGAAATAGTTCATTTTAATTCAAAAACTCCATACAAATTTAAAATAGCCGCCATACGATCCTACGTTAATCGCGCAATTACAGTATGCTCAAACGAAACACTCCTCAATGAAGAACTCCAGTTTATCAAAACACAACGTAAAAACGCAGGATACCCAACTCAATAGTAAAAAACCTTTATAAAAAGAGAATCAAAAAACTGGAACAAATTAATAACTATCAAAATCCGAAACTCAAATTTACCAATGCCATTCCCTACTGCAGGGGAGCCGCCCTAAAAATCACAAATGAAGCCGCAAAGAAAAATATCAAAATCCCCATAAAACCCAATCAAAATATTTTCAAACGCATTCGCAGTGATAAAGATAATATCAATCCAGATGAAACCGCCGGTATTTATAAACTAAGCTTTACAGACAATAGTACTAATAAACAGGGCTACTATATTGGCATGACCAAACGAAAAATCAAAGACCGAAAAAGGGAACATCAAACTGACATTAAATTCAATAAAACCACTACTGCCCTCGCAAAAATAGCCCAGGAACACCCCATAGAAATCAACTTTAACAATAGCCAAAAACTCGCCAATTAGAAAAACAGTCATTATGCCCTAAATATGGAAGCCCTACAGATTATAACCACAGATGGCGCTGTGAATGATATGACGCATGCGCAGATCGATCCTGAGTGGAACGCCCTGCTGAGGAAGAGAGCTGGCCATTTGGAACCAATACCTATGCTGAAGAAGGTGGTGGCCGCCACCGATAGTGCTACATACGGATTTTAATGTGTTTTTACCTGTTTTTAAATGATTTTAACTATCCGTCACTTTGCTTTTAAATTGTTTTAAAACATGTTTTCCTCTTAAATTTATATTATGTTTATTTCCCTATTAGTAGAGTCTCTAAATCACACATAAAATTATTTTAATTTTGATACATCCCATGGAAAAATAAAAATAATAAAAAAATAACATATCGCACATTTATCAATCTGGCCAGAAAACCGCTTAATAATTCACTTCAAACTTTAGTCATAGCTGCACAAGGCTCTGGTGGCTGAATGGATAACGCGCTCGGCTACTAATCGAAAGGTCCCAGGTTCTATTCTAGCCACGGACACTCGATTTAAACAGCTTAAAATTACAGCATAAAGGGGGAAAATTTGTGGAAAAATGAAGTATGTGGGGTGCGCTCGCCAGCGGGCGCCCCGTGTATTTAGAAAATTTTTTTGGTGGAAAATTTTTTAAGCTTGAAATTAAGCTTGAAATGTCAAGCTTAATGCAAGCTGGGCAAGTGTAAACTAGAACACTTGATTCAAGCTTGCATCAAGCTTACACGACTGGAATTTTCAAGCTTATTCACTTGATAAATCAAGCTTGATGCAAGTTTGCTGTGCTGTCTGGGACGTCTTGGCAGTAATGTGGCCTGACAGAGTTATCATAGGGGCCCACAGAGAACCACGATATGGCTGCCCAAACCATCACAGAACCCCCGCCATGTTTCACCTTGGCAACAAGCAGTTTGTAGGCTTGGGAAGGCGTTCTCCAGACGTAAACTCGGTCAGAATTGGGAAACAATGTGAAAGCAGAGTCATCCGACCATATTACTTTCTTCCACTGCTCTATACCCAGGTAGCACACATACGTTGGGGCAACCTTTAAATGACACGTTGGCTTACGGTTATCCAACGGTTGGCAACTGGTTATTTCTTACGTTGGGCCAACGTATGCTCTAACGTTTTGCCAACATATTCACAACCGTTGGGCTAACATATGAATGCATACGTTGGGCTAACGTATAAATACATACGTTGGGCTAACGTATTAATGCATACGTTATGTTAACGTATAAATGCATACGTTGGGTTCACGTGTAAATGTATACATTGGGGCAGCGTAAAATTTGTATGTTGTCACTCTATTATCTAACTGTTGGAAATAGGTTATTTTTTAACATTTAGCTATCATAATTGTTAACCGTTACATTCATAAGTTAGTTTCATATGTTAGGCCAATGCAGAAACCTAATGTTGGATAATTATATTTAACGAATATTTGACAAATTGATGCGCTATTTCATAACATTTCTATAGTGTTATAAAAATTATTGGAATATTGTATGAAATTTAAATCGACAATAATTTAATTTAATATTATTCAATTAAAAATATTTTAATCTTACCTGACAGTACATTGCGTTTAACACCAGTAATTCATCTCAAGTTATGCAAATATTATTAAGTAGATTACTCAGAAAGAATGCGATTTAAAGTTAACTTGATTAAGTTTATTTTTAAAAACATATTCAATAAAACATTACAAGGAGATATGCATATCAAATTTCTAAGTTACACAATACTATCTATTTGAAACAACACAATTCTCAAGTATCTTACACACCTTCACTATTGAACAAAATTTATCAAATCATAATTTTTTGAGTTTTACTACCTGCTACACAGGAGAAGGATGAGGCATCTTTGGAGAGGATATCACGTTCACATGTGACCACCTTGAAGTGTTGTCACGTGGAAAAAAACACATTTTTTTCTTCATGATATTTTCACAAACACTTGTAAAACACATATTTCACTAATCTGAATTACCAAGAATACAGTCAGCACTTATGCAAACAGAAATTTAAACGGTTGTGCTGGATTAAAAAAGATGAACTCCATCAGAAGCTTTCAGATAATAAACGCACGTGGATCACACAATTTTCTTCACAAATACATTTTCTTTATCTCATGGTAACACACAGGGTAAAAAAGTTCTCTTTCTCAAATTCATATACTGCTGCGTTTAGACACAAATTTTAAAAATATAAACTTCATTTTTCACAAGCAAAAACTTCAAATTTTAGGCTTCACCGTCGAGAACGCAGACACACACACACACCAAACCCAAAATATTACGTGAACTACCGGAAAAATATTTTTCCCGCTCAGTTCGTTGTTGCCAGAAACAAAATCAAAAATAATCCTCGCTGCTAACACGGCAAACCGGAGAGAAGTTGCTTTGCTGTTGTCATTCCGGCTGCGAAGCAAAACTGGTTCTGGCACCTGCTGCTTTGGAGGTCGGTGCGGGGTTTTACCAACTTGTGTATCGGCGCTTGCTTTGCTTTGGTCCTTTCTTTGTTGGTAAACAGTTCTGGCGTAGTTCTGGCTTTGTCACAAGATTTATTTTTGTGACATACCTCCCTCACTGCAAAAATTTGAGGTACTCAAATTTTCATAAAAAGTTGCCGAAAGTCATCACTGGTGTCCATGAGAATGTTCAAGAAAAAAATATACATCACACTTTATACACCAACATGTAGTAAGACTATCTCTATTTGTGTTGTTTCAAAAATACATATACACATTAGTTCACAGTACATATTACGAAATCAATTAATACATAAATGCTCTTCGTGTGCATAAATTAGGTAATCACCGATGTTTTGGCTACCTCCGAATATACAATTGCACCACTTTCCTGAACACAAACATACCTCGTATCAGTATTATTTTGACAGACAAAACTGAATAATCCATTTCATTTTACACATCATTTTTGTTATACAGAAACATATGAGTTACTGCAACTTAAATTGCTTTAACTTCTCCCTGAAATAATTCTATTATAGAAAATTGGAGCTCAAGAATATTTAAATGTTTAACAGCTGTTGTGCATTTGAACACTTTTTTTTTTTTTTTTTTTTACTATATTATGAAAGTAACTTGGACCAGCCAAACATTACCCTCAGCAAAGTTTTGTTAATTAGGTACCTATTTTATTTTTTCTGAGACATAGTACAGTAAAGTCAACTTATAGTGTGTATTGCTGCAACAAGCTAACATATAAAAAAATTTTTGCACTCAGTTATTCTATAATTAAATTAAAATAGTGAGTAGTAAATCCGCTATTTCTTTTTGCGCAAATTTTTTGGCATAGTGTGGTATAGCGTAAGGTTTGGTTTGTAGTGGAAAATTGTGCAGTAATTTGAATTCTGGAGTTACAGCGTTAGTCGAACCTAGAGTTTTATAGGATTTAGAAAAAACTTCATAATTTTGCATTAGCATGTCTAAGATCTGTTTTTTGTCTGTAGTATTTAAATGATTAATGTCAAAGTCATCTTTACTTAGCTCATCTTTTCTTAATTTCTGAATTTCAGACAGATTTAAATTGTTTATTTGTAGTAATTCATTATGTTGAGGCTGAATATATTCATCTTCATCAAGCATCTCAGCAGTGCCTATCTTTTCCCCTTTTCTCCAATGAATTATATTATCTGAATTATTTTCTATAATTGAGAAAATGAATTTTTTGTTATACACTGAGTGAAGAGAATCACTTATGTCTAATTCATTTTTTTGAAAAGGTTTAAACAAAATATTTTCATGTTCTTGGAAAATCTCGGGTATTGTGAATTTTACAATTTCATATGTTTTAGGTTGAATGATGGTGTTATTTGCCACTCTCACAGTATTTGTATTGCAGTTCGATGTATTAATGCTGTTGTTACCTAATTTTCTGGGAGAGGTTTCCTCAAACTCAAATTTTTCATTTCCAATTCTAAGACTTTTATCTGGCGTATCAATAACAATTTTATTTCTTTGCATAAAATCGTATCCCAATATCATTTTATACTGTGAATTCCAGTTAGTATGTGTCACAAAAAATTGATTACCAAACCATTTGTTATTAATCTTAAACTTAATATTCACTGCCGAAAGATATGGAATGGTATGTTCATTTAAAGTCTTAATTGTTACGGATCTGGAAATATATTCTACCTTAGTTGTCTTTTTTATTTTTTCTAGAAGTGCTGGTGTAATTAAACTTAAATTGGCACCTGAATCCAATAATGCATGTGCATCAAAATTTCCAAATTTTAATTTTATTACAGGAAGATTGTGGGATTTATCCTGATTACTAGACATTACATGATATGTCGTATCTTTTTTGTCATTAGTCATTGAATTGTTTACAGTATTATTTTCTTGTTTGTTCTCACAGATTTTTGAACTGTTGCTTTTAATTACTCGACTTTCTAAATTAGTTGGGGATCCTGCTTGTCGAGTAGAAACCTTATGTCTGGAGGAACCCCTAGCTAGTTTAACTTGTTTTGTTTGTCATTGAATTGTTTATTTCTATTTCCCCTTCTAAAATTTTTATGGTTAGATTTATACCTTGATTGAAAATCTCTATTATACCTATTTACTTTTGTGTAGTGGAAACACTTTATAGTGAGATGGGCTCAATAAAAAATTTTACATTTTCGTCTGCATGACCACTAAATGTGGGAAGTTGATTTATTAAGCTAGGTTGACTAATTGTTACTTGTCTTTTAGCCATGTTCAATTCTTATTGACCATACACACTATGAAATATTCAATTTTCACACTATATTTTACCTTACTTAACACAATATCAAACCATGTCACATTAGTAAATTCAAATATTTTCATTCAAATTCTATGTATCAATTTATGACCAATATCAAAATACTACTATATATATTATTTTATATTTTGCATGTCAATGCATTTTCATATACTATATCAAACACTATTGAATAACACACTTAAATATATAACAAGCAGTAGATAAATTTCAAATAATTGTATTATATGCAATACACTTGAATTGCAAAACCTGAAGAAATTTAGGTAAAGTGGTGCACGTATATTTGGAGTATAATAATACTACAACCCAGAAAGACCTTATGAAACAAAGATATTTAATTTCTTTCGTCAACGGCACCAAATGTAATAAAAATTATTGGAATATTGTATGAAATTTAAATCGACAATAAATTAATTTAATATTATTCAATTAAAAATATTTTAATCTTACCTGACAGTACATTGCGTTTAACACCAGTAATTCATCTCAAGTTATGCAAATATTATTAAGTAGATTACTCAGAAAGAATGCGATTTAAAGTTAACTTGATTAAGTTTATTTTTAAAAACATATTCAATAAAACATTACAAGGAGATATGCATATCAAATTTCTAAGTTACACAATACTATCTATTTGAAACAACACAATTCTCAAGTATCTTACACACCTTCACTATTGAACAAAATTTATCAAATCATAATTTTTTGAGTTTTACTACCTGCTACACAGGAGAAGGATGAGGCATCTTTGGAGAGGATATCACGTTCACATGTGACCACCTTGAAGTGTTGTCACGTGGAAAAAAACACATTTTTTTCTTCATGATATTTTCACAAACACTTGTAAAACACATATTTCACTAATCTGAATTACCAAGAATACAGTCAGCACTTATGCAAACAGAAATTTAAACGGTTGTGCTGGATTAAAAAAGATGAACTCCATCAGAAGCTTTCAGATAATAAACGCACGTGGATCACACAATTTTCTTCACAAATACATTTTCTTTATCTCATGGTAACACACAGGGTAAAAAAGTTCTCTTTCTCAAATTCATATACTGCTGCGTTTAGACACAAATTTTAAAAATATAAACTTCATTTTTCACAAGCAAAAACTTCAAATTTTAGGCTTCACCGTCGAGAACGCAGACACACACACACACCAAACCCAAAATATTACGTGAACTACCGGAAAAATATTTTTCCCGCTCAGTTCGTTGTTGCCAGAAACAAAATCAAAAATAATCCTCGCTGCTAACACGGCAAACCGGAGAGAAGTTGCTTTGCTGTTGTCATTCCGGCTGCGAAGCAAAACTGGTTCTGGCACCTGCTGCTTTGGAGGTCGGTGCGGGGTTTTACTAACTTGTGTATCGGCGCTTGCTTTGCTTTGGTCCTTTCTTTGTTGGTAAACAGTTCTGGCGTAGTTCTGGCTTTGTCACAAGATTTATTTTTGTGACATATAGATATATGAAAAACTGTCAAATTTGAAATTAAAGTTTTTAATTATTTTACTAACAGCAAATGCAGTGACGGATTCAGATAAGTTTTAAGGGACAGCAGATATGTAGAACAAAGCATATTATCAAATAGTCACATTTTTTCTTTCATCAAATATGGTTCCACCTCAATAGTGGGTTTCTGTGTGCTTAGGAGGAGGGCGAGCGGACACCCCCCCCCCTAAAAAGTAATTTTGTCGACAAAATCGTCAGTTGCCAAAGGACTGTCAGCAAATTTCAGCTTTAATCACCAATCTGTAAAATGCTCAGTGTATAAATTACCAGTTCTGCCGAAAGTTTATTATAAGTTATACTATATCATGAACATAGTCTTGTTACGATTTTCATTTTAGTGATTTTTGTGAAAGTAAACAAGTTCCTTTGTCCCCTCAAGCCAACTTCATTCCAGATCATGTAATGTAGTGTGTATTTAAGGCAAACATGCACATTAAGTATCTGCCTGGGGTGGGGGTGCCTCGGGCGAAGGACTTTTAGGGGATTTAATGCATATTCACGCTACATCTGGAGGAAACCGCCCAAGAGGCTAGAATACAGTCATGTATATTTTTGAAAGCATATTGGTATATATCGTTAGAAAATTTTGTCTTTACACCCCCCCCTATCAACATTTTTGCTTAAAACCGGCTCTAGTCCCGTCACTAACATAAATGTGTTACTTTCAAATAGTAAACGATCTGTCAAGTTACAAACATATATTAATCTGAAGAAAACTAACCTATTTTGCACTATGAGGAAAATAAATATTGCAGGTGCAACTTATGAACTGTTAAAAAAAAAGGAGGAGGGGAGAGAGATCGGAAGCAGGAAAATATTTAGAAGGTCCTTTCAGAAGCTATCCTTTACAGTTTTAGAGAACCAGGACGGCAGGCAAACTAAAATCATAAAAACTTTTCGAATTAATTAAAAGAAAAAACATATAACATTAAAGGAAAGAATGCTTATTTTATGAAATATGATTCACATCCCTCCTCCTCCTTTGACAGTTACTTTTGTAAAGTGTCCCTCAAAACCTCTGAAAATTTACTCCATTGAAACTTTTGTAAGGAGGCTTAATCTTTTTTTTTTTTTTTTTTTTTTTTTTTTTTTTAATATTCATGTGGGGAAATCCAATAGGAGTATAAAGTCACTGGAGAATGTCACAGAAATCATTCCTTACTAAAATATTTATTATTTTTTACATTTATTTCAATTTACGTAATTTTTTAGATTCTTAATTTTTAGTTTGCCCGAATAAAATTGGTATGGAATACAATGACATTTCGTAGTTCTATTTTTATTTTCAGTTAACTGTAGATATTGACTGCAAAGTAAAAGAAAAAAAAAATATTGCATGCGTAATGCATATGCATTACGCATGCAATATCAACGCATGCAAGTATCAACACACGGGTGCATCTATATTATCTGACAATGAGAAAGATATCAGTACAACAGAATGTATTAGTGATGCTGATTACACGCTATAGCACATAAAATGAAAAAAGTCGTTGATGGTACGCAAAAAAAAGTTACGACGCGTCCCGCATAATTACCATTGCACAAAATTTTGAAAACAAAAAAAAGAGAGAGAGAGAGAGAGAACTTTTTTTTCCATGGCGCATCCTTTCTCTAATGCAAAAAATAGAATGTCTGAAGAAAAGTTTCAAAAAATTAGTATTGATTTCAGTTCAGCGACCTGAACTCTCAGTCACAGCCTATTACTTAAAGAGCTACTGATATTTTTCATTCTACTAAAATACGCAGAAGAGCCTTGTCAAAGCAATAAAAATGTTTTTTCTTCCAGTACTCTCAAAGAGTATTTGATTGCATGTAGATTATGTACTTTTCTCCATAAAATTTGAGTCCTGTAGCATATAACAGGTGTAGATACAAAAATCTCTTCTAAAATAATAAATAAATAACAAAATGAAGTTGGTAAATATATATGTATGAACTGTAAGGTACTATAACACATTTGTAAAATATTAAAATAACTGAATTCTTAAAACTGTAAAATATTTTATACATACCTTTAACAACAAAACAATTTTGATGCACAAATTGAAATTCTTGTTGTTGATTAACCACTGTCAACTAACAAGATTTCGAAATTGAAGTAGTGTTAGTTTAATAACTACTTCTAAATCTGAAATCTCATTAGTCATTATAATCTTGCAAAATATAAGCACGGCTCAAGTTGATTTTTTTTCAGAATAAACTTATTAGGAGAAAACAATTGTGTCGAATTTTACCTTCTCGACTGTGGTACAACTATGAGCAAATAAAACTTTATTATTAAGCTGTCTAGCATTGTTTAGTAATCCAAAAACGCATCTTTTAATAAGCACTGTGCAATTATTATATATTTATTACCATAGCTGCATAGTAAGTTGTTTGTTTACATACTTTGACGATCGTTAGGCTTAAGGACAATCGAACTATAATCAATGCATCAATAATAATAGCTATCGTGATTCAAATTACTTCGAACCTATGCAAGGAATAAAATTCACAGAAATATAGCTGAAAAGATAAATATTCGTTTCAGATTTCAACTATCAATCACTTTATAAAAGTGTATCAACACATCATAACAAGCAATGGCGAAAACGGAACGGACATGAATCTAACGCTTCCCGGTTTCCTGAATGTGTGTCTCTGCGCATGCGCAATCGTCGTTGTTAAGCTACGGTTATCCAACACAACATTCAGCCATCGGATGGTCAATGGTTGTTTACCAACGGTTGCCCAACACAACATTCAGCCATCCGATGGCCAACGGTTGTTTACCTACGGTTGCCCAACACAACATTAAACCATCCGATGGCCAACGGTTGTTTACCCACCGTTTGCCTTCACAACCTTTAGCCAACAGAATACCGACATTTCCATGTGGACATCCAACCAGTGGCGCACACAAGGGGGGGTCCAGGGGGTCTGGACCCCCCCCCCATCGGCTTTGATTTTTTTTTGATTGATTATTACCTTATATATATAGTAAATAAAATGATTCCAAAAAAGGTAGCAATAATTTCAGTTCTAATAAATAAAAAAATAAATTTTTTTCTCGTTTTCCTCAACTTTTCAAAAACGAACTGAAAGCGAACATAAAACACCATCTTGTTCTCAAAACTGTGCAACTATTATTTTGCTTCCTATTGTATTGTGTAGTGTATTCTTAGGGAACTGGATGGGACGAGTTTTTATGAATTCCATCCAATGAAAACGAGTTCTTTCATCACTGATTTTTGTCAATCTGGAACATCCCTAAAAGTTGGACCCCCCCCCCCCAGCCAAAAATCCTGTGTGCGCGCCTGCATCCAACGTTTGCCCAACGTAACGACCTTGTGCCAACCACGTTCCAACAATAACCCAACGTATGTGTGCTAGTTGGGTAGTCTAGGCTTTATGACTTAAACACCACTTTTTCCTGTTACGAGCATTATCATCACTGATGAATGGTTTTTGAATTGCAGCTCGGCCAGCAGTACTCTGCTTATGGATCTCCCTTTTTATTGTTTTGGTACTCGCAAGGTTTGTGAGCAAGGCATTCATTTCAGCAGTAACTTTTGCAGCTGTGGTCTTATTTTTCGTCACAATCCTCCTTAATGATCGTCTGTCACGATCACTCGGCGCACACTTTCGTCCGCGTTGTGATTTAGAGGATGATGTTTTTCCGTATTTTAAATATGCGGAATAAATCTTCGATACAGTACTTCGAGTAATACTGAACACCTCGGCTACCTTGCTTACGGAAGTACCCATCATGTGAGCTCCAACAATTTGCCCACGTTGGAAGTCTGTTAACTCTGACGGGATGTAATAACAACTTCATAGAACAGTGCCTCGACAACGGCTGAATTGCGCAACGCATTTACGACGTTGTATAGGTGACGTCAGTTGGCGAAAACGCCAGCGCCACCTACATATTTCACTAGAATCAATCTTTCTTTTCAAACATGCATTTCACAAGGTTTTTCCATATTTTTGTCCAACCTCTGTATATCTTCCAGGTGATTTTTTAAAAAATCATGAAAAGTACCAAAAGCCTCAAGACCTCAAAGTGCAGTAAATAAGTGTTCTCAGATTTTTTGTCGTATTATGTATCAAATTTTATTCACAGGGTACAGAGGTACGTTGATATACAAATTAGTTATGATTATACTTATCCTATAAGCAGAATTCTGCAGCTAAGCAGATTACCGCCAAATTTGGCGAATGAATTCTACACGAGATTTGACCAAGGAAGATTTTTTTTTAAAGTTTAGTTCAAAAAATGGCCTTTAGGGGGTGCTTTGCATGGTGAATTCAGAGCAAAAAATGACCAAAAATAGCTAATAAATGCTCAAAAACTATTCAATAAATGTTGAAATTCTTTGTACATTTCGAATTAGACATTTTCATTGTTAAATTTGCAGCTTTTTTATGAAATTCTTTCAGCGCATTTTATGTAGTCTATATGCCAAGTTTGGTTACAATCCATCCAGCCGTTTTAGCTAGAATACCATGTTTATAGGGAAAGTTAACTATAACCACCCTGTATCATGAGAGCCCATAAGTGGGGCAAGGTAAGGAGATTGCCCCCTCCTACAGTTTTAGTTTATTGTCTTAAGATGTAAACAAAATTGCATCACAAAGTAAAATCGGATTTGAAATTGTTACAAGTGTGAAATTTGCTCCCTTTAGAAAAAATTTTTGAAGTCTCCAACATAAAAAATTTTTTATGTGCATTCTGTGTATGAATAAAATTTAACGTTCACCTATCTAATAAATGGTTCTAGTCTTTATAAAGCTGAGAAAACCTATTTTTCTGGTTATATTTCACATTATTTTACCTCAAGCTTTCCCACGGAATTTTCAATATTTTAAGATGAACTGTACTTTGGAAAAAAGTCCTTTATGAAAAAGAGCTTCCAGGTAACACTGGAGCAATCTTTCTGAATGTCATTTAAGTTATTGATTTTTAAAAAATACAGCTGTGTAACTTAGGAACAGCTTATTGTATAGGAAATTTAGAACAGAGGTTTTTGAACTGAGATTTGCTCTTCACAAGTAGTAATATGCGCTTTTAAAAACGGTAAACCTATGATAGTTATAAAATATATAGATGACATTTAACCATTTAATAATTTGAAAATGAATTCTGTTTCCAAAACGTTGTGTATGTGTGATCTAATTAAAAAGTATGGGAAGATTTTTTTCTTAAAATTTCATTTCATGAACATAATTATCTTTAAAAGATTGCATTAAGAAGCATATCATATAAAAATTAACATAAAAGTAGCATTTACATAAATCATAAATAAATTTTATTTAGAAAATAAAAATTTCTTCTTTTTCATTTTATATAGATCGATCGATATCAGACAAAAATTACCATATATGAAGTATTTTCTTGAGAAATTTTAATTTACTTTAAAATAATCTTTCAAAAATTGTTTTACTTAATACAAAGAAAGTTATCATGTTTTCGTTAAGAAAAGGGTTAATATAGATATAAGTACTAGCTGTGAAAATTTCATGTTTTAAAACATTTGAGGATGTCAGAGTCTCCCTTATACATCTTGGGATTGGTAATAAATATTTCCGTCCCTAATGGATCTCTAAAAGACTTTTTTTGTGTTTTCTTTTAATAGATTCAGCCCCAACCGTAAAAAACTTCTCTAAAATGGTGAAACTCGATATGAAAGTACTTTGAGGCCATTCATACGTTTTCCCTTAAATCAATATTTTCTCATCCCATCTTTTGTAAGGATGTATGCTAGCGTTTTATACTTTTTCCTAAGGTCTGTTCCAACTAATCCTGCATTTGACAGCTACTGTTGTGCTTTCATTTTGCTGGGTTAAAAAAAGAATGTTAGCATCAGATGATGTCACGACGAAAAGTTCATCCATAAAAGAGGGATTTACTAGGAAGATAACGACCCGTTTTTCACCTCAAGAAATATTGTTCTCAAAGAACTCCATAAAACTTTGATTGACAGAACACAAGTTTCTGGAATAAAGCTTATATTTCGCTGACGATTCAGGGAACAAAATCTGTTCAGAATTGTCTTCTTACAAGATGATGGGAATATTTAAAATGTTTCATTTTAGATTAGGTTGAAGATACTGTTGGAAAACCTACGTCATTTAAATATTAATTATTCAGATTAATTTTCATGAGTTTGGGAAAAGTTCATTATAAACATATGTAACAAGTTTAAAGATCTATTGGAATATCATTTATTCTAAATACAGATACTCAAAGAAACCTACTTAATGCTATGAAGCATTATATTTCAGTTTAAACCAACAGACAATTTTTGTATACAACTTTGAATAGTTTCATCTGAAATATTTCTTCATATTGTGCTTCACATTTTATCTTCAACCATCCAATTTGCGAAAAATACAAAAATTAGGGTGTCATACGAGACATGATTTATTACTTTCGAGTAAAATAGAAAATTAATACTTTTTATCCTGTAAAATGAATTATTAAACTGCTTTTAGTTGATAACTTTGTGTTTTGTACTATTTTGGGCTTTCAATCAAACAAAGTATCTTCAATAACCGAATTAAATTTAAATTCAAATGAAAAATATTACTGATAAATTTAACTAGCGGGCATGTCAGTGGAAAGAATATGTTTAGATCTTTTCAATGCAGCTGTAATTTCAAAGATGGATTTTTTTTTAAACTCTCATGCACCAGACTTTTTAAATTTCATTTGATATTCTTGCATATCAATATATAATACGAGCGCACAACTATTTCCGTTGATTACCATGAACTCCGCCGTAATTTTGTAGAGCGAAAATTACGTTCTTCTAATACGTTTTAATATTTACTTAACAAGAATAATAAATACAATTAAATTACTATACAATTTAATTCAATAGAAGATAAATTTTAATCTTTAATTTAAACCTTACGATTTAAATTAAAGATTAAAATTTATCTTGTATTACCACACAGTGGCGTATACAAGGGAGGGGGATTGGGGGCTCATCCCCCCCCCGTCAAAATTTTTCTAGCAAAATGTCCATAAATTTTGAATTTTTAGCTTAAATATTACGCATTTTAACACAAAGTTATGCCAATAACCCCCCCCCTTGAAGGAAGTGTGCATACGCCACTGCAACCACACATAATACCCAGACGACTGTAACAAAATCCAATAATAATTAGAATAAATGTAGGTCTGAGATTTCGAAAGTTTATTTCAAGAAGCATAAAACACGAGTGTGATGTAACTATTTAGAACTAACTCTACAACACTATTAAAACTAACCGGCCCAAACATAATTTACTATCATAATTTGATAAAATATTAATATGAATTATATTAATATTCAAAAAAATTGTGAATAGCCATCTACCCAAACCTCGATGAAAATGCATGCAGAAAATAATTTGACAATAGCTGTGCAAATTTTCATATTTTTGCGTTCAGTAGTTGATTCTGCATTAATTAAAATATCTTATTTTGATGAATTAAGGAGCCGTTTATCAGTTTATTAAGTGGTATTTTTTTTAAGTTATCTTACAACATACATTTATAAATATAGTGCAAATAAAATGTATTTCGCACAAAAAATACTAAAAGTTAGAGGTATTAAAAAATAGCGAATTTTGAAGAAATAAATTACGGATTTATAGAATTAGACGCTGTGCTTGAGCCATGTCAGTTTCGTTTCGCAAATACATAATCTTTTTTAAAAAATAACATTCGAGACTCTGTTTTGTAAATGTATGTAGCCTGAAATTTTGTTCACCTATAATTAAATCAACACAAAAAAAAACTACGGATCCATACGGACGGTAAATTTCGGGGGGGAGGGGGGATCAGGGATCAAACTCCTGACCCCCCCCCTCCTCATCTCCTGGCTACGGCCTCGCTCATGTACAATCACTTAAATATGTATTCCTATGAAAAACAATTTTTTTATGTGGGTGTAGTCCATAATATGCAGTTTTTTTCCCAAAAAGCACATAATAGAAATTTGATGATCCACACTTTATACTGAATATTCTAGTATTACGCAAACAAAGCTACTATTATGCAATTCAACATAGGAAAGTATCTTGCACTCGAGTAAGTTTTTAAGTGGATGTACTAATTCCCTCAAAGGAACATTCGATTTTAAGCTAAATTTATAATCAGAATTATGTAAGAGGAGGATTACTTTTTTGAAAATCACACAACTCGAAGTAATCTAAGAAGTTATTATTTTATATTGAATAAGACACTTTATATCTCTTTTAGATACAAAAATACAAATAAAATGGTTTCTGTTTCATAAAAGAGATACTCTCTCTAGTAGTAACTTTTTTATGAAACAGAAATAGCGAATTTCCTTTAAACTTTAATGCTTTTATTGGGGACTAGAAATATCGTTCCGTAAAAATTACGATACGCGGTTACTGGTACGAAACGAAATGGTGCGCTCGCTGAAACATTTAATCATTCCGTTGTAATTTCAAAAAAACGTTCTGTAAAATGATCTCTGCAATTCTCCACTATTCTATATGTTTTCCCAACACATGTTACAACGATTATATCAAGACAAGAAAACAAGAAATTTATTTTTTGAAGGGGGTTATCATACGGGCACTCGGGGGCACGTGCACTCAGCATACATCCAGAAATAGGCCAAAATATTGAGCTTATAGTGATATATAAGGGCACAAAAATTGAACCAGCTATATTTAAGAGCACAAAATTTGAAAAGTGCCCTGGGTGCCAACGTGTTATACTCAGGCCCTGGTGGGCACCCATGCCCTGCCCAAGGCACCCCCCCACCCACCCACCCACCCACCAACTAGAGATGAGTTCGGGCTCATTTTTTGAAGCCCGAGTCCGCCCGAGCCCGAAGACTTTTAATCCGAGCCCGCCCGAGCAATATTATTTAAGTCGGAGCCCGAGCCCGAAATATCAGATAAGATAAATAAAATTCAATAAAATACCATAAAATTCAAAGAAGTAATTATTTGATAGAATACAATAAATTTTGCCGTTTGTGCAAATTAAAGACAAATATAGTTACAAATTTTTAATGCACTTTCTAATTCTTTATATCTATGTTTATGAAATAATGTCCGCTCTCATGACTAACTAAGCAATATAAGCCGCCGTTCTGAAATACCCAAAGAGCTTCACGCACCTTCTAGGCGGCCGTGCCGCTATTTTTTTTTTTTTTTAAGTACTTTTATTTTCCTCATGAATCACTTTTAAAAACTGTTTCAAGGAGTATGTTCAATAAAAGAGAAATTTTTCCCGAGCCCGGTTCGGCCCGTCTCATCTCTACCACCAACCCTACCCAGTAGGCCCCTCGTGTAGGCTTGCCATAACACTATCCATCTAATCATCTAAAATCTAAGATCCCCCACCCTAAAAACATCCCTCAAAGTTATTGAACTCCAGAACCAAACGCTGCCAATGCGCCAACGCCGATCTGAAAATTCTATTGCTACGCGCGCATTGCGTAGTGACGTCATCCCGAAGGGTAGATCCTCGCCTGTCTGCCGTCTGAGAGAATTGACCATCAGTTACAGAGCGAACTTCGAATGTAAGTAGTTTTGTTAGCTACAATTTGATGTTTGATTACATGTGATGACATAGTTGAAACGCGGTCAATATGTTTTATGTTTATATTTGTATACTTATAAATATGTCTAGGTATTTCTCTTTTTGTCGGGATAATAGGGTGGTGTAGTGAATTTCACGGTCTTTCGCATTTTTATTTATGGAATGACATTAATTTAAACTGTGTAAAACTTAAACATTTTTGCGTCGTCTTGGAGGTTACTAGAAGTCTTTTTTAAATTTGAATGTGTCCAGCGAAATTTCTAATCGTTTTTTATTATAGAAAATTTCGCAATAACCTATTTGCATTTCGTGCTTTCGAAAAGCATTTAAAGGTGTCGTTTCCTTGGATATTTCGCGTATGATCAGTGATATCTTCAGTCTTATGTGTATTTATTTTAATGTTAATGACAATAATGGAGAGAGCTTTTGCAGATAATTACAAACTCAGAAAACAAATTTCAAGATTTTTTCTCGTATTCAAGTAATCTTTTAATGCAACAGGATGTAGTTTTAAATGCAGTGTTGTGGAGATTTGCGTTATTTTACACTGACTAATTGCTATTCTTATAAATCAATTTCTTGCATGAGTGATTACGAGGGCTAAAAGCGTAGTAAAAATATTGCTGACAATTATGAAGGTAAACATTGTTGCAATAGACTGATAGATCTATTGGTGAAACTTCGTAGGGATTAATTTTCATATAAAATAGGGTCCGTTTCTATAATTAACAAGTTTACAGGGCGCACTTTACCTTATATATTCAAAAGAGTGATACAAATTTCCTCGAAAGATGAAATATTGCTACTTAATATTTTGAATTCTATTTTCTGTCGTTAACTTTATTTTATGTCGCCACTAAGTTGCATTTATTTTACCATGTCTTTTGTTCTTTGAAGGGTCTCGTGATCGCTTATCTGTACAATAATGAATCTATAACATTTTTCCTTCTCGGTGAGACCAGAGTAATGAAAGAATGTTTCCAGCCCAGGGGCGTAGACAAGGGGGGGGGGTTAGGGGGGTCATAACCCCCCCATGAGGAATTTTTTGCCATACAAAATGTATATTCTTCACTCCCTTATCACACACATGTATGCATATATGTGAGTTGCAGTAGTCGTAATCCCCCCCCCCATGAAAAATTTCTGGCTACGCGCCTGTTCCAGCGACATACGTTTTGTACCTACTGATAATGGAGCAGAATACGAAAAATAATTTAAAACTTCTGTAAAATTTTGTATAATCATCTAACTTCTTTCGTGGTACTACTTAAATATAAATTTTAACTGAAGGTTATTCCTATAAATTTATCACTTATGAGAACCAAGCTTTCAGCATACTTTTTGTGTACTGATAATTATTTCTTTTATATAGAAGACTGCGATGAAATGGAAGCGAACCATTATTTAAACATTTTCAGACCTGATTAAATAATTTCTCTTGAATAGACATATATGTACAGAAAAATCTTGATTATTAAATTTCTGCATATCTACATAGCCTTTTTTCCCACTTAAAATTATAAGTATTTTTAGAGTAATATTCATACAAAACTTGTGTCCTCAACTGTAAACGCCTGGTTTGAAAAGGTTAAGAATATTCGATTTAGCAGTAAATAAATGTTGCCCTTAAACCATTGTCATTTGTCAAAGCTAAAGCCCCTTTGCTTCTCCCTTTGATGGGCTACTGAACAGATGTATCTTTAAAAATGTGGATAGTCAAAGTTTCAATAGAATTTACAAAATGTGAAAATTTATAAAGTTGCATTATGTAAAACTTTAAGAGCGCTGTGTAATAGTAAAGAATTTTTACCTTAAAGCTGGGACGTAAGGTGAAAATTTCGGAGTGCCCCGAAGGGGAAAAATGTTACATTTCTAACAAAAATACTTGATTTATTAGCATCTAATTAACAGAAACCCGAAATTTCGGGGGGTTGACCTGCCCCCCCCCCCAATGGCACTCCTGTAATGTCTAAACTTTATTCCATTTTTCAGTATGAAATTCATTTAAAATATGTACAGGAACAGACTTACTGAACACTTGGACAACTATTCGAACGGTAGCTTCTACCTTTGCACTCCCAACTTTATAACAAAAAGAGTTCCATCTTTCTCATTAAAGTTTTTTAAAGTTAATAGGTTTGATTTAAAAAATCTTATTACATTTGTTATTTATTACTAAATGCACTTTAATTTTCTATTTATTTGCAGTTCAGTTTCAGTTTGTTATATACAGTTTAAATCAAATTGATTTCATGTTTAATAGAAACGGAAGTTTATAGGCGATAAACAAATGTAAGATTTTTTAAAAGTTGGTTAAGGTTTACTTTTGGTTGGTAGCTCATATTAGGATTTGAAAGCAGTACGGTAGAAAAAAGCTTCATAAGTTCGACGACCACTACACTAAAGCAATGTTTGTCCTTAATTTTGCCCCTGTGTTCTTTCTAAGTTTCGGCATTATGTCGTTCCTTTATTTATTTATTTATTTATTTTTTATGTCTCCACCATAGCCAAGTGGATAAGACATTGAACATGGTAGACGGCTGAAGTCCGAAAGTCCTGCTTTCGGGCCTATCTCGCGGCTGTCTATCAACGGTCTGGAGTTTTGGGCGGTTTCCTTCAGATGTAACGTTAGCACTTGTTAGAAAACCGTAAAAATTCCTCCTGTCAAGGCACACACCCCTGTAGGCAGATGTCCCTCGGGTAGGCTTGCCTTAACACAAATCGTTATTTTTAGCTTGCCGCCTGGGTAGGACCATCCGCTTCCATCTCTCACCCTTTTTGCGCCACTACTGGTATAATTTGATAATTATTTTAAACTTCGGGCTGCGCTTGGGCTCTGGATTTGGTAAAACTTCTTAAGCTCGGATTCTTAGTTTTCGGTGGTGAGTTCAAAAGTGAGCTGAACTCATCTCTAGTAGACACCTAGAGGAGTAAGAGCCGCACACGATCTTTTTTTAGTACCCTGTTATGCTACTTGATACATCGTGAATAAAGGGATTATCACCTTAACCCGTTCGTACCCATCGTTGCAACGCGCATAGCGAAGACTTTCCCTGCCTGGCATTACTTCTCCGCTTTCATCTACGAATACCTCCGCTGAATTCAAAGACTGTCAGGAAGCAAATTTGGCAGAAACAGTCTTTGTCATTGAGTTTTTTTAACGGGCTATCGTTGCCGTTTTAACTTGGTTTTCATATTTCTTTCAAGTTTTTATGACTTTTTTCTGCGGTAGATTTAGCGGTTTGAAAAGTACGAAATGCGGACATAGACGTTATCAAAAACTGAAATTAACAACGTAAAAAAATGCGTATTTTAAGTTAAGATAAATGAATAAATGACCCGATTGGTTTGAGGAATAAATGTCCAAAAATACAGAAAAATCGCATTTCCTGAAGGAGGCAGAATTCCAAATGCTTGAATAGTTTATGTTCAGCACTTAAATATATTTTCGAAATTAGCAATGGGTGATAAAAATTATAACTTTCTCTGCGGAAAAAATAATCATCTTTTTAGTGGGAATTCGACTGTAACCCGAACTGCCTGGTATTCGTTTAACAATTCATTTCATCAGTGAAGATGTTCTCCTAATTACATCCAGCTGTTTCCATTTAGTCGTATTTTACTTAAGTGAAGAAGTATTTAGTTAAATAGAATATTTTTTTCTTCCATCAGTTATGTTGGTAGACAGAATGCAGTATCATATTACCAATGCTCTTATGACGAGATTTTTTTAAATTTTTATTTTATTTATTTATTTTTTTATTAGTTGTCCATACAAGAAGATTGTAAAGTTATTCTTGTTATGTACCAGAATTTAATTATGTTAAGACATTTTTTATTTTATACGAAAATGGTTACGATAAAAATTTTATCATTTTTATCTAACATTCTAAATAAATTTATGCTAGTAAGTTAATCTCTCCTAAATTTATTTCATAATAACAAAAATACAACATTACTATAAAAAAAGATTTGGATTTTAAATTGTTTAACTCAAATAGTTAATTGTGTATTGGATAATATTTTTTGCAAAAATTAACTTATATATAAGAAATTAACGTTTGAATATAACTACATTCATAACGATTTACTTAAAGTCCATAGATTACGGTTTTGAAAGTCTAAAGATTTACAAGCCAGGTAACCTGAGTTTGATTCTTGGAGACAACGCAGAAATTGTATTGGTCAGATATGTTAAGTCGTGTATTTAGAACGATTTCTCCATCTAACTTTTAAAGTAACTCGCTCTGCTGTGTTAGCTCAATTAAATTTTGGTGAGTACGGCCAATAAACTGTTAAACCACTTTCTTTCTTGGATGAGTTATGCTTAACTTTATTTGCATTCCATGACCGGTTCTACAGTAACATTAGATCATTAAGTTTTTGTCTCGAGATAAAAATCAGTTTGTTCACCCCCCCCCTTTTTTTTAACATTTAAATAATTAAATCGCTTGACGACATTTTACATTGGATTAACTTAGCATGTTTCTAAATAAAAGTTTGAAGGAAAATTAATGTGTTCAGATATATTAATTCCAACAAGCAGTTTTATATCAAAGCATAATATATTTTATTAGTAATTCCTTGTAGACGCACATAAATGTAAGTCTTTTCACTTTGTGTAGCTATTTTCTTCGTAGCATATACGGCATAGAATTTCTGAAATAGGATTGTCAAGTTTGTTCTTTATTTTATACATTGTTTCAATTCAAGGAATTTTTAAAAAATATATTTCACTTACTTATAAAATGTGACAAAAGCAACCTTTCACTCCTCAAAAAGTAACACCAGTTTTTAATAAAAAGGTACTTCATTACAAATTGTTTTACTTTTAATTTGCTGCAAAAAATAATCTCTTGTATACTTCCGGGTAGGGGCTTATAGGGGAGGGGGGGATAGGGCATTAAAAACCCCCCATGAGGAATTTTTTGTCATACAAAATGTGTAGTGCTCTTCCTTGCCCCTCCCCACCCCTCTTATGGGTGACCATGAGTATGGGTTAGATATAAACGTGCAATAATAATGTAGCATACAAACTGTAAAATGATAGGAAAGGGGCCCCGTCTTTGATTCTGGGTCCAGGGCCCATCATCAGATGTGGGGGCTATGTCCCTACACATTCGTAAAACCAACCGTCCACTTAATTCAAAAATTAAGTGTTTGGCATCACAATACTGCAATCAAACGAAGGGGTAGAAAGTATCCCTAGAACATATTGAGGCCGCTGTAGAGGCCAAAGGAAATGTCACCAAATATTGACTTTCTTATAGCTTTCTTTTTTACAATATGTTCTTTGATTTTATATTGTTTCGGTAAAAATAATGTTACAATGAATAAAAATAAAATCATTTATTCTGTACGACCAGCGTTTTTCTAATTCTTTTTCGTAAGTAAAATACAGAAATACCATTTTTAATACCTGTCCCTAATAATTTAACAAGCGTGTGGCCCTAATAATGGCCACCCATTGTATATAATGCTATTTTAAGCTGCTGCATGATATCCTATTGAATTTTCAGATTTCGTCTTGTACTTAGCATAAAAAAAAATGTCTATATGTAACGGAGATGCGAGCGACTCGCCTGTGTCCACCCATGCCTCAGCGAGGAATGTCCGATTCGGCATTGAAGACGAAGACGAAGTAAAAGTTAGCAAGGCTCCAGTGCATGAAGCTCGGCCTTTTAATGTCGACTCTGAGGTAAGATTTTTGACAATATGCATGCTGAGTACAGTGTTTAATGTTCTAAATGACTTCCACTTTCAAGCTTTTCTTCGTCTTTAAAATCCAATCGAAGTTTTATCATTGGCTTTTTTTAACATTTTCTCTGCTTAAGACCAATGAAGAAAACATGAAATGGAAGATAATCTCAAAATGTCTAACGTGCTTTCAAGATTTTTTTTAATAAGTAAATAAAATTTTTGAAACCCGAGAGAACCAAATCGAAGTTTTATCATTGGAATTTCTTTGGTTCATAAATCTAAAAACGGAACCAGTAGGAAAAATTCTTTCAAAAATTGTGCACAAATATTAAATATATGCACAAAATTCTTGCAGTCACTGGTTTTTTTCTGGTGGTTCCAAGTTGCTATATAGTTCAGATAAATCGCAAAACGGAAGTTGGATTGTAGTTTTGTTTCATTTGTTTTCATCAGTTTTTTACACTGGGAACGTGCAGTGGAGAATTCTCATGGAAAGAAACGTTCGCTGAATCGAAAAGATGCAAAACAAATTTTCATGAAACTAATTTCCCCTGCTGGGAAATTACTTTCTAATATTTTGGAACAAAAAATTGATTTCAAATAATAAAACTAATCCCATTGAATTCTCGTAAACAAGAAGGCTGCTATCACAGATCACGTTATTCAGTAAGCGATTTGAAACTTTTTTAAAGATTTTCATCACAATTTAAATCCTCATTATTTAGGGAAAGGGGACTTCTGGATATTGGCAGTCCTCAGAAATTGGTAAAAACACACAGAGGGCTTTGAGGATCTCGGATTTAGCGTGCATGCACCATTGAATATATTTGAATCATAGTTTTATTTTTACTTCTTATATCTGCTCGCCTGAAAAAGTAGGTGTTGAGAACACAAATGAAGTAAAAAATGTGTGTATAACAATTAGTAGTAACCTACTATTTGAATTTCAATCCTCCGTAAGAAGAAATCTGGTTTCAGTATTTCTAGATCCCCCAACCCACCCACCAGCTATTGTAGGAATCGAATGACATACAATTTCTTATTTTACTTTTTTTTTTATTCGACGGTAAGTAATGGGCGGACTCAACCCTCACCCAAAATTTATTAGAGGGTCTTGCTCTTGAGCCCCACAATCCCGATTACTGTGCGCCTCTGTTAATATGTGGTTTATAAATGCTTACAAATTGTGTGTCTCAGAATTTGACATTAACGGGGAAAAAAAAAAAACTAAGCGCAATAATAGTAATATACTGCCACTGATGAAAGAAAACTCGTTTGTACACCCTCCGCCCCTTTCGACTTATAGCCCTTGGAGTGATCTTTGTATCGCAAAACATTAACACAAAAGTGAGTTAATGTTAAACAAGAAAGCTAAATCAATGTAAACACATTCATTATAAAACACTTTCTAGCAGAATTGTAATTTTGGAACATATATAACTGCCGTACCTAAGATTAAAAAAATCTCATTAAGGCACTTTTTTAAATCATTGCCGTTAAAACGTTACCTTTTGTTCGGGTATTTCCGGTTCTGTTATTTCTGTTTGAGCATTAATTCAGATTAAAATTAATAGTCCATGTGAGAAATATCCAAAATTTGCATCTTGTTCCTTCGAAGTCGGTTATTTCGCCAGTTTTGATAGTTAAATTCTGATTTATTAAATGCAAAATTTAAAAAAGCTGTATCACTATTAATATAATTTCGCGAAGCCCTGTAAAAGAACTGGAAATGTTATTCCCTTATTTTTAAATGAAGTTTTAAAAAAATGCCACTGTGTATTAATGTCTGTAAACTGCCATAGACTATGATGTATTCGAATGCTTTAGTGTTTCTGTAAAATAACTATTAAAGCTGCATGAACTATTTTTAATGGATCACTGTTTCTTAAATAACTATAAAAGCTGCATGAACTATTTTTAATGGATCACTGTTTCGTAAACCTTACTGACATACATTAATTTTGTTTTGTTTGAAATGGATGAATCTCTAAAATACACTTCGAACAGTGACTTCCCATAGATCGTAATGTATTAGAATTCTTTTGGGTGCTCCTGTAAATGATACATACCCCTTTTCAATGGGGTGCATGGTACAGTACATACACTCTATAACAAAAAATCGACGCACCAAGAAACAATCATCCGATTGCTTTGAAATTTCGTATGCATGAATGTTTTGAACAGATATGCAAATGATTCAAATTTGGTGTCCAATGAATGAATAGTTTGATCTCTAGCGCATCGGAACTGCGCATCCAGCAGACGTATATAAGGAGCAGTTCTTCAACGGTTGTTAAAACTTTCGGTTTGATTGCGATTCAGATGACCTTTCAAAAACTTAAATGCCTCGCTGCAGGATTCGTGCTCATTACGAGCAACTGTCAGAGTTTGACAGAGGCCGTATCATTGGATTGAAAGAGGCCGGTTGGACTAATCGGAGAATCGCTCGTCATTTGAGTCGAAGCGATGCGACGACTCGAAGATGCTCGCAAGGATGGGTGGAAAATGGCAGAGTGCAGCGTCAGGATGGTAGCTGTCGACCTAGGGCTACAACAGATCGTGAGGACAGACTGATGGTCCGATCAGCTGTCACAGCGCCTTCTTCATCTCTATCAACCATTAGACGTTCAACCCAAACACCAGTGTCCATCATGATCATTCACAGACGGTTGAGAGAGCGAAATCTACCCTCGCGCCGACCGTTACGCCACCTACCACTCACGCCTGCACACTGCCGAGCCAGATTAGTGGTGCAGGGCTCGATCAGGTTGGAATGATGCCAACTGGGGACGTATAGTCTTTAGCGACCAATCCCTCTTCCAACTGTCCTGACGATCATCGAAGACTTATTTGGAGACGCACAGGGCAGAGGGGGATCCTGCTTTCCCTATTGCACGCCACACCGGCCCTCAACAAGGCATTTCAAGGTACATTTACTGCACAGCGGTACGTGGACGACATCCTAAGGGCCGACGTCCAGTTAAGTGCGTTTCAGTACGCTATAATGGGAACCCAATGTATTTTTCAGAATCTTGAAGACGCACTGCGGAGAAAAGTGCCCCCACTGAGCGGTGGGCGTGCTTTTGTGGTTTCACGCTTTATCCTTTGGCGGTGGTCATTAAAAGTCAATAAATTCTTCGACCCTGCACTGTATCCCCCCTTGTACAATGCCTTGACCATTAAAGAAAAAAACCCGCTGCGTCCGGAAAAAGACGCAACTGGACCTCGGCCTTAAGACCTGTTTTGCTACCGTTCCTTTTGCAGTGCCCTGGGCTGGTTTTTCAGCAGGACAATGCCAGACCACATACGGCTCGTGTTGCTCTAAACTGTCTGCAAGCTTGCCAAACTCTTCCTTGGCCTGCCAGATCGCCAGATCTCTCTCCCATCGAGCATGTCTCGGATATGATGGGAAGGCGATTGCATCTGGCACGGACTGTTGATGACCTCGTTCTACAATTGGAGCGATTTTGGCAGGAAATACCGCAGGAGGCCATCCGGGAGCTTTATCGGTCTATTGCACGCCGTGTGGCAGCTTGTATCCAGGCTAGCGGCGGGTCAACACCTTATTGAACTTGTTACTGTAACTCTGAAATAAATTATTCAATTGTCCTGAAATTTTAATCATTTACTATTCTGTACATTGTCTTCCTATCCACCAATTTTCGTCTCAATCGGACACCTCCTTCTTGGTGCGTCGATTTATTTGTTATAGGGTGTATTAATAAGATGTATAAATTTCGTATTGTTCAATGCATAAGTTTAATCTGGATTAGCGATTCTTTGGGTTTCGTGGAAAAGTCACCAGGGTTCCGCGAATTTATAAATTTTTGGTCGTTAAATGATTCCAAAGTTAGGTAAAGTCAAGACGTCCTTGTCATTTTAGACATGTCCATAGCAAGCAACTGCCAGTTTGCACCTAGTTCACCATTCCAGTCATGTTCTTTGCTATCCATTCAACACAGGGAATCGGAGTTCACCCATATTATAACACGTTTAAGTCTGTCTCGGTCATTGAATCAGTTTTGGGTTGGTGTTGGAATTGAATACCCTGGAGTAGCCAAGCAGACTAACTTCTTTGCTCCCTTTTGTCACAACGCATCGTTGTGAAAAAAAAAATTTCAGGTTACACTTACAAGAATTAACCCTTTGAGGCGCAACCCTTTCCCAATGCTGGAAAAAGGGTAGCCGTTGCCATCGCTCGACTTAACTACCAGCAAGATGGCGGTCGATCGAAACGTTCATCGCGTGCCACAGATCTAGAGACCCTTTTTTGACGACAGCTGGCTGTGCCCGCGCACAGCCAGCTGATCGATCGTTAAGGCTACAGCCTTGACGATCGATCACTTACGGTTTAAAAGACAATTACTTCAACATCTATTCTGAATAACCCTGAAATACCTTCTGAACCTTCTGAATAATTCTGAATATATACAGGGTGGATCGCCATCAGACTGGCAAACTAGCAGGGGCAGTAGGGGGTACAGAGACGGTTCAGAATCATAGAATGCGGGGTCGGAAACGTCGTTTTCATGTACCTGTTAATAATCACTTTGGAAGAAGTGTTCAAGTGTGCGTCTAATTTTATAAACAATGGGCTTTCCTCAGACAATTTCATAAATGTAAGAAAGAAACAATTCTGAAATAAGAATTTTTATCAAGTGCAATCGGTGAAAGAGGGATTAGTTTTTGAAAAAACATGGTCGGAAAATTTACTATCACTTCAGCACTTCTTCCGAAGTGATTATTCACCCTTTGAGGCGCAACCCTTTACCAATGTTGAAAAAAAGGGCAGCAGTTGCCATCGCTCGACTGAACTACCAGCAAGATGACGGACGATCGAAACGTTCATCGTGTGCCACAGATCTAGACTCTTTTTTGACGCAGCTGGCTACACTTTAGTACGTTAAACGTTAAATTTACTGTAGGTTTTTTTGCATATCTCTACACAGCCTTAGTTTTCATAAGGGTGCTTACGAAATTTCTTAGTTTTGTTAGTGTTTTTAAAAGTTCTTCATTAGTCATGTTAAATAGGGAGTGCAAAACATCGCATAATTAGCTGCAAACCATAATTTGGATGTACCTTGAGATTTTTTGGTAACTTTTCCCTCTCTCTCGTCAAACAACAGGTTTAAGGTTCCTGGAAAAAGTACCTGTAATTTACTAAGATCATCGTTGTGTTAGTTGGTACATTAAATTGCAAGGATGAATTTTTCATCCCTTCTGCATCAATGCTCAGCCTCTAAGGATTCGCTTGAGAAAAGAAAACCTATTTTGTACTCCGTCGTTCCTAACAATAATTACCAAGTGGTGACGCTGATCATAGGCATAACGTCGGGGATAGTGGGGAACGGGGGGTGACCTGCCCCTCCCCAACTTCATCCGAAAGAAATTTGCTTCTACATATAAGAAACACTTTTCTTTTCTACTGTTGATTCCAATATGTGTCTTCTAAAAATTTTCTGGCGCGCTATGCGTATGACGCTGTTGATCATTCTATTAAACTAGATTGCCTAAGAGTTCCCCAAACTTTTTTAGCACGCGGACCGGTCAACGTTTGATAATTTCACCACGGTCTGCTGAGGGGAAAAGGGGAGGGGGGATACTGATTGTTCGTATTTTAGATTGTCTCGATTTAATAATTTTAATTGTATTTAAACTTGAGTTCAAAATAAATGTAGTTGAATCGCATTATATTCATTTTTTGCTTAACATTTTAACTTACTAGAACGCTAAATCAGTCAGAACCCTCAGCTTGTTTCTCTGCATCGAGTTGGTTCCATCTGGGGGTAATAGAGACAATGACACATGAAGTGTGTTGCTTATGCCCAGGTTATGCCGTTTGGTTGATGTCACTGCAGAAATCCCTTTTTCACACAGTTAGTTTGCCGAAAATGGCAATGGGGATTTAAGTGACTGCCATTTTAATTCATAGTCTTGAAATGTTTTATAAACTAATTTAAAATAGTTACCATACCAGATTTCTACTGTTACAAAGGTATAAATTAGCTCAAACCCGATAAAGTCGGAACCCGAAAGAAATACAACACAGTAAATAAAATAGAAATAATTTAATGTTCCTTGGGTGGCCCGATACCATTTGATCCACGCACCTGTACCGGTCCGCGGACCAGGGGTTGAGGACCACTGATGGAAGACACTCAACATACATGGTAGATCGCCATGGGCGCCGGCAGAATATTTCCCGGGGGGGGGGGGGGGCAAAGACTACTTCAACGTATGGTTACCGTGTTGGAAAAAGCAAAAAAACAAGGGAAAACACTGCATACAATATTCCAGGGGGGGCATTGCCCCCCCTTGCCCTATGCTGCTAGCGCCCATGTAGATCGCTAAAGTGTGGAGGTTCATGTTTCTGAGCTGCCGCACAGCTGTCGTAACGACCTGGAGTTTTAAGTGTTTTTCTCCAGATGTAAAGTAAATACGCGTTAGAGTTTAAAAAGTCCTCCACCCAAGGCACTTCCCTTATGCAGACAGACCTCGCGTAGATTTGACTCAACGCAACTAGAGATGAGACGGGCTCAGCCCGAAAGCCCGAGCCCGGGCCGACTCGGGCTCGGGCTCTGTAATTCACGATTGCGTTCGGGCTCGGGCGGGCTCGGGCTCGTGAAAAATTTCTCCTTTGTTGAACATACTCCTTGAAACAGATTTTAAAAAGTGATTAATGGGATAAATAGACGTACTTATTTCAAAAAATAGCGGCACGGGGGACTAGAAGGTGTGTGAAGCTCCAAAAATTATTGTATCCTATTAATGAAGTAGTTAATTTTATTTGTCTTTAGCTGAAATTTCGGGCTCGGGCGGGCTCGGGCTCCAACTTTAATAATATTGCTCGGGCTCGGGCTTCAAAAAATGAGCCCGAATTCATCTCTAAACGCAACGCAGCATTGCCTCAAATTAATCTTTTTAACACGAAACTTGTCCTAACGTTGTGTTTTCCCCCCCCCTCTCTAGCCCCGTGAATTTAGAGCTCCTCGGTTGTTCAGCAGGTTTTATGCTCACGGACACGGAGTACTTGTACAAATCTAATCAGTGACCATTTAGATCTTAAAAATAAAATAAATAAAATAAACATAATAAAATAAAATGTTAATAAGTTGACCGCGGCTAAGATTTGTCTGGTGCTGCCATCTTTGAGCAATATTAGTAATAATCGTAAATTAAATCCATCGATTGAAATAACCCCGTAACGGATTACAAGAACTGTTATAGAATATTATTACTTCATTTTAAAAATCGCAATTATTCTTAAAGTTCTCAAATAGTAATATAATTCCAATAGTTATTTACACAACTTTCACAAACATATGTTAATAAAATAGCGTAATTTTAAGGATTTTATTCCTCTAGAATTACTATTTGACAACTTAATTACACACAGCTACATAATTCTGTAAAATGGATTTTTCTCTTTTGTAATTTGATTCACTTTATTTTCATAAGGGGGCTGTCAGCTCCAGCCCGAGATTGGAAGAAATGCAGGCGGTTGAATAATGTCCTGCGCACTTTTTTTCCTTCCCTTTCTCCTGATCATCTCTATATTATAAAGGAAGATGTCCTGGAATGAATGAATGAATGAATGAATGACTGACTGACTGACTGACTGACTGACTGACTGAACGACGATCATCGTCCAGCCAAATCTACCGGAGATACAGACACGAAATTTTAGGAGCTTATAGCTTTTGTGCCAAAGGCGTCATTTAAGAAGCGATTTTTGAAAATTCGAACCCAGACGGGGGTGGCGACCCAAAATGTTCTTTTCAAGTTTCCCTTCATGTCTCAGGGGGGAAAAGAGATAACAGTGAAATTCTTGCTTTAAAATGTAACTTATACAAATACCTAAAAATCAATTTCAGGGTTTTATGAAATTCGCACCCAAACACAGGGATAAGGGGGCCAAAACGTTCTTTAATGTTCTTTTCCCATTTATTTTCATATCTCAGAGGGGAAAAAGAGATAGCCGTAAAACTCTTGCTTTTAAAATGTAACTAATAGAAAAACTAAAGTCATTCTCAGGGTTTTTCAGAATTTTCATCCAAACGGGGTTAAGGGGCCAAAACGTTCTTTTTATATTCTCCTTCGTATCTCAAGAAGAGAGAGGCCGCAAAATTTTCGCTTTAAAATGTAACTAACGGAAATTCCTAAATATCAATTTCAGGGTTTTTGGAATGTGCACACGAACGGGGGGAAGGGGCCAAAATGTTCTTTAACGTTTTCACATTTCCTTTTATATCTCAGAAGTAACAAGAGATAGGAGCAAAATTCTTGCTTTAAAATGTGACTAGCTGAAATACCTAAAAATCATTTTCAGGGTTTTTTAGAATTCGCACCCAAACGGGGGTAAGGAACCAAAATGGTTTTTGACGTTCTTTTCACATTTCCCTTGCAGAGCTGCCAAGTCTCCGGCTTTTCCCCGGGAGATTTCCCACCACAATTTTTAGACAGTTTTATTTCGGATTAAATATTTGGACTTATTTTAAGCATAAATTTGTAAGTAAAAATTAGTGGTGGGAAATCTCCCGAAAAAAGCCGGAGACTTGGCAGCTCTGCCCTTAATATATCAGAAGAAAGAGAGATGGCCTAAAATTCTTCCATAAAAATATAGTGAACGCAAGCGCCTTACAGAATTTTTTTAGAATTCGCATCAAAACGGGATAAAGGGGCCAAAACGTTGTCTTCAAATTTACCATCGTAACTCTAAAGGAAAAGGAGATAGGCATAAAATTCTGCCTTTAAAATATAGCGAACACGAATACCTAAAGTCATGATCAGGATTTTTACTATTCGTGTATATACTGATGAAAGGGCCCCAAACGTTGTTTTCATGTTTGTCTTCATATTTCGAACGAAAATTAAGACAACTTTAAAAATCTTGCATTAAAATCCAAAGAACATAAATTCATAAACATTCTTTTAAAGATTTTTCGACCTCAGAAAGAGGTAGTTCACACACACACACGCACACAAAAAAAAAAAAAAAAAAAGTTTTTAGCTCTTGAATGCTGTTAATTTCAGACAAAATTTTTGTCTACCTGGTGAAAGGGCGAATGACGTTTTAAGGGTTGACAGATTAAACGTGAAAAGTCGCGAAGGTTTGCCACTTTTTGGTGATTAACGCCAAATTTGAAATTAAAAAAAATTATGTTCCCGAAATTGGAGCCAGCTTAGCTATACCTTCAGTGTTTGTCGAGAAATTACCTATCGCTACTGTTGCTTAATAATGATTGAATTGACAAATATTTCTATCAAACTTTTACTCGTAGTTTCCCGCTATTATAGTCTGAAGATTCGGAGGATGGCATGAAGATTTCTAGGGTTAGTATCTAAAAATTAGTACAGCAAGAATTCTAAATCGATTATTAATTCCAAATCAATATAAATTTAGAATTGAGATGAATCAATTTATATAATGAGGATACAAAATACATATCGATGTTGCTAGAATATTTCAACTTTCTTAATGTAAGTAGACACAAAGTTAGATGTGTTGTAATGGATGTTAGTTTGAAAAAGTGTCCCCCGTAAGGAATCACCCCCGTCTTTAATCCATCAGTGGCTCCAGCGCATATAAATGCGGACATCAACCACCTGGAAAAATGCCCAAGAAAAATCTTTTTCTGCGAACACCTTTCGTACAGAAAAAAAAATAAAATTAAATAGCCTTAAATGGTCGTATTCACATATCAAAATACCAGTTCACTAAGAAAGTTACTGGGTGTTTATTGATTTCACAGCAGTTCAATCTACTTGCATAGTTTTTAATTGTGTATTTATTTATCTTTGCTGTTGAAAATAAAAATTTAATTGAAATAGATCTGAAATGGACTTCCAAAAGCTGGGATGTGGCAAAAATCACACGCTCATTTAACAAAGAGCCTTAATTCTTTTGGGAGGGGTCCAGACCCCCTGAATTCCTCCCTTGTCTGCGCAAGTGTTATCATCCTTTAGTTTTTTATGCACTCAGATTTGTTAATCATGAAATACTGAAAAAAATGGTTCCATATGGTTTTCAAGAATTTCACAATACGTGGTTTCAGAGCGAACCTAATGAATATTCAGGTGCAAAGGGTATGCTAGTGCCAGTTTTCTATAATGTTTCATTGCGAGTAACACCATTTTCTATTTTATTTTTAATTGGAATTCTAAATTTTAGTTAAGTGAACATATAAAAAGTGTATCATTCCGGAGCTGAACCCCCGCTCGTTAATGTTTTTTAAATGTTCAATATTAGAGGGAATTTTTGAAAAGTTTTATAAGAATTTTGAAAATTCAAAGTGCCCATGCTATTTTGACCCCATAGATAGAATATTTGGTAAGGGAGACCAGGGTACGTCAGCCCATGTATTGTGTGTGTTTTTTTTTTTTTGTTTTTTTTTTATAATCTATCCAGTTGATCGAGCTACTAGTCCAAGAACTCGTGCAATAACACGTCTTCGCCATTCTATATCAACAGTTAAAATAACCCGCCATTCCGTAATCATCTGTAATATTCGATTTATTTATTTCTGATGAGTAAATTTTTCGAGTTTAAAATAATAGTTTCTGATTTAATTATAAAATAGAAATTAACACTTTAAAGCATAATGTCAGAAATGTTATTCAACAAAGCTGTATTTCGAGGTATTTCTTTATCCGATATTCCCGTATTCATAAATGCATGTTCTTTGAATGACAATAACCCCAGCAAATATAATGACTGAGTTTAAAAAGACGGGAATATTCTCTTTCAATGAACATATTTTCACGCATGCAGATTTTATACCATGGTACGCATACATGGTTAGACGTTCATACAGACTTAGCCATGGTCCTACCACCTCAGAGCTTTCTCAAACTGAAACTGGTGTAATTATTTGTAAATCATCGGCTGAAATGAACTTTCCGGGAACTTCTGGAATGAATTTCTCTGTTGCTCAATCTCAAATGCAAACCGAAATTTGTTAAACATATTTTTTTTCCTCAGGAAGACACTAGGCCTTTTGAAAAGGCAGATCTAAGGAAAGAGCAGACTGCGCAAAAAAGGCATGGATTTTTGAGATTCTTATGAACAAACCAGTAAAGTAGGCTTTGCAAGAAGACCGAAGAAAATAAGACAGTTCTACTAAAAATTGTTACTTTTTGCTAAAGGATAAAATAAAGCAAGGAGACTTAAACGACCACAGCAAAGTACACAAAATTTAGATATGTTTAGTGAAGAAGAAAGAAAAGGCATGTCTTCGTTTTCTTGAAATCGCATAAAACAAAGCCTGGTGAAAAAATGTATTCGATATATTCAATGCACAAACAATAGGCACATCAATCATGCGTTACTGGGGACATGGAATTTTTATGTCTGCATTCATTGTGGTGAAAAAGGATCTCGAAGAAAGTAGTAGTTAATTCTTTTATCTTCTTTCTGATTGATTTTCCAAATTCGTGATATTAAGAAAGTAATAATATACGATCAACTTAATTATACACTGTTATAATCTCTGGTTTTTTTTAAATAAATAACAGAAAGATTCTATATTAATTTTGTGTTCTTTCAACGCTTTCGTTCTTAAAATTTCTAATCAATTAAGTAGACCAACTTGTCCCGTCTTTTGGGACAAATTGGCCTGCTGACTTGATGCCATTTCGTGATATCAGAACTGTTATTCAGAAGTTTTAAAATTTTAGCAAAATGAAAAATTAAAGTACCTATTTCATTTTTTTAAATCATAACACAAAAAATCGGCCAAAATGCACTGGTCTCATCTATACTCAGAAATTCTAATACTTTTCTATTATAAAACGTGAGTGAATTTGGCATCATTTTTGAGAGATGGATTTCAACTTTACACAACTCCGACATTTGTTGTCAAACTGGAATGCAAGAAATTAATGTTAGAAACTAATTTTGAATTTTGAGATTTCGCCGAGAATATTTCTAAAAATGCTGTTGACGCATTGCAAGTGATATTTTAAACTCTTGTTTGCATTGTGCGTGATGTCGCATTCCTTAGATGTTGGAGGTACTTGGAACTAGAGTTCAGCCCTAAATATTTCAATTATATTTTCAGACTTTCCGACCATAAAGTCATAAAAAATACTATGTGTATTTGACACAGTTTTAATTTATTTTTTATTATAAAACTTTGTTTTTTCGTATGTCGGTATTTTTCCTGTCCAAAACTAATGAAGTTAATAAAACGAAATCTGGCATTTATGTGAATTTTTAACGTATAAGTTCTACAGTGAGAGGCCATATTATTGGAAAAAGAAAAACAAATGGTATTTCTGTACTTTAGTTACGAAAAAGAACTATAAAACACTGGTTGAGTAGAATAAATGATCTTATTTT
Organism: Cheiracanthium punctorium; assembly: GCA_038373885.1. Taxonomy (NCBI): domain Eukaryota; kingdom Metazoa; phylum Arthropoda; class Arachnida; order Araneae; family Cheiracanthiidae; genus Cheiracanthium; species Cheiracanthium punctorium. Next base: position 256,151 of record JAWZYV010003565.1, on the reverse strand, counting down.
TATTTATATAACATTTCTTCGTTATTTTCAGCGGAAAATATATAAAATTAAAGATCTATATAAAAAAAAGTCGAAGGTATAAGAATGTCACTCAGTATTTGGTGACATTTCCTGTGTGCCGCTACAACAACATTAATATATTCTAGTTATACTTTATACGTACTTTTTTTAATTACAAGATTGTGATGTCAAACATTCATTAATTTTTCAATTAGTTGGGGTTTTACTTGTTTCATTTATTATTTCTCTTTATCTCCCACTAATGTTCGATAAAATAAACTCATTACTTTCCTGCACAGCTAATACAATGGAACCTCCACATCTCGAACCTCTTTATCTCAAAAATTTTGATATCTCTCTTGTGCTTTCCAGTACAAACTGACCCCTTTTATTTCACTTCGTTATCTAGAAAACTTGATATCTCGAATTTTTTCGGTGTGTCCCTTTGACTTCGAGGTGTCGAGGATATACTGTACATACATACTTTGGGTGTAAGGGATTCAGAGTTTGTTTTCCCCAAATCTCATAAGTACGAGTTAGGTCATATAATTAGTAAACAACTGAATAGAAAGAAAATGAATTAAGCCATTAGAAACTTTTATTCTAATTAAAATACATTAACATTACGATTTTTCTTTGATTGAATTATGATATTTTGCGTTATGTGGATTAGAATGTGTGGAGTTTAAAAAATTATTTGCAATCTTACACTGTCGTAAATAAATCGAAAACAGTTTTAACTTTGATTTTCCATGTAAAATAAAAAAATTAACGAGGAGGGACCTTAAACTAATTTTGTTCATTTGAATTGTTCCACTAATGCTTGCAATAACATCTAATTTTTGTTTTATGTTTAAAATGTATCTCCTGTAAATGAAAATGTTTTGTAATATTTGATTGTTCACTAAGAATTTTCAACTAAATTTCCGTGAATACGTGTTAGAACCCCTTAAAAAGTCCTCCGAATAATGCACCCCCACCTTCCGGAGGCAGATATCCCTTGCTTAGTTTTGCCGTAACACAATAAACTTCAACTAAATTTATTAAAAGCATAATTAATGGTAATTCTGAAGTAATAAAAAATAACTGTTTATTTTTATGTATAAATCAATGTTTATTATACGCTATACGTATTTTCATTTGGTTCTTAAACAAATTTGTTTAAAGTAAGAGAAATATGTTTTAAACGCCTTTTCTTGCCTTGAACAATCAAATCGTTAATTTTACAGTTCACTTTTTTCCTAATAACAAACACTTAAAGAAACAATCATAAGTTTTATAATTTACAGCTTGATGTACATTTCAACTACATCTTCGATATAAAACTAGACATATTTTTCCTGCGCATATACGATTCGGAAATGCGTGATATTCTTACAAATATGAAAATGGAAGAACTTTTATTACAAGTTCTTTTTATTTAAATATGCCCTATCATTGTTCTATTTTTTTTTTTTAAATAGAACACCAATACCACATCATGAATCGATTTTTTTCAATCGATCGCCCTTATAAACGAGCCTTGGGAAGTCAATTTTTCCTGATATCATATTTTTAATTGGAATGTACATGTCCAAGTCGAATTTTCATTTCGTGTAATGGTGACGATGCGAAATTCTCATGTTTTCAAAGTTTTATATTGCTACTGATAAAGTGAAATGGGATGGGAAAAAAAAAACTAAAGAAATAGAAAAGAAAAATAGCAAAACTTCTGCGGTGTAGTATTAGAGTCGCTAACCTTTGCCGGTGTCTCACCGTGCTTCCTCCGTCTCCCCCTTCATTGTCTCAAAGAAAAGTAAACTTGGCAAACTGCGCTAGTATTCGAGCCAAAAACTTAAAATTTCAGAGTACGCGGATTAATTCAGACTTTTGCCTTTCCACTGGCTTGTTCTGGAAAGATATTTTTTGAGATTTTGAGTATTTCGCATGGTATTAAGTGTCATTTAAATGAAAATAATGGTGAGTTAATAGGCTAATTATCTTTTTAATACTTAGCTATTATAATTTAACGGGAGACCGCGGGCATTTTACATTATCACTCTGTTATTTGACTAAATGCTTTTCTTTTTTGTTTTATATTTAGTGATACTTTTAAAACCACTAGACTTTGTTAAAAATTGTCATATACCAATATTTTTTGTTACTTTTTCGTGTTTTCGTTCGTTCTGTTTCAGTACTATATTTAATTTATGTGATGTTTGTATATTTTTATTCACCGTTACAGAATCCTGAAACGTATCAGCGTAAGTAAATAAGAAATTGTATGGGAAATATCACCAAATTTACTTTGAATGTCGAGCTCCAAAGAATTTATGGTCTAAAATCTACTATAAAAACGTTATAGAGAGTTTTATATTAACTTTATATAGATACACGTTTTGAAATAATACTCAGTATTGTTCAAACACAGCCTTTATAGATTGAAAAATTGTTTAAATTTAGCCTTGACAGTATAAATCATATAGCGTATTGATAGTATAAATCTAGTAAAAAGTTTTTCTGACACTAAAAAAAGAAATCTGGGGAAAGAATGGTTTTTTAAGTAACGCAGTTAATAGAAGTAAAAAAACAGAAATGCTTAAGTGTTTAAAAACTTTCACGCATGGCGTCAACATTAAGAAAGTATGCTTATCAATATACTTCAAACTTCAGTGTGATCCGAACTTTACATGTGTAACCTCTATTTTTTTTTTTTTTTCTAAAGTAAATTTTAAGTTCTTGTGGCTTTGCAAAATAATGTTATAAATTTATTTTATAATAAACAATATTTATAATAGAGAAATTAAAATATATTTTTGTAAAATACTATATAGGAAACATTTAATATACTATCATGAGTGAAGATTTGTAGTTGATGAACAATGTTTCCATTAAATAGTTTTAGTTAAAATATTTTATTAAAATTAAAAATAGTTTCATTAAATTATATGTTATTAGCACATCTTTCCATAAAAGTAAATTCATATCCTTTCTTTTATAATATATTTTTCCATAAACTTTCACGTTTTACGATAACTTTGATAATAAAATAATGTAATTGACAGTTTAATTTATTGCAGATTCTTACAATTTGCATATCAACATGAAGTCCTTTTATATCTTTATTTACTCCTTCCATGGCTCTTTTGCTATTAGCAGTATTTGATTTTTTCTTTATCTATAAGAGCCTCGATCAACAAGATACTTTGCCATAATAGCAGGAGTATTAATAGCAAATCTGATTTCTCATCACAAATAGCCTACTAATGTTTTCTTCGATATATCACTGTACAGTTATTGTAATTTCGATTTGTCTTCTAGGACGAATCTAAAGTTACAGCATATTTTTTACAAATTCTTTAAAATCTCATGTAAGTATTGATAAAATTAAAATAAGTTGAAATTTTTAATGTGTAAGCCACGAGAAATTTTGAAAGTTTTTAAGTGCAAGTGGAATAATCGATGTATAATTAATTCTATGACTAAAAAATTCAAATATTTCATTGATTTCTTTTTTTACATGTTTTGGGCACTAAATTTGTTAGCATTTTATAAATATCAATTATGTTAGGGTGAACATTATGAATTTTGTCCTGCGTTAACCATCTATAAGCATCTTTATAGCTGGGAAATAAATCGTTTTCTAAAGTTAAACAATTATTTCAATTCCTAAGTTTAAAAGCATCAGATGAATATTAATGTTATTTCCTTTTTTCTGCAAATTTTTTAATTACAAATTCATCACTACTGAAATATACTGGGTGTATTATACTTAAAAGAATACCCCACTTTTCAAGAGTTACAAAGCTAAAAAATTTATATATTTGTTCAAGTTAAATGAAAAAATAAAATTTCAAAGTCTTTAAAATTATACATAACCACAGAGGAGTATTCAGACACGTGACTAAAAGCATCGATGAACACAGAAAGGGAATCTCTGCTCTCGTGTGCTGAAAATTACTTTACGATCTTATGGTCAGTGATATTCAAACATTATGGAAGTTCGACCCTTATTTGGAATATAGAGCCAAAATGCGATTCATAAGTTTTCACGAAGTATAAAAAAAATTGAAATGCTAAACTAAATATAAATAATAATATATGTATACAGTTGTGCTAAACTAAATGGAAATAATAATATATAGGATACAGTTTGAAAAATCAAACTGTATATATTTGTGAAAGAATGTGATGCAATAAATTTTGATATTTAATGCAGTATTACGTTTTAATAACCAACACATTTTCTAAAAATTAAATGTTTTCGATTTGTGTATTAGTTTAGTTTAAATAATTTCGTGCTTAATTACATTCTCAGTCCAAACTTGGGAATGCGTGCACAGGCACAAACATGATTGTATTTTTATATACTACATGAAATCCCTGTTTATGAATTCAAAACAGCTGTGTTCGATACCTTAGCTTATCACCCGCATTGTTTTCCCATGGCTGATGAGTTCAGTAGCCTTTACGCATTTGACATGCTAGCATTTATCATAGATAACGTTTTAATTGTTCATTCTTTTGAAAGCTAATGAGTGATAAATTACTCATCTTTGTAAAAAAAAAAAAATTACCATCGTTAATGTTTAGCCAAAAATATAATTACCATCTGAAATTTGACCATGTGTGTGTGTGGGAGGGGGACTATAAAATAAAGAGTTCACTATATACTGCTCTTACAAGAGAACCCTGCAGCTTTGGGAAAACGAATTTCAATATCTTTGGTATAGAGCTAGCGAACGTACTACTTATAAAATACTAAGATGCAATATTTAAATATAGTCAAGGAAAACTGTCTAAATTTCCCCAGTATTTTATATAAAAGTTGTACATATCCTCTCCTTAACATGCCGGGGCGCGCGTGGTAACACTCTAGACTCCTACTGTCGCATGCAAAAACTAAATAATTTATTGATTTATTTTTTTTTTTACTTTTTAATTATTCATTGATATTTTTAATACTTTTTATTATTTAATTAAAATCAATTTCTGCTTTTCCAAGTATAATATGTTCATTTAAAAGATGATGATAAAATAAATTATAAAAATATCAGGCTTGCTAGTAGAAATTAAATTATAATAATAAAGTACCGAAAAAACCAATAAGTAATAAAAATGAACGAATGAGTAAATATGTTTTTTTACTTTTCTACTAAATTATTGGCATTGCATAAAAAAAATAAAAGGAGTGAAAATTTTACACGACGAAAGAGTCAAACCCTAACCGAAAGCGTTACCACCTACGCCTTGCCATGCTCAGGTTTGTGTTGTATTGTTTTCTTAAGACAAAAATGCCCGAGGGCTATCTGCCTAGGAGTGGGGATGTCTTGGGCGAAGGACTTTTGAGGGGTTCTAACACATATTCATATTAAATGTGGAGAAAACCCAGACCGCGCGGTAGGACAGAGCCCTGAATCTTTACAGTTCAGCCATTTACAGTAAAACTTCTTAAGCTCGGACTTAAAATCCAGAATTTCTATAATCTGGACGAAATCGGTCCTTAATTCTTTCAGACCCTACTTCCACAATTGAGGACACAAAACCCACCTATACTATATCATACAGGATGGATGTCTTAATGCACATTAAGAAAATCCTAAAAAAATTAACCATGATTTTTTTTACTAAAAATTTAATCTATCAAAAGAACATTAAATAATTTCTCTTTGGATTAATTAATTAGGTCTGGAAAAGGTTAACATAACAATAACAACAAATATAAATATCGGTATTCAACAGAAAATGTCTTATTTTTTTTAAACATACCCAAGTCTTAAAAACTTTCTCTTATCAAATTTCCTTAGTAAGTGTATTTTGTTTTCAATTTATATACTATATTTTTCTATTCAAAAAAGATAAGTCCTTTTTCTGTTTGTTTGCTTGATTATTTGGCAAGTTTACTGATTGTTACGATTTTTATAAATCCTTTTACAGGATTTCTAATTATCCGAAAATTTCCGTAATCCGTATTCAGTAAAGTCTCAGTGATTCTGGATTCGAGAAGTTCTACTCTACCAATATTCAGTGTCTTATTCACTCGGCCCTGGACGGGTCCCAGGGATTTGTGTCATTTATTTATGAAGTGCTGAGGAAACTTTAAGTCCATTTTTCTGGACTACATTTGAATATTCAATCTTAAAATTTTACATTTAGAATTATGACATAATAGCTAACACTATGAAAATCATTGACATTCATTTCTCCAAAGCCGTAAGGTCCTCTACAAAAATTATAGCCTGATTCAATTTTGTATTTGTGTCAGAACGGCAAACATTTTTACTGCATATTTTTCACTTATGTCTGGGTCAAATTGAATTACTCAATTTTATAGGCTTACTTTCCAATCTCCGAATGACTTGGAAATTGGCATACCGATGTTTGCTCATGATTAAATATTTTAAAGAAGGGAAAACTGAAAGAGCAATTTTTTCTGGTTGCCCAATGATTAGAACTCAAACCTGAGTGAAAGCCACTTTATCTAACATTTTGTTTTTAAATTTAATTGAACTTTTCCCCCTATCTTGGAACTAAAGTATATTCAAAAATTTTATCGGTAATACAGCCTTTACCTTCCCGTTAATTTTAAAACCAACTGAAGTATTCCATAATTTCAATCAGTTCTCCAAATGTTAGATTTAGTTGATGGATCAATGACGGATGATTATGAGATCTGAGGGCACTTAGCCTCTTGACACCAGGACGTAAGATGCGTACGTCCTGATTTTATCGTAGACGACTACTAGACGTACAGCGCGTACATCTAATTTTATTCCTATCAGAGTTGTCGTTTTTTCATTCATTGGTGAGCTTCTTCCTTCTCTGATACTGAACATGGTAGAAGGCTTAAGTGTGAAATTCCATAGTTCTATGCTCTCACGCGGTTGTCGATCTAACGGGCTGTGTTTTTGGGTGGTATTCTCCAGATGTAACGTAAGTACGCGTTAGAGCTCCTTAAAAAGTCATCCATCTAAAGCAAACCCCCATCTCTTTTAGGCTAATAGCCCTCGTGTAGTTTTGCCTTAACGACAAAGTCGATCATCTTCCTTCTCCAAAGACAAATCTGGTCATGTTAGACTTGCCAGTAGCAAATAACAATATTCTCAGTTTATTTCATGTGGAATAGGAAAATACATATTTACGCTCAACTCTTGTATGTGTATGTTCGTGCTTGAAAAAAGCGGTAGGGTTTCAAGGGATTAAAATGGCATTGATTTTAAACATTTGAATTATTTTAAAGATTTTAAATATTTGAACTTCATTTATGGCGAATCCCAGATACTGTTTTAGGACTCACTAGCAATTTATTTATTTTTCTTTTTAATTCGGCCATAATAAAAGTTTACACACAATACTTGTTTTTAATGAAAAATGGACTGTTTGCTTAAATTTTGACTTTTTAACTTTCCAAATTACAAGGTTATTTATCTCAGCAACTACAACTCTTGTTTCAGGAAAACTTTTCTATATTAAATATATTGAAACTTCTTTTCAGTTATGACGAGAGCTATAGCTTGATTAGATATCTATTATGCTAAAAAGTTGCACATATTTCTTCGTTTCATGGAAAAGAAAAGTATCGAATTTTGTCTTAACTAAATGTCTTACGCCGATAGTAACCAAATAAATCCTAATGAAAGAAATTGGGTGAGTTTTGTTTCAGCCTCCCCCTACCACCATAGAAAAAAAGAATCGAAAAAGGCTCGTCGATTATCGATTGCTTTATCTATACAAATGATAAATAAGAGGTCTAAAAAATAGTGTTGCCAGATTATCTCATTTCAGCTCTTACATTATCTGGCATCATTCTGATCTTTGATGTTTGCATCAACTTCTTGAAATAATCTTTTTGAAAGAAAAGCAAATATTTATCGCATAGAAGTTATCTTATAAATACCGTAGCAGTTTCAGCAACTTTCAAAGTTCGGTTAAGCTTGAAAATCGAAACAAAATTAATGAGTTAAAATATTAATAACGCTATAAAATGAATATTTCTCTTGATATGAAGAATTCATTTTATATATGCAGAAAAAAGAAAGTGGGCATTTGATAAATTGGTGAAACAAGTTTGTCCGAAAAACTTGAATTAAATCCACTTAACGGGGAAAAAATTCGGAACTGAAAAACAAAATGGCTACATTGATTGCAATATTTTATTTTCTGTACAACTGACTTTCCGAAAATTGGAAAACATACTACATATAAATTTTGATTTATGAAGGAAGGCTCAAATGTGGAAATTTTACTTTTTCTTGCATAAATTTTTATACTATGTAATTGGCTTACCAAATTATCTTCAGAATAATGCAATGATGTACAACATGTATTTATTTTTAAAGTAAAGAAGACTATTTATACTTAATAGTTACAAAAGTATTGAGTTTCATTATTAATTTATTAATTATTGAATTAGAAAATTAAAGTGCAGATTTTAAAAAATAACGCAATTGAAAAGAATTTTTAATTACAAATTTAATGCCAAATGAGCCAGTAAACTGTTTGTATTGATTTTATTTAAAATAATTATAAAACATTTCTGTAGAATGTTTTCTAATTTGTTAAGGAAGTACTTCCCTCAAGGTGTAAATTTTATTTTACCCTTACATTTCAAATTCATTCTGCAAATAGAAAATAACTTTCTGATTTATATCCGATTTGTTTAATTAATTTTTATTATAACCTATGAAGTTCTGAAATCGGCATAGTTATCTGTCGGAATTTCAAAAGGCACATGTATTCACAAAACTTTCTCGCCGGCCGTTTAAATTTCTAAACTGTATCGGTAGTACTTTCGAATACATTCTTATATATTATAAAAAACAAAAATGTTAAAAATGAACTTTACATTTTGAATAATTTAAATTTATGCGTTCAAAATTTACTGTGTGTTAATTTTCGGAAATTAAGCATAATTACTGTTTATGCTAATTTGTTTCATTCTCACAATTATTTACAAGCAGAAGCTTCCAGCATATTTGTCTTAGTCTTCAAATAGTTTTTCCGGGTTTCAGACTTCCTTCAATTTTTCTTTTCCTCAAATTTTGATGTGTTACATATGCAAGAGCTCAAACCTGTCAAAATTCAACTTTTGGATATCATCCAATAGATTACTCAAGTAAATACCGCTACGAGGTAAACAAATATTTCTATTTTGGAAATATGAAAACAATCTTTTGTTTTCCTATTTTTCTTTAATAGGATTCTAAAAATAGTTTCATAGATTATGCGGCCTTTCCTTTACCCAGCTTTTTCGTAGATTTTTTAGAAGCTGTCTGTGTATTTCAGTCAGATCAATGTTGTAAGCTTTTGGAATGTTCAGTAAATACGTAAATAAGAATACAAGATCATCAAAATTACGTGAATCTAAAATTTGATAGTAAATGAAGGGATTGTGTAGTAAAAAAGCCTGATACCAATCAAATTCGAGCAGTTCATTGTTAGAAAGTTATACTAAAATTCATGGTAGTTTTTTAAATATGTAATTAGTACTGCTTTCAGAACAATATAGGCCCCACCAATAACATAGCGCGAGCACTTTGAACTGGGAGACGGAAGGTGCCTGGTTCGGAACCAGGTCGCGTCCGCCGACCTAACCCCTCGAAGTTTTCAGTGGTTTTCTCCGAAACTTCGCGTAAATAGGGGTTAGGATCCCTTAGAAAGTCCCCCACGGAGGGCAATTTCACCCCCGGCCTAGCTCCCTAGAGTGGATGATTGGCCGTAACCCCCATTTCCATTTCAGAACACTATAGGGAGTTCTAAGTTTGAGAACTTAAAGAAGTTTTCAGGTTGATTCTTGTGGCTAGACAGAAATTTTACTATTAAAGTGTGTTCGGTATTTTGTCAGTTGTCAGATTCTACTTCTCAGTTCTCCATTTCTAAATACTGTTCATTTTTAAATTATCACTCTAAACTTTAATGCAGATATGCATACATACTCTCACACACAAATGTAAAAAAGCAAAGTAACTTTTTAGTAATAGCATTATTCTTAAACGGCTTTGAGCACGGCGAAATTTTTCAGCCGCTTTAATTTTGTAAATTCATATTGATAAACGAAACAGATCATTTAAAAATTTATTTGCGTATATATGTATTTCGGGGGGGGGGGGAGAGAAAGCCACTCTCGAACCTGAGACCGTATGCGCAACATCTGGAAGTGCAAACGTAAAGCCAATATGGCTGATGCCACTTTAATCACCTTAATAAAATTATAGTATACTGGTAAGCATTAGAGATGAGACGGGCTCAGCCCGAGCCCGGGCCCGGCTCGGGCTCTGTAATTCACGATTACGTTCGGGCTCGTGAAAAATTTCTCCTTTGTTGAACATACTCGTTGAAACAGATTTTAAAAAGTAATTCATGGGATAAATAGACGTAGTTATTTAAAAAAAATAGCGGCACGGGGGACTAGAAGGTGTGTGAAGCTCCAAAATTTATTGTATCCTATTAATTAAGTAGTTAATTTTATTTGTTTTTAGCAAAAATTTCGGGCTCGGGCGGGCTCGGGCTCCAACTTTAATAATATTGCTCGGGCTCGGGCGGGCTCGGATTAAAAGTCCTCGGGCTCGGGCTTCAAAAAATGAGCCCGAACTCATCTCTAGTAAGCATGCTGTATCAAATCCTTAATTACAATTTCCTTAAAATTAAAGATTTGTCATCTATTACTGAGGAATTTTTCCTCACCATCAGTTTTATAAAACCTGGCAATATTTCAACAAAATCTTTTTTATGCCAATGGCTGTGAGCTGCCTCTTCTTAGAATTATCTCAAGTCCTACAAAATTGGATCATTTTCTATTTCTTTTATATCCATGCATGTGTTTCCATCAGCTTCAAATCCTCAACCATCTTGGGAAAAATCTCCAATATATGGCATTCTTTGGTTTACCTGGATTACTCCTTAATTAAAGAAACAGCCCAATTGGTTTATTCTGAAACCCCGAGAACTAAAATGGTAAGCCAGAGATAATTTTTCCGGGCTTTAAATGTTTTAGAAAGAGAAATACTTTGAAGAAAGAAAATCTGTAGAACCCAAATCGCACGTAAAAACCAGTCTGAACGCTTCTTTAAGGTAATAGCAGGCGCGGACTGGCCAGGTCGGCTGGTCGGCGATCGCCGAGGGCCCCAGGCCCAAGGGGGCCCCGGTGAGGCATTCAAAACTTTATAATAATACAACTTTATAATAAGAGTAATTTGATTATTTATTTTCCAGCAATCTTACGCAGTGACGTATAGCGGAGGATCCCAGAAACTCCGCGACGCAAGGGGGCCCCCGAAAAGTCAGGGACCCCTAAATCTCTAAAATAGTTAAATGTGGTTTTTAGGCGCGTAAGCCTCATTTTCAAATATTACATATTCTAATATTCTATTTCCTCTATAAATTCTTCAGTAAGGTAAGAGGCAGGGCCTGATTTCCGGGAGGGCATTCGGGGCAAGCGCCCAGGCCCCCAAATTGTTCTTTAAAAATTTGTAAATATTGAAAAAGTTTTCGAAAGAGGGGGCCCCCAATGAAGCTTTTGCCCAGGGCTCCCAAATCGACTCCTGAAGAGGCCCCTTTTAAATCTGTAGCCGAGGGCCCCCAAGAGAGCCAGTCCGGGCCTGGGTAATAGACCCTCGAGTAGTGTAGTGCTTCTTTTTTGAACTGTGCAAAATATCTCCTTATCTGTGAAATGCATATAAAAGGGCATCCTAAAAGTATCCATCTTCAAAATTTCCAGTCCATATCTATTTGAACTTCAACTAATAAATGGTTAAGTTTTTAATATGTACAGTCACTTATTATCAGCATTATTTTCTCATTCTTTTGAAAGTGCCTAACACTAAGATGACTTTAAATGCTTGATTAAAATTCTGGTTTCCCTACCCCCCCCGCCTTTTCTTTGGCCGCGGGGTCCTTAAAATGGTCGGGACCCATACGTTAGGGCTAGTAGCGTAGGTTCCCATTTCGTCAGGGGAGGGGGCGGGGTCGGGGTGTTCCGATATTTTAAATCTTATTGTTACTGCAGTTGTTAAAACAGTTATTTTAAAAGATTTATATTAATTGCTTTACATTTTCGGAGGGGATCCGGGCGCCCCTCTCGTCCCCCCCCCTTTTAAATACGCCCATTTTTCAAGCTTATTGAACCTAACTGGTAGTCCGCCCCTGCATGCAATAGCCATTTATTCAGAAGCAACAGAAATAAGAGTGTAACTGTCTAATCATTAATGTATGTGTTAATCTTTTTGAAAAGTTGCAACTTGCATGCAATTTATAATTTATTCAGCGGGTTGTTTTCTGCCTCAAAGTGTACACTAATATGCAAACTAAAAAAACATTTTTTGTTTTCCGTGGCTCTTATACTTTTTTTTTTACAGATTCATTTAAGTGCTTTTTTCCGTTTTTGAAAAATATGATATCAATTTCAAAACTATAATGTACTACCAGTATATTAAATAAGAAAAGTACTGGTTTCATTTGCGATATGATACGTAACCATTGCCTCTGCAGTGGTATCATTTTTTAGGTTAACGAACTTCTTTCCGTTCTCATAAAAGATCTCCAGAGACTATTTCTATCCAGCACGAACTGTCGACGATTATATGCACTGTCCACCATGAAAAACTCCTTTTGTTAGAGCTGCAGTGGCGTGGAAAAATTGCCCTAATCTTTAATTCAAGCGAGCTTCCTGGGCAAAAAGTGCGTCGCCAGCAACGCGTAGTTTACAATCGGAAGGAATAAATAGTAGTGAGAAGAGAAATCATATTTGACACATACGCAATCTATCAAGCGAATGTATTTTTGAGTTAACTACTATGTGAAGTGGATAGTAAAACAGTTTCTGTATGTACCTGTCATTAATTGCTCATCGGAATATAGTGGAGAATAATTTTGGAGTGAGTGCCTGATTAATAGCATAATAATAACAAGAGGGACTGCCCAGGACCCCTGAATTAGGGGCTCTTGGCAATACTATGGTCGCCCACACCAGTGGCCAGAAAGGGGACATGTCCCCTTAGATCCCATATTACGAATATGATTTACGTTCTGGTGCAACGTAGAAGTTGTTAAACACTAAAATAAAGTATCTTTCTCGGACCTGACCTTTGAATTGCCCCCTCCCCTACAGTCATATGGGCGCAGATGGGAAATACCAATCACGTACTGTACTGAATATTCTTTCCTGAGAAAGAACAGTTAAGATTAATTAATTGAAGGAGTTACAAATTGAATTAAACCTTCAATGCATTTTATGGGAAATTAACAAAAATGCGCGCAAAACTGAAAACGATTGATTATTAATAATCAGAAATGACTACGGAACATCGTGGAAATCAATACTTTTAAATCACAATTTTATAAGTATGGATTTCCATCGTAATTGGAAGAAAAGCAAAACATTATACGGGGTGGAATTCTGCGCGAATCGGTTAAAAAGCCAAGTTAACTCTCCCCGCCTTGAGGCCGCTTGAGGGGGAGTCTTAAGGGGGTCAAGGGGAGTCGTCAAGGAGTTCTTGTGATTGGCTGAACGATGTCCAGAAAGTGCAGTTGATAGCAAACAACGGGGTCTGGACAAGTTGATGGCTAATCACCGACTATTTCGGAACAACCGAGGGAGAATAGACCTGCTGGTTAGACCCTGTGCCCTTCGGTATCTAGCTACACCACTTCATTTAACCAGCTACACTGAAAGCTCTGGTTTCTGGATCGTTTTGAAGTGTGTATCTAACGCACTGAAATTCTAATATTTATTTGTTGGCTTACGAACAATCATTAAAAAAAATGAGTGAGAGCAGATCATGTCACTGAAAGCGTAATTCAAGGTTAGACCAAACCAAAATCCACTCTGTACACGTCTACATAATATTCATAGCGGTGCAAAGCAATAAATTTCAGAACATGCCTCTATTATTTCATATCTAAGTAGTCATTCATTTCATTTTTCTTCCTACGAATGAAAGATTAATTAAATTCGTCAAGCAGCAAACAATTGATCCAAAATGTAAAAATACACTGGATAATTTTTTATAACTCCAGTCTACATTTGGATTTGTACACTCGGTGTACATTCCTTGAACGAATAAATGGGCAATTATCTTTGAATAATTATGGTATACACGGACTTTGGCAGCCAATATTATAATTATTTCATAAATCTTGAAGTGAAAATCTTGAATTGAAATTTTTGAAGATGTGTAATTTCGGATCTGCGAAAATATAATCATTTTCGTATCCGTATAAGCGAATCTAGTCTTAATTTCACTACTTAAACTAAAGCACTTAGAGGTTTCTACGCTCGACTATACTTAGCAATAGCCCTGGCTAGTACAAATATTTTCGATATGCTGTCCTTTTCCTGTAAGACCTAATTTAAAAAAAAAAGTACTTTGAAGCATCGGATAACATGTTTTTACAAATTGTGTTACATGTACTTGTCCCTAAAATGGAAAAATTATGAAGGTAGAGCAAGACAAACTTTTTTATAGAGTCAATAAAACAAAATACAAAATATATAATGTAGTGGTTAGAATACTGAAGCAGCCAGATTTGTTTTAGATTTTTCCTATAAGCTTTAATTTGGAAAAATTCTCTTGAAATCGTGTTCAAACTGCTGCGCGTATAAAAATTGTAAATTATAGTTTAAACAGTATTCGTTTTTTTAACTGCTCCTCACTTCAGATTGAAAAAGTTGGTCTGCGTTAAACAGAAGGTGTTTAAGGCATGAAGGTCCGTCTTAAACTGGGATGTAATTCATGATGTAGTACAACTGATACATTAAGCAAGGTGAAAGAGTACTTTTTATACATCGCGTGTTCTGAAATAAGCCATTTTGAACTAACAGTTTACTTCCGCTTTTGAATCACGGATGTTCGTGGTTATTTTTGGATAGCAAAACTTTAAAGTTAAAATAAATAAAAAAAAAAATTTAACACTCAAAATTTAAAGAGTGCTGGGTTATAGTAATTTTTTTTAAAGAAGATAGGGGTAGGTTGGGGGCAATTATTACCACAGATAATTGGGACGAACAAGATTTTTAAAAATATCTTTAAATGGTGCTTCATCAAAATCTTAAACATGAAGCTTGTAATGTATTTTCCGTGATAGGTATCTTTTATCATTAATTTTAAGTATTTTTAAAGCAGTATCAATTGTAAAACTATTATCATAGCAAAATTTTCAATTTATGGTTTTAATAGTTCAGCGTTCATGGCGCAAAAGGGAAAAAAGTTAGATAGCCAAATTCATTTTGAAGTATGTAATACATTAGTTGCATAATTGGATTTAGATCTAGATATTAAAGATTTTTTGCGGCTTGTAAATGGATGGGTTCCAATGATTCATATGGCATAGCCTCAAATTTAAAGTTTGTTCTGTTTTTTCAATAGAGCACAACTCACGTCATTGAACTTATCCTTTTACTCTACTTCTCAGACTTCCTTTAGAACTTAAATCCAGAAGGATATGCAGTTCCCTGTGCTCCCATGCTCTCTCCCCTAAAAATTACTAACGACCACATAGGACACTTTTGAAATCACAGATTTAATGTGAATATTCGCAGCTATCCGGTGGTCTGCAGTGGGGGACCGGAAATCGAATCTTCTGTTCGTCAAATCCGGCAACTTAACGATTTGAGGCTTCCGCCTCAGTTTACGAACCCTGAAGAAGCCGATTATGGTTATTCAGTTTTCGAACGCTAAGCCGATTTGCGGTTATTGGATTTATCAACACTCCGGAAGCAAACCCAGCCTGTAGTCGAAACTCGATGGTTTCTGCCGTTTTCAGCTAGCCATGGAGTTAGTCTTAACTCCCCTCTAACTCCCTGCAGCTAGCTAACAGTATGAAAACGCACTTTGACGATGAACTGCAATATATAAGGTGAAACCAAACACCGTCATGGCAGCTGCTGCTCTTTCTTACGTTATGTTACCTTCTGTTATGTAGCCTTTTTGTTTTATTATAGTTTTTAAGTTTATGTTAATAAAATTTTTTCTGTTCAACTTCAAGTGTCATGTTAATCAACATGTTCAAGCTGGTCTAACAACAAGCAGCCAGACCAAGCTAAAAATTAAAGGGTTTGCTGCAAAAACTATGTAGCACCAACTATTCAACAGTGCGAAAAACTGTAAAAAAACGTTTAAGGATTCAACACAAACTAACTGGACAGGCAGCTTCATCTTTGGAGTAGCACAAGAACTAACAAATAGAGCTGCATCCTTTTGGTACCAAACGAAAGATTTTTTTTTTACTGCAAGATAGTATATATGATAGATATGTGCAAGTTAGTGATATTTGAAAAAAAATGCGTACTTTGCGAAAGTTGGTAATTTATTTTTTATAATTTATATTTTGAATGAGTGAAGTATCTTAAAAGGGTAATTAAATCATACTGTTAAAAATATATAATATTGTAATTAAGACACAAAACACCATGGCCATACAGTAAAATCCTTTTTGGAAAAAAATACATAATTACAATTTTATTTAGACTTTCTAGTCACTTAAAAAAATAGTTACTTAAATTGTTTTACGTAAAATATAAGGTAGTTTTACATGTCTGTGCAGTAGTTAAATGAATTAAGAGACATTATAAATAAATGTGAATCCGGATGACGAAGTAGTAGCGCATTACACTGCCATGTCAGAGGTACAGGGCTCGATTACCTGGCTGTGCAAGGTTGACTCAGCCTTTTATAACTTGAGTGGGTCGGTACAACGAGGACCAAGCTTGCTTGGGAACTACACACCTAAACACTGAGGACCCAGGGTCAAGTTGACCATCTTGCTGGGGTGTATGCTTCCGCACTGCAGAGCCAATGGTCATGAAGCCGTGGATGGACACTGCAGGTCTTGGCCACACGTTACATCAGTTGGGCTGTTGACACAATTAGCTTAGTTACGGGAGGATTTTCGCTTTTTTTTTTTTTTTTTTTTCCAAAATCAGTCTGGAAATAATTTTTGAGCACTAGCGTGAAAACTGTTTCTTTGCGGCCTTTTGCTAAAGCTTTCTCATTTTAGCTTGTTTGCAAAAACAATTTTTGAGCTCTACTAAAACACGCTATATACAAGTATAATTATACAAGATAATAAAAGCAAGGAATACAAATAAAAATGAATGAGAAATGTTATTTTAAATCGTCACCACACCCCTGTTTAGGCATTATAAAACTGTTATATCAAAATTCTCATTATACGTATTTTCTGAATTGAAAACATTGAGTACCTGCATTGTTGGTGTAAAGTTAATGCATCTAGTTTTCAGGCTCCCCTCAAATACCCAGATTCCATTTATTTCACCCTTAAAAATTTTCTCAAACTATTTTTTCCTCCTAAAAAAATTCATGAATGGTAACCCCCCCCCCTCCCCATCGAATCTAAGATAGCATAGATAGCATATGTAACAAAAGCTTTTTCACCTTTACCCAGTTGGCGAGTCTGTATTTAAAAAACTATTTCTAGTGTTATCTTCTTACTTGCCCAAGGCTCCAAATCCAATCAAAGCTTTTTGGGCGTTTTATTTTGTGTACGTAATATTAAAATGAACAAATATTTACTGACGTTGAAACTGAAGTTTTAATTCGAAACATGTCTGTGTAATTTTAGAGTAGCAGTAACATTAAAGTATATGAATGGCTGAACGGGACAAAGATATTTTGACCTCTACAAGCATGATTTTATCAAACAACAAACTTAAACTGTAATCATAAATCCCGGTCTCTTAAATTGTTTGAGATCTGTTGTCCCAAAAAATATCGCGAATCTATTTAATCATTCCAAATTGAAAAATTAAGTTTAATGTTATTTTCAAAACTGATTCGTTTCAGAAATGATTCGTTTCTGTTAGTTTTTGAAAACTTCCTTATTAAACTTTGGCTCAGCCAGTGACCGTTATTACTTTTTTCGCCTTCAAATGTTAGCATTAAAAGTAAGCTTTAAGATCGTCAGTCAAGCATTTTACGTCATACATGAAAGCTAAGGAAAGTGTTTTTTTTTCTTCCCTGAAACCTAGCACGCAATTTTCCTTTGTGAATTAAATGGCTTTAAGGGAAACTGCCTGGGTGAAAAAAAAAAAAAAAATCTTGCATGACCGTGAAGTTCATTTTAACCGTAAAAGGTGTGACGTTATATCACAGCTGTACCATTGCCATTATATTTTATATATGCAGGGATGCGTGCAAAATTAAGATGTATAAGGGACTGTACTGAAAGTTTTCCTTCCACACACGAGTTCATCTTTTTTCTCTCTCCTTTATTGCTTTTAATGTTCGTTCAATCCTGCCATAAACATTTTAAAAATATCGCGGAGCGCCGTTTATTCTTTTGCTGCGCTTTTAATTTTCAACATCTCATTATCTTGTAATTA
This sequence comes from Cheiracanthium punctorium, assembly GCA_038373885.1. Taxonomy (NCBI): domain Eukaryota; kingdom Metazoa; phylum Arthropoda; class Arachnida; order Araneae; family Cheiracanthiidae; genus Cheiracanthium; species Cheiracanthium punctorium. The sequence continues at coordinate 237,835 of JAWZYV010003565.1, read as the reverse complement.
AACATAATGCTAAATAATCTCGGGTGGTAACAGACAAACAAGTAATGTATGTATACACACACGCACGCACGCACGCCGTCCGGAAAGTAAGTTTTCCACGGCCAATAAAAAGGAACAAGACATAGTCGAAAAATTTATTCCGAAAGATACATCAGTATTTCAGCTACTTCTCAACGTAAGTGATGTGAACTGTAACACGTCATAGTGTGGGATAAGTTTTTGTAGCTCAGTGTCATAAGTCTGCCGTCTGAGAAAGGAGCCAAAGTGTCAGTTATTTGCAGTCTTCGTCAGTGGAAAAGGGATGCCCAGACAGGAATTTCTTCAGGCGCAAGTCGCTGGAAGCAAGATTAGTGGGCAACCTATGCTTCCAGTGTCTTGAGAAATGAGAAAAAAAAGAAATTCGTAAATTGTATTCAAATGCATTTAAAATATAAACTATAAGAAATACATTTCTAGACGTCACAAAGTACTCGTTTGAGAAACATTAAATTTATTATACCAAATGTGGTGTCTGCACTCTGAAGTTTTTTAACATTGTGGGTGTAAGTTTTAAATTTTCAGGGATAAAACTGATTACTTTTTGGGGGAGATATTTCAAAGTCTGGCAACACTGGGCCAGAATAGGGTGTCGGACTCTGTCATGGGCGCCGGCAGAATATTTCCCAGGGGGGGGGGCAAAGACTACTCCAGGGAGGGGCAAAGACTACTTCAACGTATGGTTACCATGTTGGAAAGAGCAAAAAGGCAAGGGAAAACACTGCATACAAAAATCCAGGGGGGCATTTCCCCCCTTGCCCTATGCTGCCGCCGCCCATGGACTTCTGTGGTGTATCAGCACGCTCTATCTGAAGTTCCGAGGATCTAAACCGTGAAGGAGCTGTAGTCTAAACGACACATTCGGTGAAGTGAGTTGTTCTCTCCCATCATTCAAAGTGCAAGATTAACAATTATTTCATGCTCTTAGATGGCAACACATCCTTCAGCTGTGAAAGAAATGGAAAATGAATGAAAAAATAATGATATTTAATTTTTGAAACCTTTAAGGAACGTACTTTGAAAATTGTCACCTTCTTGGATTTTCGCATTCCTTCCCCACTCCAACGCTGAAACCCTGAACCAATTTGGTCTTCAGAAACCTACTCTGTCCAAAGAATGCAGAATATGTTCGATCCGGCGATCTAGGATCGGGGGAAATTTTTCAGAAAAATATACAACGGATTACTATTTTAACAATGAATTACAAAACTATCAGAATTTTTCTATCCCTTTCCAATTTTTAAAACGATTTTTTTCAACTCTCACCGATCAGCCGTTTGCTTTCTGTTAGCCTGGACCAACTGCTATTTTGTGAAAATGGGTCGTAGCAGTGTACGTATGCAATACTTATTCTGTTCGTGCGCGCGCAATATGCACATTTTACCACAACAGCTACGCGGGCGGCCGTTTCAGTTATAGGTTTTTAAAGATGAAACTTATACATTGCAACTATTTTTATATCTATGGTAATACAGAATTTATGCAAGTATCGTAAAATTTTGGGAAATTTTTCATATGGATTGGGGGAAATGATGTGAGTGAAAACATTTTCTGCACCCTTGCTCTGTCCATCCCACTCCCCTATCTTTCCCCTTGCTATACAGTGGTGGGCTTGTTAGGTGTGATCTGACTACAGGAAATTTCAAAAAAGTATTTCAAGAATAAATTGCTTTGTGATTCTTAATTATTTACGGACCTGAAATTGTATTATCATTTATTTATTAATTTTCAAACAGTGGAACTTAGATCTTTATTATAGTTTTAATTTTAGGATTACGAGACAAATAAATTTTTATATATTTTAGTTAAAGGCATTATTCTTTATTTTTGTTTAGCAGATTAAAGGATTTTTTGATATCTGCGCCCCATACAGTGGAGAATTACACATATATGCAAACTAATGTTTTGAAAATTCATATTGAATTAATACGTTTGTGGTTGTGAAAATAATCCACGGAACTACGTTTGAAGACAATTTTTTACGGAGATTTTTTGCGGACAACGTTTTTTGGCAAATTATATCCTAATACCTAATGTCCGGGTTATGCAGCTAGTAAATGCATGAATAAGACCAATGCTGTTTACCATCATTTACTATACACACCGCGGTTCCAACAGCATTGAAAACGCCTTCTCTCTGGATTCATGATTTCCATTTTATTGATTATTTTAAAACGTGTCTTTAACCTGGGTTTTTCTTTTGCGTGAGATGAGTCACAGTTTGAGTGTCCGTAAAAATACACTATGAAAACCTAGGAAACGATTGTTAACTTCGAAAAGCTGACTGAAATGTTTGTTTTCAAATAGAGAACATAGTAACACAATTTATTTTACTGTAACCGAAAGTATGGGAGTTTCTATTATAATATTTAAAACAATGGCTGTTACACTTGTCATCCTAATTTTTAGAGATTCTTTTTGACGTAAATCACATTGCTGGGATTATGCTTTATGGGTAAATTATGTTGCTTCATTACAGTTAGAATATAAACGTAAAATCAAGGTTTCTCATTGAAATGCTCTAGTGTCAAAACTGACACTAAAACTATTTGTAAAACAAACATTTTAATCTTTTATCGTGTATTCACAATCAGTTTTCACAAATAGAAATGTAATTCATATTTCATAATTACGTATTCACGAGCCTGTTTTAATATTTTAAAAATGGAAAAATAAATAACGAGAGCGTTGTCAGAATAGCGGATTATGAATTTCAACTTCCATTCTCTGAACGTAGGTTTAGCAAGGTCACTCCCATCGCTGCAAAAAGGCATAGTAACATTGCTTGTGACTCAGCGGTACCGTGTCAACTTCTTACGTGACTGGACATCCAGTTGTTTCCGATGCTTGCATTCCTCTAAAAACGGGTAGGTTATATTGACAAACATAAGTCGTTTTACATGAATATTTGACCTGCCGTTTGGAAGTTTTCAGAGTTCACTCAGAACACCCTCCGAAACGAACCCTTTGTTGACGCAGATGGCTGTGCGCGAGCACAGCCAGCTGCGTCAAAAAAAGGGCCTCTAGATCTGTGACACGCAATGAACGTTTCGATCGTCCGCCATCTTGATGGTAGTTAAGTCGAGCGATGGCAACGGCTGCCCTTTTTTCAGCATTGGGCAATCTGTCCAGCTGTTCTCGCATTCTTCCATTTTTCTGCAGATGTCAGTGCTGTTAAAAATAACCGTGGCAATTTTTTTACGGGAAATGACGCGCTAAAAAGTAAAGGATTCTCGTGGAGCTCTGTCACCGGCAACTATTTTTAAAGAAATCAAATCTATTCTTCGTGACTGGCAACAGTCAAAACGTCAGAGTTTGGTGTCCTCACGGCGAGTACACTGCACGTTAAAGGGTTAACTCCGAAAATGTGTTAAATATTCATTTCTAAACCCTAATGAACATAAGGGTGCACCAGTTTGTAGATCGTATTTCATACATCATAAAGCAACGTAACTGTAACGTACATAATACTTAAAAATACAAAAGGGCAAAATTTACCTTTTGATAAAACCATTTTAATACTAAAGGAAAGGCAGCTCAAAACTCTAAAATTGTGTGTAAGCTATGTTTTGTTCGTCTCAGAAGATGAGAGAAATGAATGTTAGATTAACGTTATCTAAAAGTCGAATAGAAACCAGATTACATATAGAAAACATAATATACACATTATAGCTAGTGAGTGCAGTGCCTTGTTTGAAAGAAAACATAGCTCAGAAGAATCCTGATTTACGTTATACAGGGTATTCCAAAACAATTAGTAACACGTTTTAATTCTTTATCTTTTAGATATAAGTAGGCAATGCAAATTGAAAAAAATCTACAAAAAAAAAAAAAAAGTTGGGAAAAAACATACATCAGGAGACATTTCCTCTCGTTAATTTCCAAAATGTTACTTTTTAAATTTGCATGCAACCAATGTAAAAAAAAAAAAAAAAAAAAAAATTCAATTAGTAAAATGTACCCAATACACTAGTGAGATGATCCACGAAATTTGAGAATTATATCCTAAAAAGTATCAGATATTAACATAAATATATGCTGACTTAAAACACATTTCAATGGCTCTCGAAGGGGAAAAAAACCGCATCAAACAATCGCTTTTGAAGGGTCGTAAAAAAATTATCTAATATTTTTTTTTTTTTTTGGGGGGGGGGCGCTCTAGCAATAAATGTTTACATTCAAATTCATACATAAACCCCAGATCATCTTTATTTAAGAATATCTTTGAGACGTTTTATGATGAAAGGCTAAAATTTTTCATGTCACCTCACTAATGTATGAGGTAAATTTTACAAATTAAAAATTTTTTTCATACGGGGCTCGTATTCAAATTTTAAAAAGTGCAACTTTTTGAAAATTAACGAGTGAAACTTTTTCTTTAAGTATTTTTTTCCAACCTTATTTTGAACATCTTTTTCAATTTACAGTGACCTTTTATTTCTAATAGATGAGGAGTTAAAGCGTGTTACCACCTTTTTGGGCACCCTGTATTTATGCATAAGTTAGGTTTGAAGAAGGGCGCAATCATTTGTTAGTTTGTAATGTTTAAAGTAAAATGAAAATTCTGTAAAGCTTTCAAACATTTTCTTAACTTCTGCTCAAGGAGTATACTGCCACAGCCATGATAAAAGTGATCAAAACCGGGAAATTTTCTCCTTTGCGTCTTTGAAACGGTAAAGGGGAGTACAGGTTGAGTTAGTTTCTAGATTTTAGAAATTATTTGAGACCATTATACCAACGGGATAAAATCCCCTTCCATTTTCTAAATTTTCAATTGATTAGATGCATTGACAGATCCCCCCCCCCCGTGAAGGTAGGATAAGTTTGTCTAGGGCATACTATCAAACCGACAGACTTCCTGAAATTCATTGGCTAAATTAATCGCAAAAGCACGTTTCTCCAAAATAAAAACAAGAAAGAATATCTCAGCATCAAAATACTTTATCAAATTATTGCATAATTCGTGACTTTTAATCAAAAATAAAACTTCTCACATTATCTCTGGAGATAGCCCGTCATTGAAAATATTTTAAGACCTTCAAAGAATTATAGCGGAACTCGATTGGACTTTCAGCAGGTGTATAGCATTTTCAAGGTTGAACTTCACATCGCAAAAGATTTTGATCTGCTGTTCACATTGATTTAAATAAATAGCGTTCTTTTTTGCACGATATTCTAAGGTTTTTAGTCACTGCAACTAATTCGCATAAGCGTCAAATTGTGAAACCAGTATGTAAAAGACCTTTAACTTTCCCTAATTATTCTTGGTAAAAGTCCTTGATTAATCTACCGATCCAGTGGAAAAAATTACAATTTTATTTGCAGAATTCTCCTTTCATTTTGTGCTCCCTCCTTCTCCAATAAAAATAATAAAAAGAAAGTCGAATCTGAGTGATATTATTATCAGGATAATAGTATGTACTTCAAAATTATGACTTGACTGGAATATCTGTATCTGTGAATCTAAGAAAATAAATTATCTGCTTCCTATTTATATCCTGCGGATTTAGATTTTTTAATGATCCGACTGGTCTCTAATTAAGACATTTGTTTATTCTGTTTCGTATTTTCTATATTTCTGTTTTAGTTTTAACTTTCTCGGGGGGGGGGGGCTATCTGCATATTATTATTTATTGATTTATTTTTACTTAACTTCTAATTGTTCAATACAAACTGTCAGTTTTTTCCCTCAAATGATTTCTTGTCACGCGGATTAATCCAAACACGCGTGTTAAAGTCGTGGGTAAGATATCTTACCGATGTTTTTAACACGTGCATTTGGATTTATCCGTGTGTAAAGTGGTGAAAAAGACCGTAAATGTTCAACACCACAAAATAAATGTATTGGCTTTAGATAATCTTCTTAATTGGGCTTATTGTTGCTAAGGTTAACGGTTAAGTTTTTTCCCGTCTATTAAAAACTTTTTTTTTAAAATTAGGAGTAGCTGTAACATACGTTAGAAAAATAATCTTAATGTTTGAAATTCCTTGCTTTAAAATCTTGATTTCATAATTTGCACGAATCTTTAAGCATCATTTTGCGACAAAGATTAATTTCCTACAAACTCTTACACAAAGAACTTTTTTTTCCCTCACTAACGAAAAGTTCACGAATTCTGATGGAAATAACCTAAATTTCCATGTATGCTTTATTTTAAGAAATGCATTCTCTCTCAAACGCCTTTCTATAATCTTCTAAACAAGTGATTTTAAGTTTAAACGGAGGAAATAAATACTGTGGAAGTAGCTATTTCCTATTAATAGATAATAAATAAACAATCCAACTTTTAAAGAGAGTTGAATAATTTCTATGAAGAGGACAACATTAATCTCTCCTTGGCACTAACTCAACAGTCGTATGAACATGATTCTTTTTTAAATTACTTTTAAATTTATCGCATTTGGTTGTTGATAGAAGTATTAAAATACATACTAAGTATCTCCCAGCTTAAATTATTCCTTTAAACACCACAAATATCACCAGTCCTATTGTAAAAAAAAATTATTCACCGTCGTTGTAATTATAATTTTACATCGTTAGAAAAATGAATGATCTAACCAGATGAACTAACTGAACCAACCGCAATTCCTTTTATTGCAGTTAAAGACGAGACGTCATAAATTAAAAATTTAATGAGATTCATAAACTCTGCCACAAAAAATTTACGTCATAAATGAAAATACGCTATTTGTGCCATTCTAAATAGCTCCTCGAGATTACATAGCTTGACATTTTCACGAGATTAAAATAAACTATTTCCTTCTCCTGAACCATCGAGGATTTAAATACTTGGGAGTCATAGAAAACATTCCCGATATATGGACTCCTAGTCGCCGTTCCTTTCAACCAATCAAGACGAGATTTCAGATATAGTTATTCAGAGGTATGCGCTCGAAACTGGGATTATTTAAAACGTATGTGTGCAACATATCAAAATCCCATTTTAAACCCATGTAAACCATTCAAAATTCTATATAAATCCCGATTACACAGCTCGCGTCCGCTAGCAACCTGAACTTTGGACCTGAACTTTCCAAAGGTTGCCCATAGCTGGTTTAAAACAATAAAACTCACGTACGGTTACAGTGAAACATTTCGGAACTTTCCAATGGCAACACCCAATTTTTTTTTTCTGTGAAAGTTCGTCAGCGCATTGAAAAACCATAAATGGCGCTGAAATTATACTTGTGTGACGAAAATTTTCGGCGAAGAACAATTGCAAAGAAGAGCATTGTAAAGAACCAAATTAAACACAGCGAGAAAGTACATTGATACGATTAGCATTTATTCACTGGAATGGACAGTAGACAAGTTAAATTAGCTGTAGGGTACTTGAAAGCTTTTAATACCAATAAAAACAATTTCCTTCTCCTCTTCCTAACAACCAGCTGTCATTGGTTCTTTTCGAAATTTGTTCACTGTAACCCTAACTGTAAGAGCTCTATTGTTTTAAACAATCCCAATCTCGAGCGCATACCTCTAAATAGCTATATACCTAAAGGTACGGAATTTTTGTTTATTTTGAAATAGACACGAATTTACGCAAAATTTTATAATTGCGAATAGATGCGAAATATAATCAATTTTGTGAGCGAAAATTTATTTTTATAAATAGGTGCAAATTGCAGCTTAAAAAAAAAGAAAGAAAGAAAGAATATTGCATTAAAGAACCTTTAAAGGTAAACTCAAGATTCATATCTGAACTTCGCCCGAAAGAATGAAAATAACGAATTGAAGATTCAAGTTACGCATTTGCTCATTGTTTGTGGAACAAATTAGAAGGCTTGAAAGCAACTTTTTTACAGTAAAGTCAGGGGATTTGACTCTAAACGCAATGCCAGTGGGGTAGCGAGGGGGTGGTTTGGGGGGGGCAGAAACCCCCCCCCAAAATTTTTCTTAATAGGGCCTTATTCTTAGCAGCGAGAACTGGGCCCACAAATTAGGAAAGGCTCTGTATCTTCCATCTTCTAATTGTATTTAGAACTTTTCGAGATATTTTATGCATAACTTCCTTTTACTATTGTAAATATAAAATTGAATAGAAATTGTTTCTGTGCAGTGAAAATATCCGATAAAGACAGATTCGTAGCAATAGCTTAGTGAACTCTGTGGCAACAAATGGTAATGTGGCCCCATCTTCACCACTTTTCCAAACTTAACCACTGTTAATCGAATTACGGTCCACTTTTCTCGCATGTAGCCATCGCCTAAACTCGGGGCCCAGGTGCACTGCACTAGGTACCCAATGGTAATTATGGCCCTGAATAAGGGGCCTCAATGCACTTTTTTTTAGGTGCATTGATGTCCTTTTGAAGCTTATTGTGTCCAAGCCAAAAGATTTTTCGTTACGACATTGCCTAAACCCCCTCCCCTAAAAACTTTTTCTGGCTACGCCACTGCACAATGCTAAAAACCGCATGTGAAAAACTTTCAATAAACTTTTTTTTGCACATAAAATTAAATACAACAAATGAAGTCTATTTTCACATTATTTTACCTATCTAGCTGCAAGCATGACCACCTTAAATCCAGTTATATTGCTCGTGAGTTTTTCAAAAATTCCTTTCTTCAGAGCATTTCCTGAAAGTGAGCTAATTGAATTTTAAAAATAGACGTTCATTATTACGATAACATGGATTAAAGCATAATGTACCGTGTTAATATATATTTCGTGTCTATTAAATTAAAAATTTGTTATATTCATCAGCTTTCAACGGGCGTCTTACAACGAGCTGAACGATAAGAATCCTACGTTAATATATTCAGCGGTAATTTCAACAGATGAGACATACAACCTGAACATTCTTTTTTTTTTCCCCAATAACGCATTATTTCAATACACTCATTGATGCAGACTTCGGCGTTTGATTTACTTGAAAATTTGCTTTTGATATGAAACAATCATTTGAGTATATGCAGATGTCTAGGGGAAAATCATAATGGAATGCAAAATAAGTGTATTATGAGAAAAAAATGTAACTGAAAAGAATTGTTTCGCTTGAAAAGTTCTGCAAAAAACTCCACATTAAAGTAATAACATTATTCCTTACAAATCAAATGAGGCATGCATACTGCGGGGAAAAAAGAATTCGAAGCTTCTCATTTTTCTTTCCTTATGATTTCATACCTTGAGTTTCTTTCTGCAACATACAATGTAAGAAAAATATTTCTAGAAAGATAGCGAGTGTTTATTTAAAACGATTTACTCTTCAGCTCTTTTTGTAGAAATACTGCTACAAAATAACTCTTAACTTTCAGGATGCTAAAAATACTAATGTGTTCGTGTTCCAATCTTTTTTGGAACGTTTTTGGACGAGACGCTTCTGTTTGTTGAAAATACTTTGTAATTTGCCATTATTTATTTTATTATAGTAAATCCTTACATTAATACCTTTAAGCAAGTTTGAGATACATATGCCTGCTTCCTTTCATATTAATTCAACCTATAATTAAGCAAGTTGTTGAATCATTTACAAGGACACATCTGTGAAATTTCATTTTAAAATCAAACTAGCTTAACGCTTAAGTAAATACTTTCAATAAAGAAAAAAGAAAGCACTTAAGATTGTAGTTTGAAAAACTCGTGCAGTTTTCCGCTATAAATTAAGATAAACTAATCGTGTTAGGAATTTGAAACTTTTAAGAAGTGTCTTCAGTGTAGCGAATATTAAATCTATCAATTATGAAACTTTCAGAAAAAAAAAATGCAAAAATGCAATATTTTTCAAAATGTGTAATGTTTCCGAAAATTTTGCAAACCCATTTAACTTTTAAGAATATTTTCAGAAATTTTCATAATAAGCAAGTTTTTGTTTGTTACAGTGTATACTACAACTTGCGGAAAGATATCTATGTTCTTTCTATCACTCATGTTGTGTGTTTGTTCGAAGTTTTATATTACATTGAAGCTTATCAGTTATACTGTTTCCTTTATCATGATAATGTAATGCCCCCTTATGCGTAAAGTTATATGGTCTGTGGGTATTGAGATCTTCCCTCCCCCCCCCCCTCTTCGCACACTGAAAAAAAAAATCATTCAGCTCCTCAAAGTCCAATAATTCATACAGTTAGCACGTACTTTATATGAATGAATACCGTTACACAATCAGGGCTCCCTATCCTACCCATAAATTTAAATTAATATTTAAACTTTAAATCCTTTAAAAAATTTCTAACTGTAATAATGCCTTTTTAAAGTACTTGAAACTGGGCCTCTCAAATGTATGTAGTCGTCCTAAAAACATCACCTTACGCACTCTGTTACCTTAATACTATATAATTACTTAATCCCTTTTTGAACAAGGCATCGAAGAAAAACTTTTCGATAAATTAGAAGAAAAATATGAGACGGGTGGTCCTGTTTCATCCATCCCAGCTTAACACGAGTTTATGCTCACGTTCTAAGACATCTCATCTTTATAAATTGCATTTCTAATTCTTTTCCCAACAACAATGATGTCATCTCTAGTACTCTCAGTTTGTAAGTCTGGATTTTATCATTTAACCCTTCCTTAATGAACATCCCACTCAATTCATAGAGCACAGAGGAAACAGTTCATTAATATCATCCATCTTTCACCTCTCTCTCGGATACCACTGCTGTTCGTGAATGCATGGTAATAACCGCGAAATATGCTTGAATGGCATCTTCAATCTTGAAAAGGGGTGAAAAATTCATACTCCATGTTTCCTGTGTCTTTTTTTTTTTTTTTTTTTTCAAAGTAATATTTCTTCTAAAATCACTTTCGCGTGTACATGCTATCAATAAGTTAGCATGCTTATGTGGTGAATAACTAAAGAAGTTACTTCTTGTACAGAAAATGTAGTGATATCAAGTGACATCTTTTTGAAGAAGTGCTGCTTGAGAAATTTTGTTAACCTTTTTCATCCCCATCATCCGTGACACCTGATCATTTTAAGAAAACGCGTCTGATACTAATCCTGAAATTTAGATTTGACGGTGTGGTCACGTGATAGGCGGCTTGGTTTCCATGGTTTAAGAGCCATGCCAGACAGTGGGACTGCTACTGCGCTGTTCGCATACTATCGATCGATTAGGGCGCTGGTGCCATCCCCGAAGCAAGGTTTTCCGAGCCTCCAGCCACTGCTTGATTTGGGCTGGGCTTTAGTGTCTAGCACTTCCGTTTAACCCTGAAATTTTTCTCATCTGGTTTTTTTTTGTTTTTGTTCCTTACTTTGCCTGACTGACCAGTCGGATTGCACCCGGAAGTTGAAGAGAAATACGTTATGACATTTTGTTTTTAGAAACTTGCCTTCTATTGCTTCTTTACTTGTTTGTTCCGTAAAATTACCAAGGAAAAAGTTTAATTACAAATTATAAGAATGGCTAAAACACCGTCTGGAACTCCCGTGAAGAAAGTGCCCATTCATCTTCAAGTAAGTGATGCAAGCATGTTTTTTCCTTTTTATGAGTTGATTACCAAACATCTTAATTTGTTATTTATCATTTATAATAAAAGATCCAGTGAAAAATAACGAGTGATGCAGAAGAGCTAAAAGGGATTTCTTGAAGGTCAGTGACCTATAGGAGAATGTCTGGTGGTGGTGGTGGTGGTGGCGATTTATCGTTCTTCGTGACAAAATTTTTGAAAACGAAATTATGTAAATTTTGCAATTCATCGAAACTTCAGCTTGGATACCCAATTATTGCAGCAATATTAAGTGAGATTATCACTTCCTAGCCCACTCAAAACATTATACTTCTTCAGTGATGTTTTTTCCCCGTGACATGTAATGTTGGTAGATTTTTATATTATTATAACACATTTTTTTTCCAATTTATTAATTTTTGTCATAAGTTTGTAAATTTACTTTTAAGTTGAAAAGGTGATATAAATTGATAATAGCATGTTGAGTAAACTATGTATTGATGATTTAGTTTACATAAATAAATGTATATTGAACGTGTAGTTTCAAATTCCAAAAGTAATGGAGTGAAACAAATGGTTTGGCACGGTTGCTAATGCTAATCAGATATTCATTCACGATTCCTAATTTCATTCATAGCTTTCCCTTCTTTATTGTATGAACGAAGATCTTTTTAATAATGAATATATTTTATTTACTAGGAAATATTCTAATATAAAACGATCATCTTAATTTTCTGTTTGTACTAAAATATATTTGAATAACGGTAAAAATAGAATAAAATCTGCAAAACCTATAATATTTTACTGATGAATATTTTCTTATATGAAAAGCAATTGCACTACCTAATGTCATATTTTAAATTAGTTCAGACTTTAGATTTCACATTTGATTATGTTGAGAGCATTTAACATAATATTTCGATACTCAAAGCGATTTTGCTACCTCGTAAATTCCACATCTGTTCCATTTTATTCACAGCTGAAAACTCCCAATAGACCAATTTTCTCAGTAAAATATATGAATGCATACAGTATTTTAATTTCAAATATGTATATTTTTCTTTTGAAATCGTAAATCTCGTGTCAGCTAATGATATATTTAAACTGCAGAAGTTCTTTTGATTATTTTTTTTTAATTACTTTGAACATATCATGAAATATAATTTTGTTTATATTTTAATTTTTTTTAATTTAGATAGATAAAAATCTGTAGATTTTACTCATTCAAATATATATTTAATTAATAAACAATACTGCCATATTTCAAAAATGTTTTTATAATATAGAACTAATGATCCTTAAATTGATATTTCATAAAATGGAAAAATGATAATAAATTGCGTTTTCTAAAAAACTGGTGATTTTAGGTACTATGACTTTTAGGTATCCTTTTTAACCCTACAAGGTTCCTTTTTTGTCTCTGGAATAAATACGTGTAATGATGCTAGTGATTATTATTTGGTTAAAAATAATTTTAAAAAACCAAATATTTTAACTAGAAAATTACTTTTTCATTTCAGTTTCGTATGTGGTACACTGAACCGTAACTTTTTTTTGCATTTATTTAAAATTTTAGAATTCAATTTATTTTGTAGCATGACGAACTCTAACACACAATGTTTTCCGGATCAAAACTCTTTGATAAATGTCTTTTGTTAATTTTCTGAAATAAACAAAACGACATGCGAAAGATTGCAATTTAAATTCCAATCAATTTTGATAGTAATGGGAAGAGCAATGGCATCTACACGCAATAGCCCGAATTACATGGTCGCTATCTATGTGTAAATACTCTTAATAACTGAAAAAACACTGAAATTACTGGTGTTAAACGATAAAGTAAATAAAAAACTTTGTAAAAAACACACATAAGATGTTATAGGTAAGAAGATACGTACATTTCGGCCAAAAATTGTTTTGGCCTTCCTCAGTCCAAGCCATTCGTCACAAGGAACACAGGGAACTGATTGTGACTGTGTTCCTTGTGTTCCCTGTGTTTCTTGTGACGAAGGGCTTGGACTGAGGAAGGCCAAACCAATTTTTGGCCGAAACGTACGTATCTTCTTACCTATAACATCTTATGTGTGTTTTTTACAAAGTTTTTTATTTACTCTTAATAACTGATAGATGTCTGTGCTAGTATTTTATAGACGTAGAGGAAAAATTAAAGTGGTTGTTCGATGTATGATAACAGGTGCCTTGTAGAATTAAAGAGAACATTTTTCAAAGATATCAAAATGGAACTTTCCACAGTATTCGATGCCAATTTGTTGTGAAACCTATTTTTTAAAAAGCAAATTCTTAGGTAAGAGATTTTTTATTGAAAATTTAGCCTGTTAGAATACTACGAATCGGTTATAGACACAATAAAATGTATCAACTAACGAAATTAATAGTTCTTAGCACGGTTTGTACTGCAACGCACTCTGTTTAAAGGCTGAGGTAGCACCTGCATTTTTTCCCCAAAGTAAGAGCCGAAAGGACTACTATGACCAAATTTCATATAAAATAATTTTGTATGATTTATGTACACTTTGAGAAATAAATGCCGTCTGTGGTTTTCGGACAAATATTGATTCCAGACGCACATTAAAAAAAAAATTAAAATTAAATACGGAACGTTAATAACCGTGAAAAATAGTAAATCAATGTTGTTAGTTCAAATTCAGTCAAAGTTCTCGCTCTCTCTCTCCAGAAAATTCCATTCCTCAAATATTCATCTAAAAAGGTATACATGTGTGTTTAGGGGAAACTCCGACAAAACAGAAACGCCCTCAAATTATTTTTTATCTCCCTAAGCGCGCAGATACGTTCGTAAAAGTTCTTCCGTTTGGTTTTGAATGATAAAGGGATTTAGTTTCAAAAATAACTATTTTTTTTTATGTAAAAGAGCTATATTTAAGCGATGCTTTATTAGGGGGACTTTCAGCATTTCATTACTGTAACAGAAAACGTATTTATCGTACATAATATATATAAATATATATATATATATAATATATATATTGAGAGAGATAGAGAGAGAGGGATGTATGCTACGTTGATTCGTAAGTTAAGCCTTTTACTATATATATATATATATATATATAATATTTGGGCCACGCTTTGATTATTTTGTAAGGAAGGAAAGTCATGTCGCTGGGGTAATTTCAAAGGTCTAGCAACAACAAATGTGTGTAAAAAATAACGTTTATGAAGAAAAACTATTCCCTTGTACAAAGTACTCATCTTTTATAAAATTGCTTTTTAAATGTAATATCTTTACCTATTTTACCAAGCTTGTTTTTTTTTAAGTCTCTACCATTTCAATGCAATAAATTCGTTCATCTCATGATTCTGTTCTTCACTCTATCAAATTGATTTTGTAATATCAATCTTTTACAGAACTACTGTACCATATGAAGTATGGAAATTCTGATGTGTCCTTACCACATTTTATACTATAACTGGACGGTTAAATTTTAAAATATTTTTTCAGGAAGAACACTTTCTCAAAACTTTTTAAGTATAATGGAATGTCAGAGGCAAATAATTTTTAGTATTTGCCTCTGTACTGATATTCTGTACAGACAGCCTCTGTACTGATATTTGATCAAACATATCTCTAGAACAATTTTTATTAAACTACTCAAATTTCGAACATTACCCAATAAGTGTATATAAATATTTTATTAATTTAAAATTGTTGGGTAATGGAGTCGCATAAAACTTTTTTCTTAATATTTTTTTGAAAACTCTTATCTGCAAATCAATGTCCTAACGTTTTTTCTTTCCTTATTCAACTTTTCAAATGATCATACGTATATCAGAGATAAATATGTAAGGAAATAAGAAAGGATTTTTAGAATCCCAAAGAAAGCGGAATACATAAAAGGTTACATGTCGTACAAATAAGAAAGTTAAAGTAGTAATAATAATTGCAGATGACTTATGTCATCGTGTAATAAATCAAAATGAAATTCTTTTATTTACGCGGGAAACCTGAATTCGTAATAGATATATTAGCATTTATATGTATTTAGATTGTTTTATTTTGCTCATAATAATAAACATCGTTCAAACACATCTATTTCCTCATTGAAGTCATAGTACAAGCGGCTTCTGCCATCACCTCCTAGATATAGAAAGCCTTACAACTCCTACGTCACCAGCCTTTGACGTCATCATTAGGCCTACATTTAAGTTTTATTTTCACAAAATAAAACTATTGAAAATTTCTGGTGAATGCTACAAATATTAGAAAATATCTTAAATTAAACAGTAAAATTAAAATACCTTTCTCATACAAAATTATTCAGTATGATCTATTGCCTTATCATATTATCTAATTAGTCATGGTTAAAAACTGCCAGTTGTCGTAAAATTAATTTTTTATCTCAAATTACTAAAATATATTTCTATTCATGTATAAATTCCCCAGAAATTTTTAATAGCTTCATTTTGTGAAAATAAAACTTTTAAATGTAGTACAAATTATGATGCCAAACCTTGGTGACGTAGGAGTTGTAAGGCTTTCCATATCTAGGAGGTGTTGCTTCTGGTCTGCTTCATAATTGTATTCGGTAAAGTCTAAATAATGTGGTCAAACATGACGTAGAATACATTTTCATCTGGTCTAAAAATAGTTCTATCCTTGTTCTTTCTTAAGAACATAATGGCAAACTTAAGAACATGTATGGAAAAATTTTGTTATGTGGTTATTTTCTTCAGATAAAGTGTACAATGTGCTAAATCGTGTATATTTAACTACGATTTTTTGCAACCATGAGCCGCATTTTTTTAAATTTTAATCAAAGAACTTTATTTTGTGAACATCGTCATTTTATAATTTTTTTCTTTTTTTCTGTGAGAGCTTTTAAAAGTTATAAACTCAGACTTGTGAGGGTAAAAAATAGCCCATAAATGTATTCAAATAGGTTAACTATACTAACAATTGACCTATTTTCATGTTAACTTGATCAGTTACTTGTGACGTAACTTAAATATGTGATATTTATGCAAACAACAACTGATCATGTGGTAACTCATGCTACAATAGTTTTATGCAAATAACACAACAAAACTGGATGCTACCTTTTTTTAAACTTTTCTTAGAATGAATCGTCTAAAAACTGAAGAGAATATTAAATTTTAAAGCAAATGATAGTTTATTACATTTGCAAAGATAACGTAACCATGTTTTGGTAACTCATGCTACACGAGCTAGACATTAAAATCATTTAGGAATATATATATAATTATTTAGAATTTTAAAATTTATAAAATTACAAAAACAACACATCTTTTTGCTGAAATTTAAGGCTGCCTACACTGCAAAAAATATTACTGTAAATCAACAGAAAAAGTCTGGCAGCAAAAAGTTGCCAGAAATATTCTGTAGGCAGAAATTTTCTGTTGCCAGGAGCTGTATGTTATATGACAAAAAAATTCTGTTCCCTACAGAAATTTTCCGTATACATATAAAAGTCGTTCCCAAGCGGCGTTTTACAGTTGATTTCTGTATACAGAAACTATCTGTAGGGGTTACAGAATCATTCTGTTGAATGACATTTATTACTGTCGACAGAAAATTCCTGTATACAGAAAATTTCTGGCAACTTTTTGCTGCCAGTAATTCTTCTGTATACAGGAACTTCCTGTAGACAGAAAGATGTTACATTCTGGCAACATTTTGCTGCAGTTTTTCTGTTAATTTACAGAAATAGTAATATATGAAATAACTAAAAATACTATTATATTTCTCCAAATGTTTAATTTTTTTTATACATATACTAAAAAAATTTAATAAATTTACAACAATATAATTTGTAATACATGAAATAAATATAATACCAGTAAGTAGTCTGGTATTATACTTATTATATTATTACTATTATATTTTTGTAAATGCATTAAAAATTTTAAATATGTGTATAAAAATATGGTACTGACGTATTATCCTGGAGGTCATTCCTGACAAACTATGTCAAATGAGTTGCCAAACTATTGGCAATATATTCAAACCGCCGGGATAATATGCAAGTACCAAAAATATTTAAACATTTGGAGAAATATAATAGTAATATAGGAAATAACTAAAAATACTATTTCTGTAAATTAACAGAAAAACTGGCAGAAAAATATTGCCAGAATGTAACATCATAGCTGCCAATTCAGACAGTTAAAAAATTAGAAGATTTTTTTTTTTAAATTACCATGCAATATCGATATTTTATTTTGAAATCTTGTTCAACCAGAAACGTTGTAAAACAAACATTCTGCCTTTATTCCAATTAAATCGTTGTCGGTGGTAAAAATAGATCTTATTGAAGGAGATGCATCAATAGCTTTTGCACTTTTAAGGTGCTTAGCTATCTTCGTGTGCACAACTATGTCGCTTTTACCTCCGTGCGATATCGAGAAATCACACCCACACACCGAGCAAAATGCATGCTTATCACCGAGCTTCGACTTTAGCACGAACTTAAAATCCTTCACATAACCATCTTTGAAAGTTTAGTAATATTTCTTGGTCAGCATTTCGTTTTAGCCGATAATTAATCATCACCGCTGAAGCAGCATGTAAGATCGAAATCAAAACAATTTCGTTTTGCCGTTGCCAGATTGCTGTAAATAAAATCATATAAGTAAACATGCATATTCAGTGCGCGCAGTTACGACGCCGGCCAAATTAACTTAACTATTATCTATCTACGACTTTTCCTCTGGAGTATTTGCGGAATCGTAAACCGGCTATCTTTCCCCTCGATTGCGCAGTAAAGGCCCGTTTACATGTGAAAATAGAAAATCCCGGGTTAAAGCGGAGTACAGGGGAAAACTCGCAATGCATCATGGGAAAGCGGGGTTGACTCTGCATTAACCCTCCTTTCGACCAGGAATCTTTCTACCCCGCATTTTCCCCCCTAAGTAGGGGAAGCGGGATAGAAAGCAGTGTAAGTACCGGGATTTACTCCGCATTTTTGCACATGTAAACGGGCCCAAAGTCAACCGTCCTCTAATGTTAGTCCGTAATTAGGAATTATTCAGAAAAATTCGAAAAAAATGGAGAAACTTGTTTACGGCCATAAAATCGGAAAATGACTAAAAAACCGCAAAACTCCCGGGTAAACCGGGATGATTGGCAGCTATGTAACATCTTTCTGTAAAACTAGCCATTTTATCAATAATTGTTTTTTGTGTTCAAAATCTGTACCTACAGATATAAGTATACTCATACTTTAAAATAATCTTAATAGACACAAATAACTCTTCAGTTCAACAGTAAATTAAAAAATTAAAGGTCTGAATTAAACATTCTGTGCGAGTAATAATTGAGAGCTGTTTCAAGAACATGAGTACTTACCGGAGCCGCAACTACTGTTTACGACACCTGGGGCAAACCTTAACTAGGGTGCCCCTCCCAAGGAGCGATAACTGATCTTGGCACTCCCTTTAGCACAGCACCCGCATCATGTGCCCCACTTACTTCAACAAGAGAAATAAGTATTTTTTTCTCATGAAAAGATAGGATGAGTGTACTTGTAATGAAAATGTTTACATATCATTTATAATCATGCCATTAGAGCTCTAAAGCAAAAAATTATCTATAGCAGAGCTTGACAACCTGCAGCCTGTCTCCTTAGATAAAAAGGGGAAAGAAAATGAGAGCATTTTACACTTTTCCTATCATTTTAGAAATACACAAAGTATTTGATTTCCAGTATAATGAAACATTGTTGAACTCAGCAGCAGATCAAGAGAAAAATATGGGGGGAGAAAACAAATGCTGAAAATTTCACCTTTTATTTTCCTTTAGTTCACACCTATTTTATTTATTTACTGTTTTTTCTTCTTTGGTTAGAATCTGGCAACTAAATAATTGCTTTATAAATAGTTAGCACTAAATTGCGGGATAAAAGTTTAAGCATATTTATGATAATAGTGAAAAACAAATGAGAAATTATCCAACATCAGAGAGCATTTTCTCTGCTAGGGTTAATTGTTGACCTACACATTTTAGAAAAGTCAAAAGCGATCTTCTTGCAAAAAATAAATAAATAAATAAATAAATAAATAAATAAATAAATAATAATAATTCTTATTTATATAGTCAAACTTGAATAATTCAAAGTTGAAATTTTGAATTGATCATGTTCGAGTTATCCAAGTTTTGCTGTATTAATGAAAACTACACTCAATACTTTTACTCTTGTTCACTTAAATTAAAAATAACTCATTTCAGATTCTATTTTAAACACTACAGTTACAAGAATGCATTGTTGCCAGTTGTTAAATTGAACCATTAAATGAAAGTCACTTCTAGAAAAACTCTTGAAAATAAATGAAAATGCATAAATATAAAACAAATAAAGCATTAAATGGTGCATTAAAAAATAATCTGATTTTGAATGCTATTGTAGCTATTTTGCATTTTTTCCCCCCCAAATGTGTAGCAACAGAGCTTTAAAAATTATCTGGAAGCACACATACGCTTTACTCCTAGCAGAGGTAGTGACACCTGGTATTCTCGGAAAAATCCAAACCATTTAGACTTAAAAGTCACAAAATTAGTTAACTAAAATTATCAGCTACACTATTAAAAAAAAAAAAAGAATCGGAAGTGTTGCCTTAAAATATGGGGTAGCTCTTGTAGTTTAAATTGCAGGAACATTTCTGCACTAGGCAGGCAAGGTATCTATAAATGTTTCTGCATATTTTGGAAAAATATTTAAATATTTTCCCACTTTTTTTGCAAAGGTTTCTAGATTAAAGGTGAATAGATATGTAATGTTTCAGCATATTTTGGGGAAAATATTCAGTAACCTCTCTGTTTATTTCACAAAGGTTTCCGAATTAATATGCAATATTCCTATTAATAAATTGAATTTTATTAATTTTAATGAGTTTTAAAATAAGGGTTTAACTTATGACTGCTTTTTTTACAAAAGAAAATCTTAAAATATGAAAAAGTAATTTTTACTATCATAAAGTCATAAAAAAATCATAAATTACCAACTGATTTTGGTTCCCTGCAATTTGTCATACTAAAATTGTACATTGGATTTTTCACCCCCCCCCCCTCTATGAATCTTAAACAAAATATAAGGTTCTTTATAGAACCTTTTATTTGTTTGAGATAGTTTTCAGAGAGGGCGGAAAAAAATATTATTAGCTGACTTTCGGCAGTTCATTTTATACTTAGAAAAAGACTGGAATAACTCCACTGACTTTCCAAACTCTTGATCTTTATCAAGAATTCAAATAAATTTAATCAGCTCAATTAAATGTAGTGTTCAGACACTACTGTACTTCAAATAATTTGAGTGTATAGGCCGCAATGTATAATTTTTTGTAGCCCTGTAAAAAAAAAAAAAAAAAAAACTGCAAGCACTCCGCATACTAAAATCTGTACAGTGTGCAAAACAGTGACCTATAATATGCATACCTAATTGAGTACTCTTTAGATGCTACTACACTTTCAAGAATTTGCGCCATAAAGTACAAGAATATTTTGTAGCACTGTACAAAACATGTGCTCTACCCACATCAAAATCTATACAGGTTGTGTGACTGTGACCTATGAATTTTTATTAAAATGCACTATTTAGGCGCTAGCGCACTATAAATGATTTCCATTTGTAGGCCGTTATGTATGAGAATTTTTTTTTTTTTTTTTTTTTTTTTGCAACCCCGTGAACATTGAATGCGATAACACCTCTAGATGTGTATATTTCACACCTTAGAAATTCAGAATACGCCTTAAGAATTTCGGAATGCGTGCTTTTACTCATTGCTTTTCCATATAAAATTAGGTATATTTTGATAAATAATTATGATTTGCTGATTTTAAATTTTAAAAATCTAATTTTTGTATTAGTTTTTGTTGAACTGACATTTATGTACCTAGATGTATAATCAGCTATTATTTATGTGTCAAATGCAATTTAATTATGTATTTGAAAATTTAGCATAATTGTTTGTTGTTTTAATTACTTGTTTGGAAAAGAAAATACTTCTTCTAAAAAGGTTAAGGAGTATTTTTACTCATCTGAAAAAAATCCTAGATGGATCACTGCCCATGAACAAATTATCAGCTCTATGCACACCAAAATCTATGCAGGTCATGTGATCGTTACCTATAACATACATAACCAATTAGCACTCAATTGAATGCATCATTCAGTCACTAGCACACTTTGAAGAATTTCTATCTATAGGCCATAACGTAAATTTTTTTGTAGCCCTGTAAAAAATTTATAAGTCCTATACACACCAAAATCAAGAAGGTTCATGTGGCAATGGTCTATAATATGCATACCAAATTTGAACTCAATCGAATGCACCATTTAGGAGCTATCGTGTTCACTCATACACACACATGCACAGATACATCTTCTAAAAATAGTTTAAGTGAATTCAGAAGAGCTCAAAACGTGTAAATACATCAAGATCTCTAAAGTCAAATTTTTTCATGATTACAATACTTTCCTAACATGGTACATGCTCGAAAAGTTAAAAAAAATAATAATAAATAAATAAATTTTTTCTTAGTAAAAGTTTTCAACAAATTATATATGCCATAAAGTATTTTATTTTAGAAAAGTAGTATATACATTACAAATTATCTTTTCCAAACAATAATATGGCAATACAGATACACAGGACTTCTCCCTGCAAGTAAATTGATACATTTCTGAAAAAAAGAAAAAGTAAAATCAGATACATTTTTAAATATATTTGATAAATTTTGCTGGACGATTCCACTGTTATGTGTGTGACATCTGTCACTGCTTTTTTTAACTCCTTTTTCATAAGTCAGCATTGAAAAATCAAGTATCAATATTATCTTGCTTTACATCCTTTTATAAAACGAACATATACACAATAAATATAATTATCTGCAACATTTTATATTTAATTATTAATTTTATAAAACTTGTAACGTGTGAAAACTTATGGGTAACACACAGACATTGGAACTGTCCTGCTCAGCAAACTCCTAAATAAAAAAAAAAGATTTCATTTTTATACTCTATGACACTATAAGTTCCCGACCATATGGTTATGTCTCTGGTTTTAGTGAGCCTCTGGAGACCAGCAAATTTTGTTCATTAATTTGATTTGATTTGAAGTCAACCCCGCAGGGAGGGCGAGATTTTGGAGATTTATGGCGAAGAGCTGTTCTCGCTTGTTCTGGGGGTTCGTTCACTATATCCAAAGTTCTGATGTCTGATAACAATAAAACAAATAGAGAAATACAAAACTAGAAAATGGAATTTTTTATATAAGTACTGAATGTTTATTAAGTAAATCAAACATAATGGATCGCATTTATAAGTCTAGAACTAGTTAAGTAAAATAAGCACAATTAATCACATTTATGGAAATAATGTACATTCCATTCAGTTGGAAAAACTTGTCACTTACTCAGGTTAAGTCACACTGTCAGTTGACTTAATCTGTCAACGAAATATGACAGGTTAAGAGCTGTAGCTTTTAACCTGTCATATTTCGTTGAGGATGGAAAATGAAATCATCTAAAGTCAAGACGAAATTTCAACTTTTAGTTCATTTTCAAAAGTACCCTGATTTTGTTAATGAATGCTTTTAAAGGATAGGATGGATTACAGGATTGAAAAAGTTATGCCCCCCTCCCCCCTTGTTTAGTATTAAGCAAGTTAGTCTCCGCTTATTCTGGTCAAAATCGTTATGAACAGAACAAAATGGAAAAACAGTACTGTTTGGCGACGATCTTTTCAAACACATTCAGACACCAATAAAACATTTTCTGTGTTCCATGAAGTCGAATGTCGGCCAACATTGTCCAAGGATTCTCGGCCCTCTTTAAAATGCGGATGACATTCATAACCTTGGATCTCGTCATGGTAGATTCATCATACACATTTCTTAGCATTTCCAAAGTCTCATTGGTGTTTTACCTAACTGCTGACAGAATTTAATGATACAGCACTGTTCAAGAAAAGCCATTTTTATGTCACCAAGCTAAGACAACTGACTTTGGAAGGTAGCAGCTGTGAGCACTGTTCGTCCACACGGCATGGGATAAATCAACTTGGACAGGTAGGGTTGGGAGAATCCATTCCAAGCAATTTAACTTTAGGTACTTGCTTTCGTCATCGGGAATACCCACAGTCCCTGAAGTTTTGGATCATTCTACATATAAGCTAATATAAAGCTTTCAGCATAAAATGCACACATAATCAATACTTTCCTTAATTGTCATTTTAATTGTAAATAAAATATAACTTTTCAAATTTGCAATGAAATACTAAATAAAGATTAATTAAAATTCATTTTATATTATTCATAGGTAAAACACACAACAGTATATTATATGTAAAACTAAAAAATCTTGGTCATGAAAAAATACCTTTTACAAAGTTAAACAGAAATAGCAACATACTTATATTTTGCAATATTAATAATTTAATAAATATGCTATGATAAATGTAATTAATCTGGTAACTATGCTTAATCGCATTATGCTTTAAGTTTTACAAAACATAGCAGTTTTTCAAAATTATGTTTCTAATTGAGGATCAGAAAAAATCCTCCATTATTAAACATATTAGATTATTTTTCACTCCGCTTAAAATTTAGTGACTTAGGATATTTTATAATATGAAATTTTGAAGTATAACTAAGCAATATTATTTGTAAATGGATTTAAAAATCTGCTAAAAATACCTTTTTCTCTTCGTTCTGAAATTATTCAGCTGAATATATAGTAGAATTCGGCCAAATATCTGTTCAGTATTCAGCCTACCAAATGCACCAGTGTGGAGACGTCCTGCATCAATTACAGTTGACGCTGCATTATTGGAAAGAAGCTTTATCTGACTGAGCCATCAAATCACAGGACACTTCCCCCTATGCATGTTAAAACGCAGGTATAAAAATCACTTGCAGACAATAGGCCACAAAAAATTTAAAGGTATTGCACAAGAGCAAATCAAGCAATGATATCATAAACGATCACTTTTTTACACTTGGGGCTGTTATTTTGGTATTTATAACAATTTCTGGGATTATATTTGTTTCTTAAAAGAAAATAATTCCTTAAGATGATTTTTCAAGAATTTCCAGTTAATCACAAGAAAAAACAAATTATTAAGTGACTAAAGCATTACAACAATCAAAATTATGTTCTTTCTTCCTCCTACACATACCTACCAACATTCCATTATCAAAAATCTTACAGAACACAATAAAAATCAACTAAAGATTAAATGTTTATCCTTACAATACAGTTAATTATAAATACCAATTTTACTAAAAAACCAAAGCAAGTTATGGAGAAATCTTTTTTCATCGTATGAAAATCAGTTATGATTTTATAAACTGATTAATGGAAATAAATTTATATCAACATCTGTAAAAGAAAGTCATAAATAATTAACATACCTAAATTTGTCATAAGATAGATTGTTATTCTTTAAGAGTGTTCAAATGTGAGATGAAAATGTATATGAATATGATATTAGCGGGGTACCCCCGCTAGCAAGTGGGGACATGCAACCAGTGTTATATATACCAGTCTCAAATAATATCCAATTTCAAATCTAAGGCTTGCCGAAGTGCCAAGATACACCATTTTGCAAGATTTTTTTCAGGGAATCATTCAAAGCATAGACTTAACAGCAATCAAAATGAGAAATATCTGTCACTTATATGGTTCGATCACTGAAAAGTAAAGCAGGAATTTATTTGAAAAGTAGCAGCATTTTTTAAAATTATAAACAATAACGTGTTTTATTCATCATTAACTCTGATGTACTAAATGCGATGATTTCAATTCTCTGAAATTTGGTGGAATTCCCCCAACTTAAATCAATTACTCAATTTGGCGAGAATTCTAAAAATAGATCGCTTGAAATCCCTTAACTGCATTATTTCTGCTCAGATAATTAAAATTATAAATAGACCACTAGAACTCACTTTCTCAATGGCATATCAGCCATTTTATTTTTCGCCAAACTAAAAAGTTGGTAATAATACCGTAAGCGGGTGTCGGTTGGGTTGGCGAATTTTTTTTGTCGCTAACGTCTAACCTTGGTGACTTGTTTTTCGCGCCAAACAAAACATAAACATACGTAGACACATAAGGAAAAAAATAAACCCAAAACTACAATATACTTATCTAAACACATTAAAACATTAGTAGACATATTTCAAATGCAATTATAAACAAAATGTACATAAACAAAGCACTAGCTCTAGGCACGTTAAAAAATAAATAAACCATAACCTTCAAAATATTTAAAATGCTAAAATATGTTTCTGCACATAATTATACAGCAAAATTTCCCTTAAAACATTAAAATAACAGATTTAAATTAATAGAAAAACATTCAAATAAACAGACTGCCTTCCCCCGCCCCCTACACACACATACATACAACTCCCCACAAACAACTCAAAAATACATATATTCAATCATATTTAACCTGAATGGTGCACATGATTTCAAAAAAATATACTGCAAATATTTTCATAAAATTTTAAAAACACTCTTTAAAAATATCAGAAAACCACTATAATAAACCGACTACTTCCTCCCCCACGTGATTTTTGCAATTTAATACCTTCAAAACGCACAACATTTACACTATTAATCAGAATAGAATCAAATCTGATCACAACTCAAAAATCCTTACATATTTATTCATATTAAACCTAAAAATTGTACGGGAATTCTGTAAATCATGAGCAAACCCATATAACAAATAAAATTAACCATCCCTCTTAAAACCTTTAAATTTTTTTTTTTCATCCCAATTCACAAAAAAATAACAACATACTAAAAACCTTACATAGTTATGAAAACATAAGACCATAAATATTCTCAACTATACACCGCTGAACCGTAAAGCAAGGAATAAACATTTAAATAAATAAAAGCACCACATACCTTTAATTTTATTCATGAACAACGCGAGATCATCACAAAATAAAGCCATCACAAGCATTCAAATAAGCATATAACAACTATACTTCAACACACGCTATATACATATTCTTCACAACTTGCAACAAACATTTTCAAATTTTTGTCGAAATTCACTTGATAAGAAATAAGAAACAACTCGGCGTATAAAGGAACCAATTTCATTACAGCTCTACACAAATTATCTACATTTATTATAAAACCAAGCAAACATTCCACTTTTCAAAAATAACCATTATAAAATACAGAACTTCAGCAGACGACACGACTTCCATTCCTGGCGAATTCAAGTTCAGTTATTTTGCCAGTTAAACTCCTTGAAATTTGTTCAACCAATCACATAATTCCTTCAAACAGCATGGTTTCTCATGACATCATAAAACAACATAACTCTGCCGGAAGGGTTGCCGAATAGCTAATCTCGATTGGCAACGCTGCCAGGATTGTTTAGTTACATATAGTAAGCTTTGGCGACGCATCTCCCTTGGCGATGGGCACCTGCTTACGGTATTATCCCCAAAAAGTTTTACATATTAGCCTCAGAAATCTTCAATCCTTATTATTTTGCATACAAAACATTTCATTCCTGCTCCGATTTCCCATGCACATTATAATTAAAAGCATGCAGGCATATTATAATTTAAAAAATAACCATACAAAAATAAACTAACAAAAAAGATCATTATTATTCTTTTATTTTTACTTATTTAAGAATTTAAAACATTTTATTCGGCAAAATTGCCACACATGACAAACGCGATGCTTATTTCACACGTTTTTCACTATGGGGGGGGTTACAATTACGGAAAGCTTTCTGTGTGGAAATCATAAAAAAATCTCTTAAACTCTGGGAACGGGTGGACTTTCAAAGTTTTAAAGTGGACTATCATTTATTCTATATTATTTTACACATCTGTGCAAAATTTCAGGCCGATTGGTCCATTTTTGTGGATTTGTTTACGGTCTAAACCTACAAACAGAAATTCATTTTTATTATTACTTAGATTTCTGTGTATCAAAAGTATACATTAATAAAAAAACATTAGTCAAATTTACACATTTAAGCTATTAATAAATGGTGGTATCTATGACAAGTTAGAAAGAAAATGGAGTTTCTGCTGTATAAGCAAAAATAAATCAATCGTATCTTTATCTCATACTGTTATAAATTTACAATCATAATTTAGCTGAACATTAGTGACTGAGGTAGCAAAGTTTAAAAATTTTTGTTTTAAGAATTTTGTTGAATAAAAACACTTCTTGCTAAAAATTTTTCAATAATGCCGATTAAATTTATATCTTACAATGTAATCAATTTCTTACATTAAACGTTACATGTTGGCAGCAATGCTCCTAGCATAAATAATGTTCATTTATTAAATCAAATACAGTTCCGTATTAAATTCTGCATAGAAAAAGCCCAAAACTATGGTGACAGCTTCAAGGGTGAAATGAGTTTTTAAAAAAACACTTTATCGACTGACAGGATTATTAGGATTTTGTTCAACCCGAAAAATCCCAGGTGGATTAAAAAAAAAACCCAACTAGAAAACTTAAATGTTTTTTTTTTCAAAATTTCAACTTTAATTACATAGGTAATACATCTCTTAATATCAGTACACTAATTGCAGGGTTCAATGCATATGATAATTGGGTTTGTATTGCACAAAATTACAAATGATTAATATGGCCCTTTGGAATTTGTGTTAAATAAAAGTACTAAACTTATAATAAAAGCAAAACTCGTTACAGCTTTTTATTATTATTATTCTGTGATGAATGCCAAAAAACATTCTACAGACAGAAAATATAAAGTGGGTAAAATTATTTATTCCAAACTTAAAGCTCTACTTTTTCAGGTTTTTAAAGAAAAACTAAACTTGCCTGACTATTTATGAGCTAATTTCCCGGCGGCGTATGAATCTGAAATCGTATCAGTACTTTAATTTTAAAATTGAAAATTTGTGTTTTTCTGTTTGTTTTTTACAGATATACATAAAAAAATATAACTAGAGTAACATGAATTGAATATAATCACAAAGTATTTTAACGCTGCAATCGTAAATCTGCACACATAATTTCATTACACCGATACGATGCCTCTTGAACCTCATAAGCTTAATATCTATTTCACTGTTTCTGTAAAATACTTGAGAGATAAAATGAGAGTGATGATTAGGAACCGAGAAAATTAAATTTATTCAGGCTTTACTAATTGTTTTATACGAGAAATAGTTTGTAAACATTAGGCTTAACGGCTTTAAAATACACTACTATATACGGATAGAATGTCGTTATGTTTTAAAGCATGAGTTTTTTGGAAAAGCAACATTTCTTAGCAAAAAGATTTCAGAAAATATAAGTAATAATTTTAAAAAATTACCTTTAAAAATAACCGACAATTCTTTACGCTGGTTAAAGCAAGGTTCACGTTCACTTCGTACGTAAATGGATGTTTGGTTTTGGTTGGTTGGTTCGCTGCCACAGCTACAGATAAATGTCGTTAAACAACGAAATTCTGAAATATCTGTTTTATAACATAAAATATAACAAATTTACGTGGAAAGCATAGTTAAATTCTGTTAACATTTTTTTTCTGTTGAAAAATGACAGAATAGTTCTGTATTTTTACGATTATTTTTTGCAGTGTACAACAAAATCTCTTAATGTCTGACTTTTAAGTGTTGCCATTTTGATAAAAAGAAACTTCTGCAAAAAATAAACTGTTGCTAACACAGCTATCAAATTTCGAAATAGTTTCTCACAATTTATTAAAAAATAAAAATATTTTTAATGGTCATGTCCATATTCATATGGAATTTTTCTTATGTATATTTAAGTGTTAGCAGTGGCGTAGCCACGGGGGGGGAGGGGGTCACAATCCCCCTCCCCATGAGGAATTTTTTTTTGTCATACAAAATGTATATTCTTCACTCCCTTATCACACACATGTATACATATGAGTTGCAGTAGTCGCAACCCCCTTCCATGAAAAATTTCTGACTACGCCACTGAGTGTTAGTCATTGGGAAAAAAAAGGTTAAAATATTAAAATAAAAATTAGATAATTTTTAGACAAATAGTCTTGTTTGAAACAAGTATGAATAATTTATTCAACTATTAAACTAATATAGTATGTTGCGAAAACTTAACATCAATCTAAAGTAAGTTAATTTGCCTTCTAACTTATCCCTATTTTAACACAGTACATGGGCTGATCTTTGCTCATCTGTTATACAATGATGCTAAATTTGATAAGATTTTCTTCACACATTTTTGACGAAGAAACAATGCCCTCCACTCACAGCTGTTTTCTTGAAAGTTAATCACAAAGTTTTTGCACCTGTAAAATTAGACTAACAGCTGCTCAAATGCCGCAGGCGAAAACAAATGTTAATTTTACCAATATGATATCCAAAATGGTAAAAATCACACTAATTAGGGATGGACGCGAGACGACTTTTTTGCGAGACGAGACAGAGATTAACATCTTTTTTGCGAGACGAGACACACATTTTTAACATTACGATATAGGGATTTTTGCGAGACGAGACAAAGCTTTTAGGCTATTTTGCGAGACGCGAGGCGCTTATTTTTCGTCTCGCGTCCATCCCTAACACTAATGGATTGAAATCATGTTTTTGTGCATGTACTGAATTTTGTTTGAAAGTGCTGACAAACTGAAATGTCGATAGTAGTACTAGAATTCCTAATAAATGCGATGTCTTGCCTTTGATATAAAGGGAGGAAAAGTTCAACTGTTCTTGTGAGAAATCATGCAATTTTAAATAGTTTTTTAGAGAATCTATTTAATAATCTTAAAATTCTTTCGAAAAATTCATAATGCCTCTTCATAAGCTGTACTATGCACTCTTGCAAACAGAAAGCTTATATACAGGGTGTCCCAAAAAGGTGGTAACACGATTTACTTCTTTATCTATTAGAGATAAGTGGGCGGTGTAAATTGAAAAAATGTTCAAAACAAAATAGGAAAAAAGATTATGTTTAGAAAAAATTCCTCTCGTTAATTTTTAAAAACGTTAGTTTTTGAATTTGTATACGGCCCTGTACAAAAAAATTCCCAGTTAGTAAAATGTGCACCATACACTAAAGAGGTGGTGTACAAATTTCAGCCTTTCAACATAAAATAACTCGGAGATATCTTTAAACAAAGATGATCGGGCGTTGTACATGAATTTGAATGTAAACGTTTATTGCTAGAGTGGAAAAAATTATTTTCTTTCGCAATTTCTGTACGACCCCAGAAGTGTGATCATCCGACGTGATTTTTCAACCTCTGACACTTTTTAAGATATAATTCTCAAATTTTGTACGTCACCTCATTAGTGAATGGGGTACATTTTACTAATTGGGCCTTTTTTTGTATGGAGGTCATATACAAATTAAAAAAGTGTAACTCTTTGGAAATTGGCGAGAGTACTTTTTTTTATGCATAATTTTTTTTTCTTGCCTTGTTTTAAACATTTGTTCAATTTACACTAGTCACTTATCTCCGATAGATAACATAAAGCATGTTACTACCTTTCTGGGACACCCTATATATTATAAACATTCAAGAAAAGAATCTTAAACGTATAAAATCTTCCAGTATTTTCCTAAATGAAATTAACCCTAGTAAATTTTGCGATGCGATTGCCTTGATATTTTTTTTAATTAAAGTTATATTCCACATGTAGACTTGTTATTTATAAGCTTGCATTGTGTAGCTTTTAGAGCATTCCGATTATTTTCCAATTTCTGACATAATTGTTTTGTTTAACTATTCGGATTTAAAAACCAAAGTTCGCCTATAGCAATGTCTTTTAAAAAGGAGGGGGTTAATGACCCCCCAGTCCTTCCCTTAAATCCACTAACTGGCTGTAGCAAATATTGTTGATAGTAAATTACAGGGGCGTAGCGAGAAAAAAAAAAATTCGGGGGCTGTCCGAAAGGTTAAAAAGGTGGAATCGCTCACAAAATGCTTCATTTATTGACAACCAGGTATTAAAAATCCAAAATTTCGGAAGGGTGCCCATGGCCCATACCCTGGTTACGTCCCTGGTAAATATTTTAGACATCTTTCAATTTGGTCTGCAATGATCGTTTAATGAAACTTCATTAATCTAAGAATCTATTGACTGAGTAAAATCATATCAAAGTTTTTCTAGATGGTATTTATCTATTAAAAATTCAAAATACTCCATAAATAATTTTTTCCGTATGAAAATTGTCTTGGACTCAGAAAAATCCCTTTTTATCTGTTTATTGACCTTTCTGATAACAAAATGGGTGATGAAAGATTACAAACAATGGCGCTTTTAAAGCATAAAAAGAAATGTTCGTGTCAGTCTGCTTATTTTCTGCCGTGTACAAGTTCATTCATGTGTCCAAAAGTAGAAGTGTATTTTGTTTTTACGTGCTAACTGTAAAGATGAATCCGCTTCGCTAGTTTAGTAAGTTACGTGATGGTGTTGACACTGATAAGAATAGTTTCGTAAACTTTTTTTTTTTTTATCAGTACTGCATATTTCAATATTTTTTTCTTCTTTTTCCGCAAATCAACAAAATTAATCTCCTTTAGATATGTTCTGTTCATGTTCAGCTCTTTAACGCGCGGTCTTCTCGCTGTGAGGACACAAAACGCTGACATTTAGGATAGCTGTAGTGATGAGCAATCTAGTTCATTTTAGTGAACTAGTTCTGAACGAACTAGTTCACGCCATGAACTAGTTCTTCGAAATAGTTCATATGATTTAATAATGAACTATAAGAACTACGTAGTTCGTAATGAACTATCTAGTTCAAAATGAACTATCTAGTTCAAAATGAACTAGATAGTTCATTATGAACTATGCAATTTGGGATGAACTATAGTTCATTATGAACTATGCAATTTGGGATGAACTATAGTTCATTATGAACTATGCAATTTGGGATGAACTATAGTTCATTATGAACTATGCAATTTGGGATGAACTATAGTTCATTATGAACTATGCAATTTGGGATGAACTATAGTTCATTATGAACTATGCAATTTGGGATGAACTATAGTTCATTATGAACTATGCAATTTGGGATGAACTATATAGTTCATATTGAACTATGTAGTTCGTCATGAACTATCTAGTTCTTGGTGAACTATCTAGTTCATTACCGGAAATAGTACAGAACTATTTCCGGTGGTCTCCGTACTGGAAATAGTTTAGATCAATTTCAGGTACGGAAACCACGCGCGGAGCCAGTAGCGTAGCTACAATGGGTGACACCCGGGGCGGATATAAGTGGTGTCAGCCCCATACGAGCATTTTTGCCCCATACATGCGATATTTTTGAAATTTTTGCTGTACAAGCCATCGGGTGTCACCTCATTGAGGGTGACACCCGGGGTGGACCGCCCCCCCCCGCCACTGCCTTGCTACGCCACTGTGCAGAGCACGGCTGATGCATGGTTTCTCTGATTTGTAGGGATCGGGAGAGCTTTTTTCTTGTATCGGAGTGTTTTTTGACGTAGCAGTGGCGTACCCAGAAATTCATTTTGAGGGTGCGTATCGTCATTACCATAAGGAGCACTGTAGTAAAATCTAAGGCATTAATCTAAAGAATATGCTAGGGGAAGTCGGAGGTTATCGGTAGGCTATCGGTATTGTGAAAAATTTTATAACAAACTGAAATCTTTCAAATGAATTAAGTTCTGAGGTATTTGATAACTTAAGATGACTCCCCCCCTCCACACACACACACACACACACAAAAGAAAAAAAAAGACTGTTCAAATAATGTCCACTTAAGATGTAAAATATTGCAGTTTCAAAAATTTATTACTGTTACTCGAAACTGTTATTTAATGCACAGGCGTCGAGTTATGAGTCCATGGGGCTTGAGCCTCCTTAATAAACTGAGTTGGGGCTGAGCCCACCACAGTGGCGTACCCAGAGGGGTTGCAAAGGCACATAGGCACCCCCCAAGATTTATTCTCAAATTAGAAATGATGAATGATGTGAGATATTTGAAATGGTGAGAGAAAAGATGAATTTTTTCATGCTCATCCCCTTCCCCCCCCCCAATCAGGAAAGAGAATGCATGATTCTAGGTAAAGGAATGCCTGAAAAAAGAATAGAAACTCTGTAATCACTCTAAAAATGTGCTTTTGTGTTTATGGGTCCAGTGCTCAGCATTTGTAGACGGAGGAAAGAAAAGAGGGGTGCATTCCTATAGAATATCTATGGAAGATGCCCCCTCTCCGAACAGTAGTGATACTCTGATTCCGTATTCATAAACGGACAGACGGCAGGAAATATCGGTCAAACTGTTTCTTTTACTCGAATTATTAAGTTCATGGCTATAAATTTGCTTATTTTTTATTTAACTTTTTGATCCGAGAATGAGCAAAGCGAAACAGCAGTCACTTTTAAGTTATTTTAACTGTGTTGCGGAAAAAAAATTCCAAACGTCAATTTGAAGCAGGAAAGTATACATTAAAAACAGTTTCAATTAGCAGTAATAAATTTTTGAACGCTGTAATATTTTACATCTTAAACAGACATTAGCGAACATTTTTTTTTGGGGGGGGGGGAGGAGGGGGGCTTATTTTGAGTTTTCAAACACTTCAGATCTTAATTAATGTGAAAGATTTCAGTATGTTATGAAATCGATAGCTGTGATAAGGGGGAGGGAAAACTTGACCCCCCCAACCTACCCTTATATATAGGCACTCACAATATCATATTCCTGATTTTACCCAGTAATGCAGTACTTTTTTCGTAGTAAAGACAATATGTACCTCCAAATAGATATTCTAGGTACGCCACTGGCCCACCAAATAATTTACCATTAAATAAAAAAAAACTAATTTAACCAAAGTAAAAATACTCAATTTATGAAACGTTTCTTGTATTTTTTAAAAATTTCTGCTTCCGACTTCGATCACGTTTTAGTATTCATTGTGACGCCACGTAATACATAATGCAATTATAATCTGCCCTCGCCAGATGTTAGTTAATTAAAATCAGAATATGAAATGTAAAGTTCAGATAAAATGCGCAGTCCCCAATCAAATGTGCAGAAAAGTTTTTGTTTTTTTTTTTAGTTTTTTTTTCCCCTTTGGATTTTCTACTTCGGTTCCATTTTTGACTTAGAACGTATTGGGAAGATACTAGCATGAATACAAACCTCACCATGGCACAGTGTTTATCTCACTGAAAATGGTAGACGGCCGAAGTGTGAAGGTCCCGGGTTAGAGTCCCATCGCGCGGCTGTCGATCTAACGGCCAGTTCAAAATGAACTATCTAGTTCAAAATGAACTAAATAGTTCATTTTGAACTACTATCTAGTTCAAAATGAACTAGATAGTTCATTTGAACGAACTAGATAGTTCATTTGAACGAACTATAGTTCATTTAGTTGAACTATTTAGTTCTTTAGTTCATTGTAGTGAACTAGTTCAATGAACTAGTTCGTTCATGAACTACCCATCACTAGATAGCTGACAAACTTGTTACTAGTAGTTAAATCGAGCGATTGCAACGGCTGCACTTTTTCAGCGTTGGCCAGTATATCTAGTGGTTCTATATCGACGTGAAAAGGGTTGCACTACAAAGGGTTTAAGCATCTATTGAAACTGAATTACTGTTACTATGTGGGAATATTTTGAACCAAAACGAATTCAAACGAAATAATTTACACACAGAATAGTGAACCAGACGCTTGGGGTCAATTTCCATTTCAACTATACCTTCTCAGAAAAGTATTCGAATGTAAGAGAAATGTCTATCTCGGTTTCATATGCGAAGTACTTTTTTCATAAAAAGTTAATCCTGTAGTATAGCTTTTCACATCTCTTTCCAGTTGTATGTTTTTCGAAAAACTAATTTGCGTTATTCAAAAATTAAAATAGGAGATTCGGTTTGCACTTGAATCCCTTTTGAACGAGTTCTCTTCTTTTATACACAATACTAGCTGCGTACACGTTCTCCGCACGGTAGGGAACGAAAATTTTTCTTACATGTATAATTCGAATTGATTCCAGTGATGTGGAATCTAAAGATAAGTAAAATGATTTGTCTCTTGGCGTAAAGTTACTCATTAGTTATTCGTAAAGTTATTCTAAGTACTGACCTGAGACCGTTGTGATATTATGACACAAAAAACTATGTCGGTGCCATTCGCGATCAGAAAAAGAAAAGCTTGGCGGTTTGCAGCGAAAATTCCTTACTTTCAAAATGTCTCATTTCTACACTGCTGGCCACCCAAATTGCAACACCAAGAAAAACAAGAGATATCACAACAAAATTTATTGTGTAGATAACATGTTGACCAAGTAACAAATGATTAAATTTACAGCATTCTATGAAGCGTGGTTCCTGCCAAAATCAGTACCTAGAGTAGCCGCCGTTGTTGGAGATCACAGCTGCCACACGCCTCGGCATTGATTCAAAGAGACTTTGAATGTGTTCTTGGGGTACAGCAGACCAAGCAGCTTCCACACGTTGCCAAAGTTGATCTGGTGTGACAGCTGGGGATGAACTCTGGGTCAGTCGTTGAGCAACCATGGACCACATGTTTTCTATCGGCGAAAGATCCGGAGAGCGCGCCGGCCAGGGAAGCAATTCAATCTGGTGATTGACGAAGAACCCTTGGACAATGCGTGCCACGTGTGGCCGTGCATTATCCTGCTGAAATATGGCTGTTGGCAAGCCCTGAAGGTAAGAAAGGACAACTGGCTCCAACACCTCGGAGATGTAGCGCTGGCTGGTTAAAGTACTGGCAATGCGTACTAGAGGAGTGCGAGAGAGATATCCGATACCGCCCCATACCATAATACCCGGTGCAGGATCAGTGTGACGGTGCATAATGCAGCTGTTCAGCATCCTCTCTCCACGGTGTCTCCAGACTCGAATCCGACCGTCGTGGTGTTGCATACAGAAGCGTGACTCGTCAGTAAAGAGAATTTCATTCCATTCTGTCGTCCACATCCTTCTTTCATCGCACCATTGGCGGCGGAGACGTCTGTGGTTCCGCGTCAGAGGTAGACAAAGCAACGGACGTCTTGCGGACAGACCATTCTGCTGTAAACGACGTCGAATGGTACGCGCAGACACTGGATGATGCGTTACAGACTGAATCTGCTGTGATATGGTTCGTGATGTGACTGAGCGGTCCGTCACTGCCATGCGTACAATCTGCCTGTCATCACGTGACGTGGTGCACTGAGGTCGATGCGGTCGATCACGTCTGTCCGTCGTACCCTCCTGCACCCAACGATCACATATCCGCATCACAGTTGTTTGGTTTCGTCCAATACGACGACCGATTTCCCTGAAAGATAACCCACAATCTCGGTATGCCACTATCCTTCCTCTGTCAAACTCGGATACTTGATCAAAAGATGATCGTTGTTTCCTACGAGGCATAATTTATCGTTTTTTTGAAAAAAAAGCAAGAAAAACACAATTGCTGTACTTGAAACCGTCGAAATCTCCAAGCTTTAAATAGCGCTTTGAGGTGGCGCCACAGGCGCGCTTGATGTGCGTCTGCGCTGAAATTCTAATCATTTGCATATCTCACCTCAGCTAATGCATGTTGTAAATTTCATATTATTTGCATGCTTCCTTCAGGGTGTTGCATTTACGATGGCCAGCAGTGTACATAATACTCTTTTTAGGTTTAAGTTGTACTATTAATACCTTAAATACTAGATGATGCGGAGTTTCATTTTATAATTAAATGGCTGTGCACCCGCTCTTCGCAAGGCAAGAAGAGAACATTTTCCTAAAAGGTGATCATAACTTGTTGCGGCAAAACAGAATCTCCAAGGGGGAAAAAAGTGCAGGTACAGTCTTTTCTGTTGAAACTACCCCGGAATATATTAACGCGATGTAGAATTGCTTAGTGTTTAGTTAGCTGTGCTGTAAGACGACTGTTGAAAAACGAATACAACACTTTTAGTTTCGCGAAATATTTATTAATGCGGTATATTGTGCTTTGATCAATATTGCCCTACCATATCTAGTAACTACATTACTCTTATACTATCTTTTACTGATATCAATACTATATATTTTAGAACTACTGTTCCGGTTTTAAGGAAATTTGATATGTACATACATTGATACAATACAGTACAATAACTATTCAATAATTGTAAAACACACGCATGATCGTGCATAACACACGTTGGAGTCGGAAGGTTTGAAACAGCGGTTGCAGAATAAACAAAAAAAGGGGGGGTTAATAGGGGCTATGGTCCCCTCTTACAGATATACTGGTCTCGCAGCGTGATTTCTTACTTGAAAGAAGGCAGTTTATCATTTCCTGTGGCAATTGGTCGCACTCGTTCAGCAACGCTGTTTTCATTCCCTGCATGGTTCTCGGAAGGAGGTTACGAGTTGCAAGTGCCCTCCCCAGAGCGCCCCAGACAGGCTCTATAGGGTTAAGGTCTGGAGATCTAGCTCGCCAATCCATCCGGATAATATCCTTACTAGAAATTCGTCGACCAGAAGAGTTCTATGTGGCCTCGCATTATCGTCCACTAAAATGAACTCGGGGCCAGCTGCACCCCTGAAAAGGTGAACATAAGGCTCCCCTCTTCCAAAGAGATGGAGAGGTGTACGGCCATCCAAAATGACGCATGCCCAGACCATTAAACCTCCTCTGCCGTAATGGTCTATTTCGTGGACATTGGAGGGTAGGTAGGGGGTCCTTGGTTCTCTCCATATGAACATATGACGAGAATCGGTGTTTAGGCTGAATCGGGACTTATCAGTGAAGAGAACGGTCGTTGATCCATACTCCAATCTCTATGCTATCTGCACTGCACCATGCTAAACGGATTCTCCTGTACGTAGAAGTGAGCGGGACGCAAACAGCAGGTCTTCTTACAAACAACCCTCTCTCATGAAGTCTTTTGGAAACAGTCACCCTCGATACACGGGTTCCTGTGGCTGCATACGAGTCACGAGAGAGCTGAGGAGCTGTAGCACTCCTATTACGCCTCGCTTTAATGGACAAATGGCGATCTTCTATGGCCGTCGTGGCTCTTGGACGACCTTGCCCAGGCTTTCTCTCGATGGATCCGGTATCCTGGAACTGTTTTCATAAGTTACACACGACGCTGGGCGTTAAATTGAACTCTCTACAAATCTGAACTTGAGATTGGCCTGCTTCTAGACTCCCCACAATTCGCCACCTCATTTAATCAACTACGTATTTGACCCTCCAACCGTACTGTACAAGATTTGCATTTTAGTCTAGAAGCAGTGGTTTTACATTGAATTCAGTTTTCATGAAATTCGATAAAATATGCAATTTCTCTTAATTTATTTCACCAGTGTATTTCTTGCGATTCGTAAACGTGTCCCGTTTAAAACCTCAATCGAAAATAATGCTGGATAATTTGAAAAACAGCATTCAATTCTTTTTCTGACAAGGTAATATAAAATATGGAATTATTTCATTCGTAGCGTATGTTTAACTTGTGAGTCCGTGAGACTACTGCAACTCACATATATGTATACGTGTGTGTGATAAGGGATTGAAGAATATACATTTTGTAAAATTCCTCATGGGGGGGGTTGTGACCCCCCTAACCCCCCTCCCCCCCCCATGGCTACGCCCCTGACGGACAGAATTCAAGATGTAACAGTTTTAAAATTACTTTACGAAAATCATCGTAAAAAATAATTTTTTAAAAAAATTCCCAAAAATCTGCAAATTATGTTACACACAGTCAGAACACAAACTGTTTCTAAAAGAAAATTTTTTCCTCTATCCGATGATGCAAATATAGTTTTACTGCGAGTGTAATTTCCGGCGTTATTGCTTATTAAGCAAGAAAAAAATGCCAAAAATCGCATAATAAACATAAAATAACACATTTTCTGATTCGAATTTCGAAAAAATCGCTCCGAGGTGTGTTAGAACATGTCCTAGTGAAGCCGTATACAAAATTACGTAGGTCTGCGACCAACCGTCTAGGTGCTATGCGTCTGAAGGCACACGCATAAGATCAGAGGTCACAAACCTAACCCCATAGCCAGACAGCTACCATACTTTGTTTACTCTCGGATTTTATTATATAAGATACAAGCGATTTTGAATATCAATGCAGAGATGTTGCCTACTATTGGCGTACTACAAACAAAACTGTCGAAAAGGTAGTTGTACATTTAAAAGTGTTACCTATTGTCATTGTAAACAGGACATAACGCTTGAAATAGATGTACATTGATCATGTAGTGTAGGGAATGTTATTCAGCAAAGCCTATAAGATTTTTTGCGATTTTTAGATGTGCTCCCCTTTTTTTGGGGTTTTTGAAGTTCTTAATTTTTTATTTCGTGTGCGTTTTCTTATTATTTTACATGTTCGTCATAAACCTGAATTTGAAATTTTTGTAAATTAGACAGTTAAGCTACTGAGAATTCGAAATGGTGATACAAACGGCCATCAATATCGAGACCCGCTTGAGTTTTAATGACATAAAGAAATATTGACAAAAAATGACTTCATTCAGGGAGAACAGGAGATTAAATTAATAAAATTATTTATAAACTGCTTTCCTCCGGAATTGTTTTTTTAGAAGAGGAGCCTGTTTGATGCAGTTTTCTGGGTTCCATCTTTTAGCATACTGTTCGTAATCTACTACCCATTTTTAAATCTTTCATGTCACTAAACTCCGTTCCCGTAAGAACACGGAAAGTGAAGCATAGCACCGGCTTGGCCAGTGCTTGGGAGGGTGAACTCCTGTTTCGGCTGGACTGCTGTGGGACCGTTTACTCTAATGAGAGCTAGTGCACGTAAAATCAGTCGTGGCTCCATTGTCCTCCATGTTCAAACGAAAGCTCAGGGGGTGCCGATATCGGTTGTTAGGTCACTCATCTGGAATTGGTTCAAAATTAAGAGACCGCGAGCTAAGTTGGTCTATTCCACCCAGTGAGGCTCATACAAATGGAAGCCGCTCCCTTTTGCCCATCGGAGTCTCATATGGAGGATCTGGCACCGCTCTTCGATATGTACAGACAATTTCAACATTTATTCAATAGTTTTTTTAGCCTTTTCTGACTTATTTTGGTCATTTTAAAGCTGATTTCATCGTGCAAAGTGCCACCTGGTGGACAGTTTTTGAACTAATCTTTTTAAAAAACTTCCTTGAACACATCTCGTGCACAGTCCACATGCCAAATTTGCTGGCAATCAGCTCATCCGTTTCAGCTGTAGAATGCTGTTTATAGGGGAGCTTTAATTATAACCACCCTGTACTTTAACCGCGAAAATTTTTGGTATTTTGACGGAAAAAACGATTTTAACCATTCCTAAACTTATTTTGAGAAGTTTCTGCGTAACTTCTCTACGTACGTATGTATTTATCTGCGTACTTGTGCATGTAAGATTCGTTTTGATTAATTCTGGGCTGACGTACTAATCTCACATAACTCAAACTATCTCCCATAGAATTGTTAAAATATATATCGATTGAAATTTTGTGAAATTTGTTGAAACTTTGTGTATAAGACTGTAACAACATCCTTTCACTATGGCAATCGACTGGGTAGTTTATATTCAGAGCCACCTGAGATCTTTCAATCCAAGCAACAAACTGCAAGTTTTTGCGTGTAGGCTTGGTTTCTGCATGAAAACGCAGATCATTAAATTTTACAAAATAAAACATCAGTATCATTTTTATTGATTTAAAACTCAATCCACGTCTGGGCATCACCGCGTTTTATATGCAAATAATTGCATGATGTCTTTATGAGCACCACGGAATAACACAGTCGACATGTAATCCAATTTGTCCACATTATACATTGTTTACGGATATTTTTTTAGAAACTTCACATTTTCTTTCCCTCTCAAGTGTTTTGTTAAATTTAACAAAATTTGTTTAGTAGTTTAATTATTTGACGTAAAGTTTGTTTGTGATTCAAACAAATCGATTTAACAAAATAACTTTTTGAATTAACAAAACGTTTTGTCAAATTTAGAACCAATCAGAATGTTTCAACAATCAATTTACGCATACATGAATGGGCGGTGCGAGGCAAAAGAAAGATCAGGTTTTTGCAAAAAGCGTCAGTAACGTCCTTTTATTAATACGTTGAGGAACGGGCGATATCAAATACAATACTTATTAATCTATTGCGGAATTACCGAGTTAGTCAAAATTTTCTCAGGTAAGTCTAATTATTTCACCTATTCATTAACGTTTACATTTTTGTTTTAATGCTTTTATATGATCTACATAGTTAAAAGCAAGTCAGTGTCAGATTCGTCACACGAAGTAAAACGTATCACATCAGTCTTCGTGATAAAATAAAATATGTATTCATGCTTAATAGCTCATAAAGAAATGTTTATTTGATTTAATAGTACTCAGTTACAATTTCACACAAGTGCTAGTACATA
The DNA here is from genome assembly GCA_038373885.1 of Cheiracanthium punctorium. Classification (NCBI taxonomy): domain Eukaryota; kingdom Metazoa; phylum Arthropoda; class Arachnida; order Araneae; family Cheiracanthiidae; genus Cheiracanthium; species Cheiracanthium punctorium. The sequence goes on along the minus strand of JAWZYV010003565.1, from coordinate 196,057 downwards.
TTTCTTTCGTTTTGAGCTTATCTGGAGTGATCTGTTTTATTTTTTATTTCGATGTTAGATCAAGGTTATTTGCATGCTTCTGCCAAAAATATCCCCCTGCTACTTAATGAGCACTGCGTCTTGTTAAAACAAGATGTTCAGAGTTGTTTCATGGTTCAAATATTTTTTGGGATTCATTGGGATTGTAATTAGAATGAAATATTAAACTATACTCCGGAACAAGTTATAAATCTTTAGTGTGTGTGTGTGGGGGGGGGGGGGGAGGGGAACTTGTGAACCCTCGTGGGAGACTTCTGATCAGTTCGTCGGGTAATTTTTACAATAATAAACAATCCAATTTCAGACAAATTTTAATTTTCAAATATTGAAAAATTACTTTTATGCATTTTTATAGCGCATACATTTACATTTCGGTCAAAGAAACAAGATGGTATGGTAGGGAAATATGATTCGGAACATACTTGCATTTTGGTTATCAAGGTATTAAAATGTAACAAAACCGCAGGAAATTTCCATTCCAGCAAATTATCGTGACGAGCAAAAGTCGAAGTCATATCCTCCCCTCTCGAGGAATGCTTTCGACAAAAGAAAATGGCCTTCAAGTTCCCCTTTACTACTACTCTTTAAAAAGCCATTAATGAAACCACATCTATGCTGTTTTATTCTTTTTTTATTACCTCTGCAAGAAAAATATAAGTGTTTTTCAATTTGACTATGATAAGAATTTCATATCTGTTTTTAAACATAGAAGTGGTGCTGTTGTAAAAGAAGGAGGACAGGATTATTTGCTTTGCAGAGCTATAGGTTAGATGTCTTGCTGTGTGTTTCAGAGCACGACTAAGCCATCATGAGGTACGGGGTAGACATTTTTCTTGGGCTCAACTTGATATCGATGTATGCATTTGTATCCACAAATACAACATCATTTCGCATGCATTGATTCGTCCCAATTAACATAGTTTTTTTCATAATGACATGTAGATGACAAAAGCTATTTGAATTCTTACTAATAGAGGGAGTATTTCCAGCCATCTGGAATCGGGGAAAGCGTACATGATTTTGATGTCATGGAGTTTCTAATGAAGTGTTAAACTCCTACATCAAAATGACGTCAATTTTTTGTTTGGAATGACGTGGATTCCACTTGTGATAAGAAACCGTGGAAATGTGCAAGGATTCAGTGGCGGACTGGGGGGGGGTCCGCCCTAGGCCCAGGTGGAATTATAATTTGCAATTTCTATTTATAGGAATGTTCAAGATTACACTGCACATCGAGGAGGGAAGTCAAAGAGCAAGTGTCTTCCCCCCCCCTCCCCCCTCACATAAAATTTGGATTCTCATTTGGCCTACTGTAAAACATGTCTTAAATAGGTGCTATGTGAATTGAAAAGCTACTTTGGATCAAACCTGTCTTAGTTAAGTCATGCATACGATTTTCTGTACATAAAAATTTCATAGTACGAGTTGCAGCCCAGACAGCACAGCAAACTTGCAGCAAGCTTGATTTATCAAGTCAATAAGCTTGAATTAAGCTTGAAAATTCCAATCGTGTAAGCTTGATACAAGCTTGAATCAAGTGTTCTAGTTTACACTTGCCCAGCTTGCATTAAGCTTGACATTTCAAGCTTAAAATTTTTTTTTTAAATACACGGGGCGCCCGCAGGCTAACGCGCCCCACATAATTTATTTTTCTGCGCATTTTCCCCCTCTGCGCTGAAATTTCAATTTAATTAAATCTGTTTCCATCGAGTGTTCGTCGCTGGGATAGAACCCGGGCCCTTTGGCTTCGCAGTCGAGCACGCTATCCATCCCGCCACCGTAGCCTTGTGCAGCTATGACTAAAGTTTGAAGTGACTTACCACGCTGTTTTCTCGCCAAATTGATAAGTGGGCGATGTGTTATTTGTTTCTTTTATTTTTCCAAATGGGATGCATCAGAATTAAAATAATGCATCAAAATAAATTAAAATCAAAATTAAAATAAAAAAACCCGTTTTTAAACTTTCAGTGCCGCAACACTCATGAAGCAATACTGCTGGCCAAAATCGAGACAAACGACTGATTTTTAAATCAATTTCGTAGTATAATTGTATTTTATTTTGGAGAATTTCCATATTTGGAAATATAGAATGGGTTTACTTAACACAAATTTTGTGTTAAGTAATCTGAAGTGAAAGAAACAGATAGTTAAACGTTACTTCGAAATGCTATATCACAGTTGCTAACATGTATGGAATACAAACACTTTAGTCATTTTTGTAAATATTTCTTAAAATAACAAATAATTGAAATATTTTGCTATATTTTAACGCTAAAAATTCTCTTTACAAATGTGGTTATTTTCCTACATATTGGTATGCTACATTGATATAGAGCATTTCGAAGAATTAAAAATAAGTTAAAATTAATTTATACAAATGTAAATTTGAATTATTTTCATTGTTCATACTTTATAATTAAAAAAATTATTTAACTTCTGAATTTTTTTTTTATCCTTTGTAATTTTATTTTAAAATTACAAAAGTGTAAGATGTAAGATTTTTGGGCCGTAAAATCTGTAGGCCCTGGGCAGTTGCCCCGTTTGCCCTGCCGGTAATATGGCACTGGTAATAAAATAAAACACATCTTTTACGAACTTTCAGCAAATATTAGGACGCTAGACAATTAATGTCCATTCTCTTTCACAGATGGCGCCATCAACGCTCCTTTAAAAAGAAAAAATCGCCCGAGTATCAATTGTCAAGCTTAAATCAAGCTGTATTTAAGCTTGACAATTCAACTTGACTCCTGCAAGCTTGCTGCCAGCTTAGAATGAGTTGAACTGTCAAGCTTGCATTAATGCGTCAAATTCAAAGAAATGTCAAACTTGATTTAAGCTTATGTGCTGTCTGGGAGTGCCATAATTATACCGCAAATTTACTTTTTCTGTATTCTTATTATTTCCTCTTTATATTAAAGTTATATCAAGCAATGGTAATCAATAAAAATTTGGTTTCAAAATTTGTTTGTTCCAGAATAAGCCAACATTTCCACATTGGCAGGTATCTCTGATACCAAAATATGTGTGAATGGATGTATGATATATCCATTCACTCATCTACATAAAATATACAATACGTAAATTACTATATCTATGAAGATAAATCCTTTTTATACCCAAAATGTATGAAACCTACGAAATGTTCTTTCTTTGCATAGTGAAGTAAATTGTATTATATTCAAAATCAGTGGTTGACAAGGATCTTTTTAGAAATTTGCGGTAGTAAACAGGGAAATTCACATATTTCTACAACTGACAATTGTATAATTACACATGATTTGGAGGCCCTTTTAATCAGAAGCTTCGAGCAACTGCCAGGCACGTATCCAAAAAAACATTTTTTTTTGGGGGGGGGGCCGAAATTTTCAGGGGTGGGGGTGGGGGGTCCAAACAGTAAAAAAGGCAGAATTTCACACAAAAATACTATCATCACCATTTTAGTAAAAAAAAATTCAAATTTCGGGGGGAGTCCGGACCCCCTGGACCTCCCCCCTAAATACGTCCTTGGAAACTGCCACTATAGATCTAGTAAGTTAGGCTTTGTTAATATGGCTTTGAACATAAATATCACTGGCCTACAAAAAAATTCCACATGAAAGTGCAGGGGGGGGGGGCAAGTATCAAAATCAGCTATTCTACTTTCCTGATTCGTTATATTCCAGCCAGGTGTACGTAAATGCAGTGCGTTCTTGTGTGTACGAGCAAAGTTTATTGACACACGGTAGTAAATTTATTCTATAAATGTTTCCTATATAAATCTTCACGTAGTGTATGTAGTACAACTTGTAATGAAAGTGAAGGCTGTCAGTGATACAACTAACAAAGCATTCTCTGTATTTAACCAAGCAATTTGGTTGTTAGCATGGGCGCCCGTAGAAACTTTTCTAGGAGGGGGGAGGGCAAACTTAAAAAAAAATTTCTAGAGGGGGGGCAAATTTCAAACTTTTAATAAATTTAGTTCTGGTTTTGCTATTTGTTTACATCATAAGGTATTAACCTAAAACTAGGGGGGGGGCAAGCAGGGTGCGAATTGACGGGGGGAATGCCGGAGATAGTCTCCGGCTGAAGAATGTAACAGCTGGATTCTCCCCTCGTCGTGAATTTTTCGCAGTCGTTAACTTTGCTCCGCCTTGAGGTGGAGTTTTAAGGAAGAGCGTCAAGAGGTTCATGTGGTTGGCTAAAAGACCTCCCGTTTTCCTCCGGAGTTGTTAGCGCAGTCGGTAACCACTTGACTGGTTCTGCCTAGTTGACAGCTAACAACCGACGATTTCGTGAACCACCGGGGCAGAATTTCACCCTAAGAATGATAGAGAAATATTAATGGATCCCCGCCAGGGATACTATTTATTCCCTGCTGGAGAAATGTTAAACCTCTGTCCCTACAAGTTCAACAGTACTAAACGATTTTAAGTATTGAAAATGGAAATTCTTCCATTGTTTACTAGACAAAGGAGCAAGATACAAACATCCCTTTGAAATAGATATACACATTCCTGATGCCACTTCTCATTCTGTTACTGGGGTCCGGTTTCAAAGGAAGGCTACGAACAAGCGCTGCTCTGCAGCTAGCCGAATTTGAGGGTGGACGTAGAATCGACGTAACCAGGAATATATGTGCACAGAACATCGGGGAATCGACTTTTGAAAAGTCACTTCCAAACGTGTTGGCGACTGCATTTGTCGTATAATACCTAATATATTATGTGAGTGGAGCATTTACACCTTCCCTTCTTTTTTTCTTCTTTTCCAATGTCCCCTCCTGGAGAATGCTTCATTTCAATTGTCCCCCTATGGAGAAAATGTTCAATTAGCACCCTGGGGGCAAGTGTCCTACCTTGCCCCCCTTCTGGGCGCCCATGGTTGTTAGGCTGCTGATTGTCATTGTCATCGAAGTTCCTCATGCGCATTTGAATTCCAAAGAACGTGGGTGCTCATATAGGGAAGTAGGTGGAGATATCGGGTCCCTCCCTCTAGCCGACGGTATAGTGAACATTTTTATAGCATACTAGCTGAAGTACCCGTTCTTAGCACGGGAATGAATGGACTTTTTGATATTACGATTTGTGGTGATTACTATTCATTGTAATAAACAGATATAGCAAAGTGGATATCGCGTTATATTGTGTCCAATAATCATGCATACCGAATTGCGAGGCAATCGTTTGTACGGTGCAGAAGGCCATGCGGCGTAGCGCAATCTAGTGGCGAGTTTTAGCAAAACGGATACGGCGAAAATATTTTTCGCACGAATTTTCATGACGATCGGCTGGACAGTCCTGAAGTTCATGTGTTGACGCGACATCTAGTGGCAAGTTATAGGAAAATGGATAGCGCCAAACTCTTCCCCGTGTTCAAATATCTATGTATACCTATTTTCATAGCGATCATTTGCACAGTCAAGAAGTGATACACTGCAGGGCCATCCAGTGGTTCAATAAAGTAATGATTTGCTACAGCGCCGTCAAGTGGCGAGTTATAGCAAAATGGATAACGCCAAAATATTCTCATTGTTCAAATAGCTATGTATACTGATTTTCATAGCGACCGTGTTCAACTATCTATGTATACCAATTTTCATAACGATCCTTTGCACAGTCAAGAAGTGATACACTGCAGGGCCATCTAGTAGTTAATTAAAGTAATGACTTGCTACAGCGCCGTCAAGTGGCGAGTTATAGCAAAATGGATAACGCCAAAATATTCTCATTGTTCTAATAGCTATGTATACTGATTTTCATAGCGACCGATTGAATGGTCAAGAATTTGGCCTGCTGCAGCGTCATCTAGTGGTGAGTAACATAAAAAGGAACGCAGTTAGAATATATTCTTCGTGCTCAAATGTGTTAGTATAAAAAATTTTTGCCGATCAGTCGAACGGTATAGAAGTTGATGCTTTTCAGCGCCATTTAGCGGCAAGTTACAGCAAAATGGATAGTGAAAAATATTCTCCGTGTTCTATTATTCGCGTGTACCAAATTTCATCGAAATCGGTTGGACGATATTCGCATAGCAAACGGATAAACGGAATAGAATTCGACGTTCTGCTGCGCCACCTGGTGGCAAGTTAGAGGAAAACGGATAGCATAAAAATCTTCTCCATGATAAAAGACTTAGGTGAACCAAATTTCATGGTGCAACGGTGCTCAACGGTGCTGGAGTTTTTCAACCTCATACACTCATACCAACATTCATTTTTATCTATAACCAGTGTCATTATATATCCCAGTCTCAAATAAAATCCAGTTTCAAATCTAAGCCTCGCCAAAGTGCCAACATACGCCATTTTGCAAGCGTTTTTTCAGGAAATCATTCGAAGCATTGACTTAGCAGCAATAATATATGGGAAATGGTTCGACCGCGAAAAAGTAAAGCAAGCCTTTATTTGAAAAGTTGAATCCCTTAATACAGCCGAATTTTTTAAAATTATCAACTATAACGTGTTTTATTCATCATTACTCCGATGTACTAAATGAGAAGATTTCAATTTTCTGAAATTTGGCGGAATTCCCCCAACTTAAATCAATGTACTCATTTGGCGAGAATTCTGGAGATAGATCAATTGAAATCCCTTAATAACTGCATTATTTCTTCACGGATCATTAAAATTTAACGCTGTATTCTAATAAAACCTTTGCACTTGTTTTCAAAAATCTATTTCCTTAAACTCTCAATAAATTGCGCCAAGCCGAAATCTGTGCAAACCGCTAGAACTCACTTTCACGAAATCGGCATTTGAGCCATTTTATTTTTTCGCCAAACTAAAATAATTTACCTATTAGCCTCGGAAATCTTCAATTCTTATTGTTTTGCGTGTAAAGCATTACATTCCTGCTCTGATTTCCCATGCACACGATATTATAATTAAAAAAAAATAACCTTACGAATATAAACTAACAAAAAAAAAATCATTGTTATTCTTTTATTTTTACTTTGAGAATTTAAAACATTTTATTCGGCAAAATCGCCACACATGGCAACCACGATCCTTATTTCACACTTTTTTCACTACAGGGGTTACAATTACGGAAAGCTTTTTGCGTGAATAGCATAAAAAATCTCTTAAATTCCGGGAACGGGTGGACTTTCAAAGTTTTAAAGTGGACTACGATTTATTCTATATTATTTTACATATCTGTGCTAAATTTCAGGCCGATAGGTCTATTTTTGTGGATTTGTATACGAACGACATTTTATTCGGCAAAATCGCCACACATGGCAACCACGATCTTTATTTCACACTTTTTTCACTACAGGGGTTACAATTACGGAAAGATTTTTGCGTGAAGAGCATAAAAAATCTCTTAAATTCCGGGAACGGGTGGACTTTCAAAGTTTTAAAGTGGACTATGAGTTATTCTATATTATTTTACATATCTGTACTAAATTTCAGGCCGATAGGTCCATTTTTGTGGATTTGTATACGAATCAAATCCACAAACAAACAAACAAACAGAATTTCATTTTTATTTATAAGATTGAACTTTTTTTCATCATTTCGGTACTAAAATGTTTGAAAGCGCGACATGAGCCCGCTCCCTTACAAATGGAAGACACCCCCCCCTCCCGCTCCTTCCACGCCTTAAAGTACTCGTATGTGCGTCCATGCCGAAGCACCCACATAGACTTGGCCTCGATAAAAGTTAAAAAGAAAGCTTTTAAAATATCACACAACTAATACACAAATAAACATTTCAGTACTAAACTAATTCAGCAAAGCTCAGTATGCTATAAAAATGTTCATATTACGTACTGGCGTAATTGAATGGGGGGGGGCAAGTTTAACCCCTCCTTGAGTAAGTCACTGTGTTGAGGTTATCCTTACACAACTGCTGGTGCTCAACTCAGCACCCAAAGTAATTATTTGTAAGCTCTTGAGTTTTGAATCACCCAAATAAGTCTTTTTTTTTTTTTTTTTTTTTTTTTTTTTTTTTAAGCCATGTCTTCGAACTTGTATTGTTGTTACTGAATGTACCTGTATTGGAAGCCACCCTTGAGGGTTTTTAGCTTAGAAAAGAGACGAAATTTTAAGTCAGTCGCCTTAGAGTATAGTAACAAACGATAACATACAACCTTCATTTTGACTTCAATCCCAAATCTTCACTCACCAGTTTAACATTTTTTCAGCAGGGGATAAATACAGGGCCGGCCCAAGGGGGGTGCGAATGTAAGCGATCGCCTAAGGCCCTGCGCTTATAGAGGCCCCGCTCCTGGGCCATTTTATTGCTATCTCATAAGACATGATAGAGAAGAGGCCCCGCTCTTCTTGCGCTTCGCCTGGGGCCCCGCACGCTCCTCGGGCCGTCTCTGGATAAATAGTATCCCTGGCAGGGATCAATTAATATTTCTCTAGCCAGGGATATTACATTCTTCAGCCGGGGACGATCCCCGGCAATACCCCCCGTCAATTCGCACCCTGCATTTTACCCAAGTTACATGCATTCTACGTTTGCATTTACAGTGTTGTGAGATGAGTGCTTGTGATATAGCTGAAATGTAGTGGCAACACTACAATTACGTTATGTAGAATGGCAACTGTAGATGCTTGTTTATTTCCTGCAAGCTAAACCTGTATGCTCTCGCGTATGTATTGTTCTGTGAATTAAAGCCTAATTATGGCATATTTCCCAACCTCATTGTATTATGCAACCCCACGGGTTGGCTTTACCTCAAATAATCCGGATTGAAGTCCTCTTGTCATGGCGTTTGCAAAATCTTTCCTGATATGCTGAGAATACCCTTCTTCACATAAGTATTGGAAAATTTCACAAATTGTGACTTTTCTTTTTAAGTAAAGAATTTGTTGTTGTTGTTGTTATTGGAACATGTATTCGGATTTGTGTGCTTGTTCACGAGGAACCGCTTATAAATCCACGTCAAAGAAAGGACAAACACAAGGGGGGGGCCAAATGCCTTGGGGGAGGACTTTTCTGGGTATCTAGCGCGTATTCACGTTACATCTGGAGAAAACCGCCCAAAACTCCAGACCGCTAGACCGACGGCCCCGCGAGAGGACAGAACCCTGTTCCTCCACTTGAGCCATCTCCCAATGTCAGTGGCTTTAACCACTGTGCTACACATTGGTAAGTAAAGAATTTTCTTAAAATGTAATTTACAAACAAATAAATAAAATTTTGTCTTCTGGATCTAATACCTGCCGACTGCCCATAGATGGCGCTACATTCGATAAAGTGGAAAATAAAAAGTGGACTCGCCATTGGCAACAGTGCTTCCCGCTATCATTTGGATGTTATTCTCGGTTTCTGTTGGTCGTAGAAATTGTTTTGAGAAGTATATTAAATTAAAACCATGGAATCTTCGACAATCAAGGAATCCATCGAAAAAGTTTGTTATATTTTGAATTTATGTAGTTTGTGCTTTTTTACAAATTTCATATGACACTTAATTTTTTTTAAAAAGTCATTAAATTTGGAATAGAGAATTTTTGAGGAAAGTGGTATACCATCTTAACAACATATAAAACATATGTTTCTGATCAAACATACTGAAAAAAGTTCGTGATATTTTTAGCAAATGCAAAGCTCATGCATAAACTATAGAAGATAGGCAAATTTTGATAACATTTTCGGAATCAGCTTAAAAAGTTACCCCTAGAAACAAATTTTTACTTCAGTAACCTCTACAGATAAGGAGTTATTTTAGCAATTCAGAAAAAAAAATGGTGTACAAAAAATTTGCATAATTAATTTCTCCGTAATTAATTATTGTAGAACCTACAAAATTGAGATTTGTGGTAATCTTAACCTATAAATCATCAATGTAAAATTAGAGGGAAATCTAAGTTGGTATGGTGAACTGCACTGTTGGATCTGACATGGAATGACCCCTTATCCAATAGTATCCATTGAATTGTGTATTCCAAAACACTTGTACTTGGACCTGCATTGTATTAGGCAAGACAGTCTCCGACGTCCTCTTTCATTGATGTGTGGATGCCGAACATCTTGGTACCTACTGTTGGTTTCGTCATCATTAATCCACTATTTATAAATATTAACAATGAACACAGTGAACAATCAACCATTCGTGCGATTTTGAAGATACTCGTTCCGAGAGGGCCATTACAATCTTAACTATCAAATTCGCTTAAATCGCCTTTCCCCCATCACTCACAAACGTAAGTGCAAGAATGATTAGTTATCTTCTCCAGCAACAATCAAATACCATTCCCACTTAATTACATTTTCTCCATGTCATCTGGACGAGTTCATTGAAAAATGTGGGTGTGGTCATAATGTTTGGGCTTGTCAGTGTATGTCTCAATTTTGAAATTTTACCTATGTTGGTTTATTCAGGGTTTCTACAGACCTGGAAAGTCAGGGAAATTAAAAGAAATTGAAGAAAGGTCAGGGGAATGAAAGAAAAATTGGATTTTGCTGCAAAATCAAGAAAATATTCACTGTTCGAACCTAATTGTACAAATTTTATTTTCATTTTCTCATTTAACCTTATAAACAATTTTTAAATGTATCTTTTATGAGCATATCTTGTGCAGTTGAAAGATGCTTAATTTTATCCTAAATTATTATCAAACAGGGTTTTGTTAGAATCCAATGATGTCAAATAAAATTCTTGTATATATTAATTTTATTATTATTATTATTTGTAAAAAAAAAAGGGCAAAATATATAAAAAAGTTATTAATTAAAGGATGTAATATTAAAAATAGGAATGCAAAATTTGGGAAAGCACGTTAGATAAAAAGTCAGGGAAGACAATGATAGATGTCAGGGATTCAAAAGCTGTGAAATCTGTAGAAACCCTGTTATTTTTTTAAATTCCAGGTTTTTAAAAACTTTTTTACTTGATTGCTTAAATTCGGAAATTGTTATAGTGATGAGAATGTGCTAGGGATAATCAAACAGTCTAAAACTGTTATGATTTTCTCAGGAAGTGGTGGGGAGAGAGGAAAGAGGTAGAAAATCAGTGTGTGATCTCTTCTCTCTCCTAACCTGAGGAGAAAACAAATGCAGGGTTTCTATTTGCTCTGCATTTTGCAAAGTGCCTCAGCATAATCTGTAAAACTCTGTGACTCTGCAAAAGTGTTCAGCTATACATTTTTGGCTAATATTCCCAAAACAAACGCTTTCAAGTTTTGTTCAAAATTTTAATTCCTTTTCAATTTATTAAAATTTTTGACAGAGGGATTATTTGATGCACACTTTCACTTCCAGTTGATTTTTTTTTTTTTTAAGTTTAAAACGATAAAAAATATTTTTGTGTAAAGTGGAAAATCCAATCGTGCTTCATCGTGAGAGGAAAGAGATAATTTTGGCATTGCATGTTTGTATTTACGTTATATAATCTACCCGTCTACACTATGTAGAAAGAGAAAAAACTTCCAGAATTAGTATATGCTTGGGAGGCATTTCTCTTTGTTTTTAGTTGTTTTTGTGGTTGTTTGTTGTCAGATCATCAGAAGTAACTCCACTTCACTATTCCTTTATAGTACAGGGATCAGTGCAGACGAAATTTAGATTTTTTTTGCAGCCCTTTTCACAAAATTACAATCGATTAAAACTGACATTTTACTCTACATTTTAATGTTTCGTAATTTAGTTAAATTAAAAAGTGACTTTCACAAAAATTTTTTGTTCTTGATTTTAGAAAAAAAAAAAAACTTCCAAACTCCCTCCAGTCATTAATCAATATGGACTTATATACATCATTAATCAATATAGACTTATATATAATTAATGACATATAATAATTATAAGTGTTTTGTAAATTAGTTAAATAAAAAAGTGACTTTCATAAAAATTGGTATGAGAATTCATAAAAGGTAACACAACAGTCATCTATCCATAATGTAATTGACCGACCAATGCATGGGTTGTAAATATTTAAGCACAATCAGTAAATGTTATTTTTTAATTTCAAGAATTGGACGTGGGCATTCTGATGTAAGAAAATAAGTTTTATGATTTATTGCATCCACTCTTGCCCTAAGAAATCAAATTTCTTCACAGTAAAGACTTTTGCAGCAGACAACTTGGACATTTCATAGAACATTTCAAATGGAAATTTTCTCCCTTTCCTTCCCATAAGAATTATTTTCTGGCTACAGTCTTAGCATTAGTAGACATAAGAAAAATTCTTAATCTTATTTCAGCTAAACTAATGCATGTGTTAATGTAATTGTATTTTAATTAAATGCTTATTTCATGAAAAAAAAAGAAAGAAATTAATGATTTACTGTGGGGGGGGGGAATTGTTATAGATTTGAGTACATGTAGTGGTGCCATCTGTTGTCATGTATTAGAAACAGGTATGAGGATCATTCCAAAAGAAAAGCATAAATCCAAGTTTTCAACTCTTCAGTTTATGTATATTTTTATTATAATTTTGTATTTATATTTAAATGATAGTAAAAAAAAGTCTATTTTATTATTGCGTAAAATTGAATTTCATCAAGCAAGTACTGTGCAAATTTTGTTGTTGTTGTTTTTTATCTTGCACTATGATACAAAAAGCATCCTTCTGTAACATAATGAACAGTTTTTATTTGATACACAAGACTTGAAAATAAGTATTTTAACCAAATAATTGTTTATATATATTATAATGATGTTCAAAATTTTTATTTGTTCAAAATGCATATTTTATTTTAAAATATTTTGGATTTCTCTCATTCATTTACATAGCATTACCCAGCTTACATCTCAACTTTATATTTCAGTGAACAATTACATGCATATGGAATAGTATTATAAAAATATTAAGTTTCAATGTTACAGCTTTATTCAATATGCCTGACTGGTAAAAACTGAGATGTTTTTTAGAAAGTGGCACAAATCCAGTTTTAATGTACACCACTTGTACTAAACATTTCATAACATAATTTTTTATCATTATTTTCATAATAATGGCAGTTAGTTAATATCCTATAAACCACTTAAATCAGGGTTCGCATGGTTTAAACTGACTGGTTTAAACTACGGTTTAAACCAAATGATTTTTTTCCTAAAAAAAAAAAAAAAAAAAAAAAAAAAAAAAAACATTGGTTTTTTGAAAGAATAATTTGAATTCCGAATGTTACAGATAGAATATGTTCGGATATCTTGTAAAATTATCCTAATAAGTATGAACAATAAGTTTTTATATCAATCAATCTAATAGATATCTTATTGTTTTATCATTATTAAAAATTATTAAACTTCAGTTATAGACTGCATTTTTAAACCTTAAAGATATCATTTTGAACAGCTCATCACCATTATTACTGATGAATCTAGGTGCAAGATTCCATGTAAAAATGTAGTAAACAATTAATATTGTATTAGATTATGTACTAAATATAAAAAATAGTATCTCTAAATAAAATATTAAAATTGAATGATTTCAATGTCCACATAAGTATAGCAAGAATTGTTTATTCACTTTGTTCTCTAATTACTTTCAGAAGGAATAGTAATTATTTGAACATTTTACAAGTAATTTTATTTATAAGTATTTTTTTTAAAAACCTGGTTTAAACCAAAAAAGTCTTTTTTTTTTTTTTTTTTTTTTTTTTTTTTTTTTTTTTAATAAACTGCTTTTTTTTTCCAACCCTGATTTAAATACAAACCATTATAATAATGTTTATGAAAGTAATGTAAGTCACAGATGGACTTGAAGCTCTTTCAAATAAAATGACTCAATTTATCCATTCTGAAATTTTAACCCTTTCCTGGTGGCTACTGATTTTTGAAGGAGTTGCTACATATATGACAATCTCTGTGCAGATTATTTTGTAGGATGAGATCAATTCCATGTTTATTTACATCAAAGTCTTTAAAATTAATATTGTGTTTTCATCATATGAATCCTTTTAAATCATATTACATTTTTTTTTTCTTTTCTTTCCTTTTGCATTTATTTTTTCATTTCAATTTAACATTTTGCTTTGCAAAAATTTGATTTCGTTAGTTTGTTTAATGCATATTTTGTATCACCATTTTGACTGAAATTTTAAATTTTATTCTATTGCTGTTATTTATTGTATCTTTTCTTTCGCAGAGTTCACAGTCTAGAATTTTTATTAAAAATGGAAAAGTTGTTAATGATGATGCAATGTTTGATGCTGATGTCTACATTGAAGATGGGATAATAAAGTAAGTTTCTATAATTTAAATTTTTACTGGAAAATGGGAGGAGGATTCCATTTTGAAATTTATTTCAAAGAATTATCATGAATTGTTTAAAGCAAAATTAGAGTTAATCAGTATTTTTTGTTATCAGGTGTCTATCCAGGCTAAAATCCGGTCTGAAAACTGACCCTTCACAAAATTTGATAATGGACAAATGGACCATTCACAAAATTGAATGGGGGGGGGGGCAACCTGGACTAAACCCTGGTTTTTCTAAAATCACAGTAATTAAAACAATAAATACAGCTTGAACTTCAAAAATAAGCAGAAAAGTTATGACTTAATGGACAAGATTTTTAGCCAAACTTTCTATATTATTTTATGTTTTTTAGACTGGGCTGTAGTGCTGGGGGTGCTATGGTCAGCTTACCCCCACACCCACCCACCTAGAGCAAAATTAACAGGCACTATAAGGGTTTCCATTAGAAAAAAAAATTGGGTGAGATTTCTCACACATCCAAAAATTTTGAGTGAGATTTCTGAAAGTTAAGTGAGGACATAAATATTGTCATAATTTTATTTATTTATAGTACAATTTCAATAACGCCGGTCTTTCCGTTCATTACAAATTTTAGCAGCTTGATCATATTGAAAACTTTATTTACTAAACTTTATTTACTAAAACTTTACTTACTTACTTACTAAATTTATATTTCCATCAGCTATTCTATATTTTTAGTGCTATTTCCATTTTAATGATATTTCCATCAGCTATTATATATTTTTAGTGCATAATTAATATTTTTATAGTCGACTTTATTAAAAATGGAGGCACTTCAGATCCTAACTACAGATGCTGCAGTTAATGACATGACGCATGTGCAGATCGATCCGGGATGAGGCAAGACAGTGAGGTAGAGATCAGTGTAAGCAGGAAACGGCAAAGGCTGAAGAAGGTGGTCAGATGACTAATTTATAAAACAGATTTTGGTTTTTGGCAACTATTTTCTTTTCAAAGTTGCAATTGGTCATTCGTCAAACATTCTAATCTATTTTTTTAACCGTGCTATAAAAATAAATGTACTATGTACTGTGTTATATAATGCATGAAGTTTTTAATTTATCATTTTATTCATTCCTTCTCAAATGAAGCTACATGACGTATGTTTATTTCTTAACTACAAAATCATGCAAAAGTGCTACTATTTTGGAAACTAAAATTAAGAAAATAGCTAGTAAACAGGCAACTTTTTTATGTCAATAAGGCTACTAATGAGACTATTTTTGCCTCCTGACATTGGTGGACACCTTGTTTTTGGCTTTTTTTACTGCTCCCATAAACATGGTAAAGACAACTTCTTAATCAATTTTTGCAATGAATATCAGTGGGTTCAGTTTTGAATTTCCTACCAACCCATTTCTTCTGAAATTGTGAGGCATCTAGTCAATATCTCTGCAATTAGCAATCGCCCTCATGTCTCAATCTGGAAGAGGGAGTGGTAGAAAATTCTAGGTCTCCTCAAAGGACACAAATTCTGTTGATAGGGCAGCTTCTAGAAGTACCTCTGAGAATTTTTTCTTTGGTGCCCCCTCCCCAACTTCACAATCTCCTCTCTCAGGACTTTGGCTATCATTGGGTAATGATTTGGTAGGTAAACAGTAGTGCGGCAAGGACGAATGAGGCAGCATATAACCTTATAATGATAGCACCTGTTTGTTTGTTGAGATATTCCTCTGTGCCTGGGATACACAGAGTGAGAGAAATGTATTTTGGCAGGGTAGTTTTTTTCTGCAAGATTAGATGAATTCCAATTTGCAAATAGGAATAAGTCTCTTTCGTGTTTTGTGCTCCAACGTTCTTCTCAACGTTTTGAGTTATGTCAGTGCAGGGAAGCACCACACTTCCTCATGCTTGCCTTGCTGTGCTAGTATACAGGGGGATTCAAAATTAGTTTTACAAACTTTTGGGAGGGGTAGGATACACAAAGACAGTTCAGAATCGCATAGCATTGTGGAGTCGGAAGTGTCATCTTCTTCTACCTTGTTAATAATCACTTTGGAAGGATGTTGAAGTTTGCGTTTAATTTTTTAACTAAGTTTCATAAACAATCACCTTTCCTCCGACAATTTCATCAATGTAATGAAAGAAAAAATTCTAAATTAATAATTTTTATCAAGTGCAATCAGTGAAAGATGTATTAGTTTTTGAAAAAAATACATGGTTGGAAAGCTTACTATAACTTGAACACTTCTTCTAAAGTGATTATTAGCAGGTACATGAAGATGACATTTCTTACCCCACATTGCTATGTTATTCTAAACAGTCTTGGTGTATCCTGCCACTCCTAAAAGGTTAAAAAACTAATTTCGAATCATCCTGTATACCTACTTTTGGAAACTTCCAAAGTCATATATCCCCAAACAAGATTATGATGGAAACTGTTTCATAATCGATGCATTCGGCAACACTTATTTCTCTAGCTTCAGTTTAAATACTTTTTTTTTCTTTTCTATAAGCATTTTTGATATTACAACCAGGGTTGGTGTTTTGTCCTCTTTTTTGTAAAAAGTCTGGGACACTAGACAAAATTGGAAGAAATGGACAAAATAATAATCACTGAATTAGAGTGTTGTTATGAAAAAAAAAACCCTGTATTCCTACATTTTAACAAAGATATTAATATAACATTTAAATAAAAATAATATTTTTTAATTATTCATTTAAAGTTATCACATATGAATTGTATATAACCCAATAAATTCACAAAGAAAAGATAAACTATATAGTAAAGCAATTAATTTTATGAAATACTTTGCTAAAAATTGAACTTAACAAAATAAAATAATAAATTGGCTATTAAATAGTTTATCTAATTATAGCATACTTGAAAAAAAGGGGGATTCTTTTATGAAATAGCATAAACTTAAGCATTTTTACTAAAAAAATAAAATAATTTTGTTTTTAGACTTTATTTTCTATGTACAATATAACAATATAGTACTGAAAAATAGTAAACACTTTCACAGTTGTATTTTTAAATTAATTATATTTCTAAAACTTTTATTGGAGATTGAAAAATTCCTTAATTTAATCTTCATTTGAAAATCAATCATTTGATGCTTACTAAAATTAGTTCTGCTTCAAATCTGAATCGTACTCAAAAACTAAAATAAATATTAAAATTCTGAACCCAAAACTAAAAAGAAAAATTTACTTAAAATTTACTTTAATTCACCTTCATTCAAGAGCCAATTCTGTGCTGCATAGTACATTCACAATAATTTTTGCGAAGACTGAATGAGAGCATAAACCAAAACTTAAAAGTTAACTTGTAACTTCTCTGCTCTTTTCTCGGTCATCCCGAGTTGCATCAGCACTGCAGTTGAATGCTTAATTCAGTATAGTTAAGTGTAGAAAAGCTATGTTCTTCTCTAAGTCATAGTGAGTTTCATCAGTGGTAAAGTTAGATGTTTTAGTATACTTAAGTGTTGAATTCCTTTTTTTTTCCTACAAGAAAAGCAAAGATGATTTAAATTTCAGATAAATGTGGTAGGATAAAAGATCCAATCAGATTTTCTGAAGAAATAACCAAAAATGGTAAAATTGTTGGAATGTGCTCTAAAGAGTGCTCTAGTAGCATTAGTGATAAAGCATGTAGAATATGAAACCATTTAGAAAAATGTTCCACAAGATGCAAGTGTGAACAAGACTCTGATGAAAATATATCAGATGTATACAGTTTAACAAGCTCCAGCCCCACACCATATCCTCATCGTGTTCTCAGTCTGAATGTATAAGACAGCCTTCAGTAACATCATTTGTAGTAAAATCTAACAAAACAGGCAAGTCAGAATTGTCATAGTCAAGAATCTGTTAATATCTTTTGCAAGTGTTTTCATAAACTATATGTGTATATGTATGTAGAGGGAGCAAAGCAACAGTCTCTGCATTTTTGCTTAAAAATTAATAAAAACAACCAAAATATTTAATCACTTACTGTTTCTAGTTTACAAATAGAAACTGAGTAAAAGTAGATAAAATTGAACAAAAATGGTATTTTGTCTGGGACAGTGTTTTCCAGCGTTTTTTTTTTTTTTTTTTTTTCCTTTCTCTCTCTTCCCCACCCCGGACAAAATAGGGCAACCCTGAATACAACGCCTTTTTCTGAGTTAGGGCACTAACGCCCCTGTGCATTGCTCAGCCGTAAGGCATGCTCTGAATAGGTCTTCTTCATTTTAATTGGTGACACCCAAGTTTATAGTTTTCTGACCTAAAATTTGCCACATGATTGTTCTCAGTAGTGTATATAGATTTCTGTTTCAGGATGCGGTTGATTCAGTATTTTGAACCGTATTGTTACTCGAGTTATTATAAATGTTTTAAAATAGCTGTTATTAATAATTACCTTACTCCCTTGGCTCCCCCTTAAATATGCCTCTAAAATACTAAAAAATTACTTTTTGATGTATTTGCTTCCATAAATTCCTATTTATCAAACTTTGCTTAAATTTATTGTATTATTAATTTTTAAAGCTATTTTACTTTATTCTAGTACGTGAGTCTTGGGATTTTGGTTAGTAGAACATCATTTTGAAGCATCTGCATCTTTGGTTAAAAGACAGATTATGCTTTGAAACTATTAAAAACTCGGGTAGTGATTTATATGATTATATAGGATGATGAAATGAAAATTTTATTTATTTTGGGCAAAACTCGCTCAAAAAATGGAATTGATTTCACTCATTTCCTAGTGGAAACACTGGTGAACCTTAATAAAGTTAACATGGGAATTAGTTATCCTTATCATTTTCTGCATATTTCAATTTTTTGAAAATCATTTTGATGTTTGAAAGTTTTTTAAATGTGTGGTGCATATATGTTCCTATTATTATCTGTTGCTATACAAGTGTGTGTCTTCGCGTATTGTACTGTAAGCAAAACTTACTTACTAATGTATAAATCCTTGATGTGAAGGCTAAATTAAGTTACTTTAGAAAATCCCCCCCCAATAAAAAAGAAAAAATTGTACATCGTTTGAAACAAATGTTATGATTATAACATAAGCTGTTTGAAATGATAGCATCTTAACAGATTTTGAAAAGCTATAACATCTAACTTCACTCAAGTGCTTGTGTTCAAAATGTTATTAAAAAATAACAAAATAGGCAGGATTCAATTTTTGAATATCAAACACACATTCACACATTCGTATATACATATGTTTATACAGGGTGTCCCTAAAGTGGTAACATGCTTTATTTCTTTATCTAAGATTAGTGAGCAATGTCAACTGAAAAAATGTTACTTTAAGAAAAAATTCCTCTTAAATTTTCAAACAATTACACTTTAAATTTGTATATGGACACCCATATAAAGAAATTCTAATTAGTAAAATATGCTCTGTATACACTAATGCTAATGTAATGTGTCATAAAATTTAAGAAAAATTGAAAAGCAACTAAATTTAAATTTAACAAGTGTTTTCTCTTACATTAAAATCACTTTGAATATGTTAGTAAGTAAAAATTTGAATTAATTTTATACTGTGGTACTACACTATAACTTTCATACATGGAATTAAAAGAAAATACAGTCAACTCTGGTTATAGTGAAGCTCTGGGCACGATCCAATTTCGTCCACTAAAACCGAAGTGTTCCCACCCATGCTGAACAGAGATATTGTAATGTGAATCAGGACTAAGGGTTTACGTTCACTATATCCGGAGCTGACTGTATTTTTGTTTACCAAATGTTGAATATTAAAGTTTGTTTACTATTCAGTTGCAGAATATTTTCGGCCGAACTGAATATTCGTTTTGTTTGCTGAATAGACAGTATACCGAATATTCGATGCATCCCTACTTAAAAATTTTTAAATGGGCTTTGTTTTTACCAGTAAATGGAAAATGGTTTATGATTAGTACATTTTCCTATGATGGATTATAAAGAGTTGGAGATTGTAGGTGTGTAGATTTCAAAATTAACTATAGATATGTTAGTAATGAAAATTGTTTGTATTTATAAAGAAATTTAAAATCTGGCTCTTGCTCAAACGTGTTTAAACATTTGAATTGAAGGTCAGTATCTCACAATCATTTTAAGAAATGTGCTTAAAATTTTATAGCTTTCATCCACCAAATGCTTGATTTGTTATTTTTTATCTTTACAGACAAGTTGGGAAAGATCTACAAATTCCTGGTGGTGTAAAAGTACTTGATGCAAAAGGAAAAATGGTCATCCCAGGTCTTAATTTATTTTAATCTTCAGATTTTTGTTTCTGATATTAAATCTGAGTAAGAGTTGGAGTTTAACATTTTGTGTAAAGTAATTTTCCTCCATTCAACCTATGTTTTATTTTTATTAGCATAATGCTAACTTTAAAAAAAAAAAAAAAAAGAAAAGAAAAGAAAATAGATTTTACATTGGATTACATAAAAGAAATATTTACCTCTTTTTTCTTCTAGATGGTTAGCCAAACTTTCTGTATTGTTTTTAAATTTTTGTTACTCAATTAAACTGTTGAAAACACATAAGTTTTTGTACTCGCTAATAGAACATATTATTTTTGTCAATTTAAGTTACATCTTTATAATATTAAATAATAGATACAGTGTGTGTGTGTTGGGGGGGGGGCAAACATAGGCAATATATTAAGTTTTAATTGACACAGAAGAAAGCCTGTATAGACCTATATTTATGGTTTAATGCTTTCTTCCTTTTCTATGAGCATATATTTTATTTTTTGAGGGACTATCTGCACATTTATTAAGTTTATAGATTTAAAATGAAAAATAAATGTTTTTGATTTACTCATTTTTTCTTCCTTGTATTAAGTAAAGAAAGTACTGTAATGTAACTACTTATTTGAGAAACCATATAAGTCACAATTTTGATGAAAATGAGTTTGCACTAAAAACCTACAATTTGTGAGTAGGCACAAGTTTAGATTAAAAATCCTTCAATTCAGGCCACTTACACATCTCAACAGAACAGCCTGAAGTTTTGCTGAGAAACATTTTGCTTTTTAAAAAAGTGTTTTATACTTTTCCACAAATTGCTGTTAGCAGGGAGGAGAATTTTCTGCAGAATTCCACATTTTAGTAATTTTCTACACTTTTTTAAACTACATAGATTATATAATCATGGCCGATCTCTGTATTTCATATCTGCCAACTTAAGTTCAATCTTTTTGCATCCGTTTGGTAAATGAGTATTTACTTAAGTATTTATTCATATCTCTAATGCAGTTACTAAGTACATAAATGCTTATTTTGATTTATTTTTATAAATTTTTCGAATTTGGGTTACCCTAAAGCAAGTTTTGTTACACAAAATTATGGAGAATACTTACTGTAACTAATTTCTGCAATCCCGGCTGTCTTCAAGCTTTAAAGCCATCACCTGAAGATGGACGAGATCGCCATACTGAAAGCACTGGTTTTGTTTTAGACTTTAAGCATATGTTTTAACAGATTTTAGGTGACTATTTTAACAACTCTTAACAATGGATATCCTTACTCTTTATTCCAATATAATCTGTTTTTTCATTAGTGTCAAACAGTTAAACTTATATGTACATATAGGGTGTCCCAAAAATGTAGTAACGGGCTTTAATTCTTTATCTATTAGATAAGTGGGCAATGCAAGTTGAAGAAAATTTCAAAATAAGGTCAGAAAATAAGACTTCGTTAAGAAAAAATTCCTCTCGTTCATATACTAAAAGTTACTTTTTAAATTAAAAGTAGTAAGAAGGACTTGCATTAAAATATTAAAAAGTTTAAAATACACATCTAAAATCCCATGGTAGCAGCTTTCAGTGGTGGCCACCACCTTCCTCAGCTTTTGCTGTTTCCTGTCTGCTCTGATCTCTTCCTCAGTGCCTCACTCCATCCCGGATCGATCTGCACATACGTCATATCATTTACAGTGCCATCTGTAGTTAAGATTTGCAGGGTTTCCATGTTAAGTGCATAATTGATATTTTTATAATCGGCTAGTTTTTTACTTTCATTAAAGTTAATTTCAATGGGTTGATCTTGGGCTATTTTAGAGAGAGCTGTGCTGGGTTTATTGAATTTAATACTGTTAGTGTTCCCTTTTTCTGTCTTTATTTTTTCTTTTAGTCATTCCTATATAGCACCCAGATTTATTTGAATTATTAAAGATAAAATTTATTTTATAGATTCCGGCTGTTTCATTAGTATCAATTGGGTCTTTATCACTGCAGATTCGTTTGAAGATAGTTTGATTCGGTTTTATGGGAATTTTGATATTATTCTTGGCAGATTCATTGGTTATTTTTATTGCTGCTCCCCTGCAGTAGGGTATAGCTTTAGTAAACAGCAGTTTCTCTTTTTGATGTTTGTTAATTTGTTCAAGTTTATTAATTCTATTTTTAAAGAGGTTTTTGACTAGGGATTTTGGATAGCCTGCATTTTTACATTGAGTTTTGATAAACTGTAATTCATTTCTGAAGAGGGTTTCGTCAGAGCATATTGTAATGGCGCGATTGACATGGGAACGGATGGCAACGATTTTAAATTTGTAAGGTGTTTTTGAGTTAAAGTTTACTATTTCATTATTGTTTGTGGCCTTTCTAAAAACGGTCATATGGATATTGTTTTTCTTATCTCTATTGATTTTAACATTGAGGAAGTTTATGGTGGCATTCTCTTCTATTTCCATGGTGAATTGGATGTTTTGGTCTATTGCGTTGATTTCTTTGAGGATATTTTTGGCTTCTCTTTTATTTATTATCGCAAAGACATCATCGACATAGCGAATCCAGGTATTTATGTTATTGGAAAATTTATTTAAGATGACCCTCTCCACAAACCGCATCTTCCAATCTGCAATGATATCAGAGATCAGTGATCCCATAGGGACGGCTTTTCTTTGAGTGTAAAATTTGATTAAATTGGCAATAGGAGTTATTAAGAATAAGGTTAAAAGTGCTGTTTAAGGTTGCGGAGATATGATTATTGCCAAAGCTGTAGGTGATTTGCTCATTTATCATTGTATTCATTTCTTGGAGGTTAATAGAGGAATATAGGTTGGTGACATCAAAACTAACGAAAAATTCTTGGTCATTTATTGTTATATTTTTAAGACGTTGAATAAAATCTTGGGTGGATACAAGAGTATTGTTATTGGGAGATAAAAGTTCTTGAAGAATGAGTTTTAAATATTTCTCAAGTCATAGGTAGGTCCTTCACCCTTGCTTACTATCGATTAGAGGGAGGAAGGGGTTTTATGGTCTTTATATTTAGCAAAAATTCGTGGAGCTTATGGGGGCAAAATTAGTCAAAATAGGTTGCTTATTGTTGGGCCAAGTTCCATTTTTAGTTAATTTTGACTTTATTGAAAATTTTAACAGTGGGATCTTTGGGTAATTCTTCTACTTCTAATCTTAATAAATCATCTTAAATAAATTTTCCAATAACATAAGTACCTGGTTTCGCTATGTCAATGATGTCTTTGCGATAATAAAAAAAGAGAAGCCAAAAATATCCTCAAAGAAATCAACGCAATAGACCAAAACATCCAATTCACCATGGAAATAGAAGAGAATGCCACCATAAACTTCCTCGATGTTAAAATCAATAGAGATAAGAAAAACAATATCCATATGACCGTTTTTAGAAAAGGCCACAAACAATAATGAAATAGTAAACTTTAACTCAAAAACCCCTTACAAATTTAAAATCGTCACCATCCATTCCTATGTCAATCGCGCCATTACAATATGCTCCCACGAAACCCTCTTCAAAAATGAATTACAGTTTATCAAAACTCAATGTAAAAATGTAGGCTATCCAAAATCCCTAGTCAAAAACCTCTTTAAAAATAGCATTAAAAAACTTGAACAAATTAGCAATTATAAAAAAGAGAAACAGCTAAACCCTACTGGTGAGGAGCAGCAATAAAAATAAACCAATGAAGCTGTCAAGAAAAATATCAAAATTCCTATAAAACCTAATCAAACTATCTTCAAATGAATTCTCAGTGATAAAGACCCAATTGATACTAATGAAACAGCCAGAATCTATATAAAATAAATTTTACCTTTAATAATTCAAATAAATTGGAGTGCTATATAGCAGTGGTGTGCAAACTATTTTCATTTCTGACCCCCTATTTTGTGTAAAATTTTGTCGCGACCCCTGGATAGACAGTAGACAATTTGTTTAATTGAAAACTAAGTTACATTGGAATTCTTTCTGGGAGTTGCTCTTACAGTGTGCTTTTAAGAGTGTCGTGACATCATCGATTGAAATAACGTGTTTTTAAAATAGCGCAACAAACTTATAAACCACCATAAAAATGTTATAAAAGTTGTAGCATCATAAAAATCAGTTAATGAATCAATGCTTTATTTATGCATATGGATATAAATATTTTTAAATGAAAAATACTTTAAAAAAAACTTTACACCATAAAAAGTCAATGTGAAATATGTGCTTGCAAAGAGCTCATGATTGCTTCTACGTATCTGTATTGGAAATCAAGTCGTAAGTCATCCTCTGGATTTTGGTTTGTGGGATTACGGCCGATTAGCTACGCGGGGGCTCTAGGCCGATGGGTGGGGTGCCCTCCGTGGGGGGGGGGTCTTTCTAAGGGGTCCTAACCCGTATTTACGCTAAGTTTCGGAGAAAACCACGGAAAACTCCGAACGGTTTGGTCGACGGGCACACAATGGGACCCGAACTCGGGACATCCTCTGGATCCAATCGAGATCAATGTTTTGTTTTAATGCAAAATAATTTTCAAGATCACTATGCATGATAACGGGGTTTTGAAGCCCTGTGATAACGATCACGAATATCGCGCTCGTAAAATAATTGTCAGTTTCTTCTTGTATTATTTCAGTTCTTTGAAATGAATAATTGTAGATTTTTCATATATTTGAATCTCTTTGAATTTGGCGACCCCCAAAAATTTTCTCACGACCCCCGGTTTGTGCACCACTGCTATATAGGAATGACTAAAAAGAAAATTAAAGACAGAAAAAGGGAACACTTTAACAATATAAAATTCAATAAATCCAGCACAGCTCTCGAAAATAGCCCAAGAACAACCCATTGAAATTAACTTTAATGAAAGTAAAAAACTAGCCGATTATAAAAATATTAATTACGCACTTAACATGGAAGTCCTGCAAATCTTAACTACAGATGGCACTGTAAATGATATGACACATGTGCAGATCGTTCCGGGGTGGAGCGTGGCATTGAGGAAGAGATCAGAGCAGACAGGAAACAGCAAAGGAGGAAGGTGGCGGCCGCCACCGAAAGCTGCTACTGTGTGATTTTAGATGTGTATTTTTAACTTTTTAATGTTACTTTTTTAATTTCTATACGACCTTGTACAAAAGAATTCCCTATTTGTAAAAGGTGCTCCAAACACTAATAGGGTGATGTACAAATTATATCCTAAAAACTGTCAGAGGCATGAAGATAAATGCTGACTTAAACTACTTTTCAATTGCTCTTGAAGGAAAAAAAAAATAGAATGAAGGGAACATTGAATGATTGCATTTCAGGGATCGTATAGAAATTACAAAAGAAAATATTTTTTTGCACTGTAGCAATAAACATTTATATTCAAATTCATGTACAGCCCCCAATCATCTTTGTTTAAAGATATCTCTGATACATCATGAAAGGCTGAAATTTTGTATGTCACATCTTTTGTGTATGGGGCACATTTTACTAACTGGGAATTTTTTTCTAACAGGATCATATAAAAATAAAAAGTATAACCTTTTGAAAATTAACTCAAGGAATTTTTTCTTAATGAAATCGTATTTATTTTAAGCATTTTTTCAATGTCAACTTATGTCTAATAAATAACCGATACTGCTTTTTAGGACACCCTGTTATTCGTCTGTACAATATATTATGAATCTCATTGTGAGTCATTGGCATAACTGTGTGGGGGCTAGGGTGTACTCAGCCCACTCTAGAAAAATTAGATTTTCTTTGTAGGAATGGGAGACAGCTCCCTATGGAAGAGGCTAAAACCTAATTAAATACCCAACCAAGAATACCCAAAAACTGGAGCAAAACTTTTCCAGGGGTAGGATCTCTGAGTCTGTTTAGAAAAAATATTTTAATTATGGCTTTTTTGAATATTTTTTATTAGTAGTATTTTTAAAGTAGTTGAAATTTATATTAAAAATTTTAAATTTCTGATGTGCATATTCAAGACCATGCATTATCATTTAGTGAAAGCTGATTTACATTTTAGACAAATTTTGCATATTGTTCATCCAATTCCTCCCTCCCTTTGCACCAACCGGCAAAAAATTTTGGGGGTTTTATGTGTAGGTCAGTTTCACTCCTGCATAAAGCCTACTCAGTTATGCTAATGCAGAATTACAGGGTACATTTTTTAAAAACTAATAACAGGGTGTCCACCTGTGACTAAAAAGGTGACTTTTGCTACAAATTTAGAGATTAGGCGACTTGGATGACTTTTTGGATTAAAAAACAGCATTTTCATACTACTTTCAAGTTTTTGCCTACTTTTACCTCACTCCAGGTGACTAATTTGAAAATCAGATTTCAGTTTTTGTCAACTCCCTTTTCTTTTCAAATTTGCTATTGGTCGTTCATCAAACATTCTAATCTATTTTTTTAACTGTGCTATAAAAATAAATGTACTATAGGCTCTGTTACATAATGCATGAAGTTTCTTAATTTATCATTTTATTCATTTCTTCTCAAATGAAACTAAATGACGTACATTTATTTCTTAACTACAAAATCTTACAAAAATGCTACTATTTTGGTAATTAAAATTAAGAAAATGTCCTCTAAACTGGCCATTTTCTTATGTCAGTGAGGCTACTAATAATACTATTTTTGCCTTCTAACATTGGTGGATACCCTGCAATAAGAACAACAAAAAAATCAGCACTGTTCATGATTTTAAATTGTAATTACTAAAACTTTAAAAGATTTATGGAAATGTATTTTATTTTTAATAATTGGTGTTAAATGCAAGTCGAAAAGGTAATAAGTTATGTAAAGCAGCAGAGGGTTAGAAAACAATCCTCTGTTGTAATTAATTATATCGTATTAGTTATATAATAGACTTTTATGTAGTTATTTAAAAATTTATGTTGTATGTTTCAATGTTTTAGGTGGAATAGATCCACATACTCATTTTCAAATGCCTTTTATGGGCACCACCACTGCTGATGACTTTTATACAGGCACTAAAGCAGCTTTAGCTGGTGGTACTACAATGATTAGTAAGTTTTCATATTTTTTCTTCATATAGAATTTATCTTGTCAGTACTATTCTAAAAATTTTTATTTTTAAAATTTAAATTTGTGAGCTGTCACATGTATTTTATTAAATAATTCATGTTTCCTTTCAAACGATGCAATTTATTTGAAACAATACAATAGCAGTAAGCATACTAATTAAAAATCAAATTTTTCTCATTAATCAGACATAAAAAAAAACGTATTAATGTCCATCTAAACATATTTAATTTGTAAAGAAGGGCTAGTTTTACTTAGTGCAGGAAAAAATGCATCCCCATTAATTCTTTAGCATAGTTCGCCAATCAATGAATTTATTACGGTTTTGTTAACTTATTTTCATAGATGACACTATGCTAATGTAATCATAAAATGCACAAATTTATTTTAAAATTCAAATTAATGAACCATTACATGTTCTTTATTCATTTTTCATTCACATTTCCTTACAAAAGATGCTATTTATTTCAAACAATAGGAAAGCAGTAAGCATACTATTTAAAAATCAAATTATCTCATTAATCAGATATAGAAAACATATTACAGGGTTCATACATTCCTTAAAACTCATTTTACAAAATTTAGGGTCCTTAAATTTATGTGGGACTCCTTAGAAACTCCTTAATTTTGCATTTACAATAACAATCATGATTAATGAAGTGTGCTGCCTCTGCGACCTTCCGGATATCGGTGGCCATGACCTGGTGATTTAAGAAGTATTTATATTTCTTTAACTAATTTAGAGTTCGTTACTTATGGAATATTCTGTAATAACAGAATAAAAATGATGTGAATTTTAATTTTTGTCTTTCATTTTAAGATTTTTTTGGAACATGCCTTAAAAAAACTATTTTTCCATATTCAGTTTGGATTAAAAGTTTTGTTAAAACATATTTGTAATTCTTAATGATAGTTATGTACAGTCTCCTGCTAACTTAAAATTGCATTGGTAGTCCAGAAAAAGGTGGACTCCTTAAAAGAAAATTTGGGGGTCCTTAAATACTCCTTATGGGGGGAGAGGGGGTATCACACTAAGATCTGTCCGACCAACTTTTCCTGCAAATCAACTCTCCGGCAGATTTTCTCCTGTCGTTGCCTTGATGACGACGATCTCTAACTTTTACCTTTCGGAACGAAAAAATCGGAGTCGGCCGAAATTGCAGCCAATCAGAGTACTTCTTCCTGCTACGTCATAAGTAATGTCAAGTGGCGACCACTTCTTTGTTCGAAGCTTGGCAGCTTGGCTGGATATCAGAATAGAATCGCAATCACGGATGTGCAAATAAAATTATGGCGACATTCAAATGGAGTATGGATTTAGAAATGGATTTTACAGTTGGTTATATTACAAAATTATATCTAATTATTTTATATTATCATGTTGAAATGTGCCCATTTGTGTTGCAACTGATTTGGGTCATTCTATAAAAAAACACAGATTTTCAAAGTTAGCCCCCCTCCCCCTGTTTTTTAAATGGAAATTTTGGACAGAAACAGTTGATATATACTTGTAACAAAGATTAAATATACTTTTATAAAAGAAGTAATGAAATCATATCTTATTACTGTTTTCCATACAGAATGTAAAATTAACTTTTGTTTTAAAACTATTTTTTTAATGGAAAGTCATAGAATAATTAAAAATTATATACTATACTCCAGTTCAACTTAACCTGACAGTGCGTGGAAAGGTACGAGTGCCTTATTGCGCCGTTTGTCAAGTATTCGTGCACCCTTTCTGGTCTTCCTCCCTTGTACTCTTTGACTAATTGCCCTATTTGGCGATCTATCGCCCGTCCTTCGTACTAATGCTGCTCTAGTACGTACACGTGTGGGAGTATTTACTCTCTAGGGGTGATAAGAAAGGAACGGCATTCCTTCAACCACCCCTTCTTGACCTTCCCCGTGAAAGGTACGAGGAGGCCAGAATTGTTCTGAGAAATGTCTCCCCTTTTTCAAAGCAAAAATGTAACTGGGACGCGTGTTCTTACGGGTTAATATGCATATTCTTTTTTAAATATAAAATAGTTTAAACAATTGCTATTTTTTTCGGCGTTTTCTATTGCAGTGCAAGTCCAGTCAAAAAAGAAAATGAGAAAGAAAAACAAAGAACGTAAGAAAATCCTCTAATTTAAATGACTGGATTGTGAAACTCGGAATGCTTTTTCCTTTCTTTCCCCGGAATGTGGCAATATTGAAACAGGCATCTTCTCATCGATGTGCCAGTAAAATATGCTTCTCGAGACAAATAAGGCATTCAAAGCACTGCATTGTGCTGAGAAAAGAAAAATTAAAAGGAATTGAGAATGGTCGACCCTGCCCCTATCTCACTAAGATGAAAAGGCAGTGTTCTGGTAACTAAATTAATGCATCATAAATTAGACTTTAAAACACATATGGGCAACCTCCGGCCCGCGGGTGGAAGGGGCAGGCTTTTGATCCGGCCTGAAGGGCTGCAAAACGGACCCAGTTTTCGTCTGCACCGACCCCTACACTGCTTGAACTTTTTTGTTCCTTTCAAAGATGGTCATAGAGCTCTTACATTTTTCAACGCCCCGAGTTTAAAGTTACTCCCGAAGTTAAAACTAACCCCGAGTAGACGTCACTGCCGGCAACGGGGGAGGGAAGTCACGGAATGATGACTATTCTAAAAGAAGAATTATCTTCTGTAAAATGACTATGAACGATGGGTGGGGAGGGGTAAAGAAAATGGCCTGATTAACGCCTGGGCCATGGCCCAGGGCTGTTTTGTTTTTTGTTTTAATTAAAAAATTTACAGATATTTCATAAAATATTATTTCATGAAAATTCAGTTTAGTTTTTTGTCTTATAAACATAGTAAAACAACAATGAATGTGTTTTAGTCCTGATTTATATGTTTATGTAATACAGTATTGGACCTTTTTTCCGAAAACCGGAAAGTTCCAAAAACCGGCACTTTCCCCGATTTCAGGTTTTTTTTTATTCTTTTTTTTTTTAATTTTTTTTTTTTTAAGGCTCACTGATCTAGATATCATTTTTTTCCACTACTTAAAATCTCGACTATTCGGCATTCAAGTAACCGGAAAATTTCGTCCCCCCCCCCCTCCCTTGGGGGGGAGGTCTTCTCAAATGACTAATTCCTACTGTGAATCACAGCTGTCCAAACTTAGAACGTGGAAGAGGATGCAAATGTCTAACTGCTAGAGATTATCAATAATTCCACGAATCGTTGTAGTATTAAAAAAAATAAACAGACAAAATGCTCACAAAACAAATATGACGGACACACGTTACAAAAACAAAACATTTTACAGCTGTGCCGGCGAGCATGGAAAAAAATCAGCTCCGTACCGATAGCCAAAACAGAAAAAGTGGTGATTACATATAGCTAGGGAGTCCTGACCTACTTATTTTGCCCATCTGCATTCCGATGATTCAACAGTGTTATCTCTGAACAGAAGCTCCAGAGGGAAGGAGGGAGGGACAGAGAAAACATCACCGTTTGTATTAATCATTCTCTTAGTTTAAAGAAATTACCTGTTAGTGGTTTTATTTTTAATTTACTATTATTTTTCTCCCCAGCGATGCAAAGGTATTATTGCCTTGTAACACTGCAATATAAACGAATATTATTATAAATACAATTAAAAACTTTGTTAAAAACAGATCAGTACGCACCGATCTATTTTTAGAGTATTTTTCAACATGCATTGATTATCATTCCAAAACATTTCCGATTAGATCCCCCCCCCCCCCTTAACAGCTTTGTCGACAAATATATATATATATATATATTTTTTTTTTTTACTACAAGCTTAACTATCCGGAATTTTCACTTATCCGGCATTTCTCGTGCTTTCTGGATAGTCGAGCTTTTACTTATTTAAATTGTGTCCTTTTAATTAAATGGTTTTTCCTGTTATGGGTTACGTTGCAGCTGAACGTGTTAGGGAGACAGCAGGCGGATTACTTCTCTATTTCGACGTGCCTCGGATTGTCTCGATATTTTTGTGGGGAACATTGAAACAGCTAAAGATTAATGAAATGTTCAAACAAAATAAAGAATAAATGTTTAAATGTTAGCTTTTCTCCTCTCAAAATTGTATATGATCTAATTGTAAGGTCTCGTTTTTTAAATTTTGTTTTGTAATAGTGGGCATTTTCTAATTTTTTCTAATGATTTTAATTTTCATCACGATGTTATCAAGGGAACAAGCGAGGTATATTGTTTTTGGCCATCACGTAAGCTGTATAATGTCTACCGTCTTTGTAATCCATATGCGGAATGCGGAGGCGAGCGTACGTAGCGGCGGGAGCGGGGACCATGGTTCTTTCCCGTAGCGATGGTTCTGCATATCTGACAGAATACTTGGATGCCATGGGCGCCGGCAGCATAGGGCAAGGGGATTTTTGTATGCAGTGTTTTCCCTTGCTTTTTTGCTCTTTCCAACATGGTAACCATACGTTAAAATAGTCTTTGCCCCCCCCCCCCCGGGAAATATACTGCTGGCGCCCATGGTAGATACCGCGATTCGCAGCATTGAAGTTTTATTTTACAATAAGTTTTAAATTTAATTATTTTCATTTTAAAATCTATTATGAATGCTTTACTATTTACATAATTATAAGCAGTAATTATCATAAAAGCTACTTGTACTTAAAGACCGATACTTTTTTAATTCTACTGTGCACAAAGGGTTAATTTTTCGGCAACGACCCGAAAACCGGCAAATTCCATAAACCGGAATGAGGTCGGTCCCGAGGTTGCCGGATAAAAGGTCCCATACTGTATAATGTAAGGCATCAAAATTAAAAAAAAAAAATTATAATGATTAAAAGAAAGGGATAGGGCCCGAATGCAGAGCCTTATTATAGCATGGGCAAATCGGGACTTTGCTCAGGGCCCCCGGTTTGGCAGATCATGTAAATTCGTCATAATTTTTAACTCTCGTATGCATCCCAACTCTTCGTGGGCGTTTTTTTCCTGGAGTTTAAAATTTCCCTTTCTCTTTCAACTCAGTTTTCATCCTGTATACACTGGAAGGAGAAACACCAGTGTAAGAGGAAACAATATCTATGATATCGTTTTCAGATTTTTTGGGATGCTCCTTACGTAACTTGCAGAAAGCATTCATGACAATAACCTTAGCGGAACTTCTAAGCGGTTTTCCAGCCTTATGCGGTTGGAACGTAATATAATCATCTGATACAGGGGCAGTAGCCATTATTACGGACGTACGAAAGCGGAGATAAGGAAGAAAAGAAGTAAAGAACGGAGAATGTAATGGATTTTCCCGTTCTGGCGTGGGGGAGGGTTGCTACGATCTTTGCTCCTTAAAAATTCCGCCAAAACTTGCTTTGACGCTATTGGATAGCAAAGCGTTGACACAATACACATTTTCATTTAAATAAAGGCGAAATATTAAATTATTGAGCACGCTTTCATTATATAAACATGTTTTTTTCCCCTTTACCGACGAATTTAACATAAAGAGTAGTACATATACGGAAGAACTATATTGTAAGGTCGGAAGGACACAAGGCATAGCCTTCCCCGTACTGTCAGGTTAAGCTGAACTGGAGTATAGTCTCATAATTTATATTTTTTAGAAGTTGTCTTCTATATGACATTTATATTATAATGGAGGATACAAATTATGTTTTGTTTTTATATAACATGTTGATTTAAAGCTAACACATAATTTATATATATATATTATTAAATAGTCCTTTATTTTTAACTGAAAAAACAACATAAGTGAATAAATAAGTTTCGCTTTTTAAAATCAAGAATTGGGGATATGCAAAGTTAAAGATCTATTTGATTTTGCAGATAATTCTCACGTTATCAAAAATTAACTTCCCTGCAAAGAACAGATATTGAATATTTGGTAGAAATACTGTATTCTTCTTGAGCTGCAATGATTCCAACTGATTTGCAGGAAAATTTCACTTTATCTCCAGCATTCGTTTAGAATCTTTGCAGCTGAAGACTGGATGCTTTGAACCACTCAAAATGCCCATTCTGCACTATTTATTAATGTGTGTTTTTTTAAATAATAGTTATTTGTAAAGTTAATAATATTATTAGGCTTTCTTTGTTGTTTTGGTGATACTGTGAATGTAATAAATGTAATATAATCTCAACTTTCAACCAACGATAGGGTTAACTTGACGCGAAATGCTGAGTCACAGTTAGTAAAATAACCTTCATGCCAAATCAGTGATGCGATGATTATTTGGTGTCGGAGACAGTTTGTTTACTTTTGCAACCCTTAAAGATAACCACGGCTTCAAGTCCGTCGGGAAAGTTGGTCCAGCTCGGAGTTGCTCGGATTTTCCCTTTAGTGAGATACCGGCATTAAACTCCCTAAATTTCTTTTTGAAAAATGAGTATGAACTCTGTTATTTAATGAGTATCAGATTTTCCTTTTGTCATTGTAATTTTTTTAAAAATTAATTTTGATGGGAAAGAATGCAATAATTTCAGGATGGTTTTGTGTACATGATACAGAATATTATGGTCCCAAGGTACTTCTTAATATAACAAAAGCAAGGCACTACACATGAAACATTGACAACTACTTTGTTCTTTGTACTACAAATAAAGGCTGTAAGAGTTTGGCAGCCCTGCACATGAAGTTTTTAAATTTATAATTTTATTCATGCTTTCTTAAATGAAGCTAAATAACTTATGTTTGTTTCTTAACTACAAAATCTTGCAAAAATGCTACTGTATTAGCAACTAAAATTAAGGAAATGGTTACTAAATTGGCAAATATTTTATGTCACTGAGGCTACTAATGATACTGTTACGAATTTTGGGGCAACCCACTGTTCTGGGGTTTAAAATAGTTCAAAATTTGTATTCTATGTGTCAGATAGTTAAATTTTACTTTGCATCAAAATCTATCAACTAGAACTAGAGATACGGAGGTTTGGATTTCCCTGTATTTTTTTTGTATGGCGTTTCTAGAAATCTTGAGAAATATTGGTCCTAGACCTTTGGTAACTTCACTTTTGGGGACATATTTTTGGTGCCAAATTTGGCGATATTTCGCTAAAAGTTGCCAAGCTTGCCAACATTTTGGTTATTTGGCAAGTTTCTCGCAATGGGGCTTGTAAAATTAGTTTTTCTGCATTAACATGCATAATATCCTAATATTACTCTTCTATGACATAATCAAAATTCCCTCTATGTGGAATCTTCGAGAGATGCAGTCTTCTAGGATCTCATTGTAGCTTCTGAGACACCTATAAAGGTATGACAGACAACCCCAACCAGTGTGGATTGAGCTTCTGATGAGTAAGCTGCTTTGCTCTGTGAATTAGATTGTGCTATAGAAGTGGTATTTTCGCTTGTGTTTTTGAAGCTGATTTTTAAGTGCTGTGTGCAAGTTTTTCATTGCTGCATCTTAAAGGATTGTGTATGATATCCCTTTTATATTTCCACTGAATTTTGCCTGTGGAAGTGTTTTATTTTGTGTGAGAATTACAGCATTTGTGAGAGCTTCAGTACTAAGTGGACTGTTATAAACGAGCTACTGGCCGTTAGTGCCCATGAGTTTTGTAGAGCTGATTGTTGGTTAAAGTTCTAGAAGCAATAAAGTTTGTGTTCCACCTGACAAGTGGACTCTTTTTTCTAGAACTTTCTACACCTACTGGACTTTAGAAAGACGAACCCAGAAACTAGTAGTTTCCCCTCAACATTTGGTGTCAGAATTGGGATTCTAAAGAACAGCGAACATGAACCAAAACAGCGAACATGAGTAATTTTGAATCTGACTCACGGGAGCGCGCACTGCGCGACCACGTGCTGAGAGTTGTGCCGAACATTTGGGTCCTCAAAATAAACCTCCGGCCGGTATTGGAGAAAGAAAAGCTCCCGGTGTAAAGGGAAGGGGGGTGGGTGGGTTGACAGTTGAGTTTCCGGTCTACGTTACACCTACTGCAGCAACCTTGCTCATTTCGTAGCTACCACGTGGGGAGGAAAGAAATTCTTTTCGTCTTACTGCCTCTTCCCCCCCCCCCCCAACTAGCCAATATCCATCCAAATACGTCATTCGAAATTAGGCGAATCTCTATCTGAACGCATTATTCCTTTGTCAGAATGGATTAACTGCACGTGATGGATTCAGTGTTGCCAAATCCTACGGTGGAGGGGAAAAAAAAAAGAACAAAAAAAGCTGCATATGTTCTCAAATTACCACAGATACATAACAAAAACACATATATTTTACAGCTGCGGAGCTAGTATATAAGAGAGGATGGGGAGGGGAAAAAAAAAACCTGGCCAGCTGGCTCTGTTTATTTAAATCTTAAAGATTCCAAAGCGGCAGCACGGGGGAAAAAAAAAAAAAAAGCCCAACAGCAGAAAGGCTGATAACAGATTATTTAATTCTAGTGAGTCATGACCTACTTTCCGGCTCGACATTCCAATGATTCAATTATGCTATCGCATAAGCAGAAATGCAAGAGGTAGGAAGCACAGAACTACACTCATTTTCTTTTTTTTTTAATCATTCTCTTGTATTATTTTTTATTTTTATTATTCTTCCAACAGATTCAAACACATAAATTAAAAACTTTGTTTAAAAAATACCTAAATAAAAATATATCTGTATGTACGTGCGTCCCCCCCCCCCCCTCTCCGTTTTGCCGGTCAACTTCGGATTGCTTTAAATTTTTAAGACCTTTTTTTTTTTTTTTTTTTTTCCTATTTCATTATGATGATCGGAAAAAAAAAGGGACTGGCAGCCATTCCGGCTTTTGGGTACTTCCGGATTTCGGAATTCCGGATAATCGGTCCTATGTTATACTTATATACCTAATAGGTAATTTTTATCGTTAGTTCCATATTGGGAGACCCCTGACTTCATTTAATATGAAAACATGATTATTTGATATCACTGTGCTAACATACATTATACCTTTTAAAATTTTCAAAAATTTTGTTCCCCCCCCCCCCCGGGAGACCAAAAAAATTTCAGTTAACTTTTTTCTTGGCCAATCACATCCCTGTTAAAAATCCCCTCGAGTCCCCTAATTTATTTTTATTGCATTTCAAATCTTCTGGCATGCTAAATATTGTCATCCCTGGTTCAAGCCTAAGAATCGTCGTACTGTTTGGTTCTTTTTTCTTGAACTTTCTTTTAATTATCAAATTGATGGGGAAAACATTATTTTAGTGATAAACTGAGATAAAATAAATAAAATTGGGATCTGGAGTTTTGGTAGGTTTTCTCCAAATGTAACGTGAATACGCATTAGAACCCCTTAGAAAGTCCTCCTACCAAGGCACTCTCCATGCTAGGCAGATACCCCACGTACAGGTTTGCCTTAACACACATAAACAAACAAACAAATAAAATTGGTTGAGAGACAAACTTGAAAAAACCAATTTTAGTTGAGACATACCGAGAAAAAAAGGAATTTTGATTGCGACAAACTGAGACAAAAAGGGATTTTGATTGAGACAAAAAGGGATTTTGACTGAGACGATGCTGAGACAAACTGAGGTTTTGACTGTAGCATCCCTGAAATTTATCTCTCCATCAATGGCTGAGAGGTTCTGCTATCGAAACTGGAGGGTGGGAGGTGCTAGGTTCATACCCTGGTCGTGCCTGTTGATCTAGCTGTTCGGAGTTTTCCGTGGATTTTTTTTTTTCAGAAATCGCACATAAATACTGGCTAGGATCCCTTAGGAATAGGAAGGTATTCCCCAATAGGATTAGGAACCTAGTGCAGTCAATCGGCCTTAATCCACAAGCAACCAATGAAGATTTATCTGCTATTTTTTCATTTTCTCAGGGATAAAAGTTCAGGACATTTAATATAACTATTTCCATTTCTATATAACAATATTCACCTAATTCAGTGTCTGATTTGGTAAGTAAAAGAATGCTATAGGAAAATAGTTCATTTTAAGGAAGATAATAAACTCGGAAAACTTTCATCCATGTTTTCATCTTACAAGAAATTCAAATTTATAGATAATGTACATTTATCATTATTAAACTTATTAAAATTATTATTATGAGAAGGCACATTACAATATTTATTACAATTATGTAATGCAGGCTAGTTTAATAATTTTTACTCAAAGGAAAATTGTAAATATACTTTTACTACGCTTAACTTATCTTAATCATTTTAATGAAAACTAAATGCTTACAAATATTATTTGTTACACAACGTAGTTTGAATCATCAGGATGTCCTGATGATGATATATCTACATCAATTACATGAGAATACAGTTTTATAAATAGCATTAATATACAGTTTATAACTCGGGGAGTTTATTGTAGCAATAGGTTTTTACACCTTTTTTCCTAGGTTTTTACCGGTAAAAACCTAGTTTTTACCGGTAAAAAGCCAACCCTGTTTGGAGAAGAAAATAGAAGCCAGAATTGGACGAGATAAGCAGCTCAAGCAGAGATGAAGTCGGATTTGAGGAGTTAAAAGCCATGCATGACAAGTTGAAATCTGAACTGGAGGAGAAAATACAGACAAATCAAGAAAATATGGAGAAGAAAATGCCACTCCTAGAAGAAAGTCAAGCAAGAAACATAAAAGAATTGCTTGAAGAATTTGAGAATAAAATTGAAGAAAAACTGGACTCTTGTCAAGCTGGGGAAACTACCAGAAAACATCAGGTTGTCCAGCAGTGAAACTAACACCTTATGATGGAAAGACTCCCTGGGGAGCATACAATACCCCATTTTTAATTGTTGCTAAAGTGAATGGCTGGGACGACACCGAGAAAGCGAATCAACTGTCTGTTTCTCTTAGCAGAGATGTAATTAACATACTACAAATCATCGGAGCGACAAAGATAGATTTTGATGCCTTTGCAAGTGCCTTAGAACTGAAATTTGGAGAGAAGTTCCAAAAGAGTATAGTAGAATACAACTAAAGTCAAGGATGCAAAGACCTGGTGAGACCCTTCAAGAGCTGACTGCGGACCAGTAGCGTAGCCAAGGGGGGGGGGGGTCATAATCCCCCTCCCCCATGAGGAATTTTTTGCCATACAAAATGTATATTCTTCACTCCCTTATCACACACACCTATATATATATATATATATGAGTTGAAGTAGTCATAATCTCTCCCCCCCCCCTCCCCGTTGAAAAATTTCTGGTTATGCTACTGCTTCGGACATAGATAGGCTGTGCCATCTAGCCTACAGCAGTTATCCTGATAATAATGTTTGAGAAGAAGTTGCAGTGCAACATTTAATTGAAGGTGTCCGGGACTCTGAAATTCAGAAATCATTGATCTTGGCAGATAGTCAAGATCTCGGGTCTGTCCTTGTATTCGCCATGAATTTGGATGCAGCTCACTCGGCCATGAGAAATGAGAGGTACACTGTTAGAGCTGTGTTATTCCAGGAGCCTACGGGTGGAGAAATGGAGAGATTACCAAAGACCGAAAGAATTTTTTGGTCGAAATGATCGTAACATCTTATGCGTAACATTTTGTGTGTTTTTTCATAAAGTTTTTATTTATTTTAATGGAGAGATTAGTTAATAAATTAAGGAGGCTCGAAGATCTGGTGGAACGACAAGTACAGTCAGAGTAAAGAAAAGTGAAATGTTGGAGGTGCAGTGGTGAGGGTCATTTACGAAAATATTGTGATGTACAAAAAAACTGTCGTCGTGAAGATCACGGTTATCAGTGCACCAGAGAAGCCCATGAAGAAAGACTGAAAAGAGAAGAACGAAGATTGCGGGATATTCGCAAGCCTCATTGGAAAAGTCTTGCAGTTTTCCTCAGTGGATGGCAACAGCAATTGACACTTCGTACTAGGATACGTAAATAGTTCTCCATGTCCCATGGTGATTGATATTGGAGCGAATGTAACCATCATAAAGAAAGATCTGGCCAAGAAATTAAATTTGAAGACTATCTGGACTCCACCCTCCAGACTGTGGCAGGTGACAAGATCGAAGTGGACGGAAAAGTCCTTTGGAAATGCCAGATATGAATATGTGGCATGTCACCAATGTTACGGACTCTTTCATTCTCGGACTGGACTTCTTAAAATCACTCAAATTTAACATAGACTTTAAAAATAATGAGCTCCGTTCTGACTCTGAAGAAATAGCTGCATTCAACATAAAAATTGAAGCTGTTTTACCTGTTCAGCAAATAATAGCACAGACTAATATCACTCTTTCCCCAAGAACTGATTCTATAATGTCTGGAACAGTAAGAGAAATGAAGTGTTTTACTTCCACTACGGCAGAGATCTTTAAAGAACATTTAGCTCTGTAAAAAAATATACCGGTAAAAGGAATTGTGTTGTGTTTTGGCATTTAAAAAAGAACATAACCCATGTCCATCTCTCACTTTTGCATTTTTCTCACTGTCCCATGCATCTGCACTTAACTGAGAGATCACAGTATTGCATTTATATAACTGCAGTCAACTTTTGTTTTTGTGGTCCTCCTTTTTTTATGAAAGCTTATGACTTTACTAACTAGTAAGTAGTCCCATGTACACTCACATAGACTATTTTAGGACTCAATTTTACAAACTATTTAGGTGGTCCTTATGGATTCATAAAAATGAACGTTAACTGGTACTTACTGCTTGCCTGGATCCCGTTTTAATTTACTATCAATATAAAAATTCCTGTAATTTAAACCTATTGTTAATTTTTAAGAGTTTATTTTATTTTTTCCAGTGGACTTTGCTATTGATCCTGACGCCTCTCTAACGGAAGCATATGAAAAATGGAGAAGTTGGGCAGATGAAAAAGTCTGTTGCGATTATAGTTTGCATGTTGCTGTCACAAAATTTGATGAAAACACAGAAGAAGAAATGGAAGCTTTAACAAATAAAGGTAACCTGCAACATACTTTCAAGAACTTTTAGTGGAATTTCTTAAAAAGTGTACCAAAATAGTTTTCTTATTAAAGATGGTCTCTTTCCAAATAATTATTTTCTTTCTAGGAATTAACTCCTTTAAAGTTTTTATGTGCTCTTATGAAAAAATGCAAGTACGTGACAGTGACCTTCTTAAAATTTTTGAAGTGTGTGCAAAACTTGGAGCACTCCCCCTAGTGCATGCAGAAAATGGTGATATTATTAAACATGTAAGTTTTGGAAAGAAAAAATGATAAATGTTAATTTTTTAAGCACTATGTGAGGTAACATTTAATTTTATGTACTTCATTAGTCTTTAATATAATTTTCTTTGTTACGGTGCTACTAGGAAGTATATTGCAAGGACATCATTCTGCGCATTTCATTTGTTTAAGTCAAAATTAGTTCAAAAACAAGGTTATCATGGTCTGTGCAATTGCTGTTATATTAGAAGATAGCTTCAGTCCAAGAGTCGCATCTTTTTAGTACAAAAAAGCTTCATATTCCATTATTATTATTAGAGTTAGTGCATTATATTTATTGCAGCTTAATCCCTTCCCACCCAACATCCCGTAGTGCAATGCAACAATTCCTCTATCAGCCCAGCATTGCGTATGCGTAATTTGAAAAAGGACCAATCTTTTTTGAGTTTTTCAATTCTACTAGATGGTACTAAAAGGTAATGGTTTTCATAACTTGAAATTTTTGAGTCATTTTTGAAATGCTCATTTTACTTTTTTTTTTTTTTTTTTTTAATTAGGCCTAGCTGCTAAAAATCCATGGGCCGATGGCGATGCTCCGTTTCAGAGCATTCGGTCCCGTGATTGCGCTTCATTTTCCGTGCACTTATCCTCAACAGGTTAAACCATGCTAAACTATGAACTCTTATAAACAATAAACTTGTACCTCATACTACTTTCAGTAAAATTTCTTAAGCCTAGAAATTACATCACAGAATTAGCTCAAGTGTTACTCCTTTGAAAAAATATTGCATACTAAGTTTTTTTTGTTTTGTTTCTCTTACAGACATACCATTTGTAACAGTACATAGTATAGCTCAAGACCTTTTTTTTTTCCATTTTTGTAGTTTAATGTATAGGCCCAATATGTTAATTTTAGAGCTTATGCTTCAACAGATTTTATTTATTCTCCTGTTTCCTTGCATGTTGATGTGTGTGTATTGAATAATGAGAATTGTTCTTGATTGAGTAGTTTCAAAAATACTCAAGCTGGGTCAGCTTCCAAGTTTGATAAAGCAAAAAATATTGTGATATCGTACTTGTAATTTTGGCTAAAGTTTCAATTAACTGAATTAAAATTTTAAGCATTTTATTTAGATATCTTCAGATAAAACCCAGATTCATAGTCTGTTTCATTTCTTCCATTTAAAGGTAAATGGAAGAAATAGATAACTTTAGATTACAACTTTTTCTCAAAGCTAACAACATGAACATCATGATTAAATGTAACTTTTAGACATTCATACTTGCATTTCCTTATTCTAGAATCAGGAAAAACTTCTTGCTATGGGAATCACAGGACCTGAAGGGCATATGTACAGTCGGAATGAAGATGTAAGTACTGCATGACCTATCAACATATCTTGTGTAGGATTAAAATATAGGTTTTTAAACTGATATTTAGGACATGACTATAATCTTAAGACTAGCACAAGGTCATACAATACTAAATTAGTTATTTTAAATGAAACTTTGTTTTGACCTCAATTTTTTGTCATCCGATTGCCATGGTATTATGATAATTTTGATGAAGTTATGTATCAGACTTCTTTAATTAATGAAGACAAATCTGAAAAAAAAAAAAAATTTCTCTTTCAGTAATTATTTATTTTTTTAACGCATTTTGTAATAGAATTTCCACTTTTTTAATAATTGTAATTGCCGCTCACCTTATCTGTAACAGCGGTTTTGTTCATTTTGCAGTCTTAGGGGGGTGAATTAGGTGATCTTTCAGCTTTAAAAGGTCTTAAAGGAACATGAAACATCTCAACTTGTGAAGAAGCAATTTTTGCAAAAGATTATCATTATTTTATTTACAGGTAGCGATGTAAATAAAATATTTTCTCTAGAGATGGATGCACGAGGTGAGAATCGGGGGCTCTTGCGTCTCGCAGAGAAGTTGCCTGTCTCATCTTGCAAAATTAGGACTGATTTTGTTACCATATTTTTACTAACTTATTAATACTATGCTATTGGAAATTAATAATAATTATTTATGTATAGCCACATTAGTACATATATTAGTAACCGTCGGGGACATAGCCAAGTGAGGTGATAGGGGTTTCCCCCCCCCCCAAAAAACAATGAGGAATTTTTTGTCATACAAAATGTATATTCTTTATTCCCTTATCACATGCGTACACATACATGGGAGTTACAGTAGTCGTAGCCCTTCTCGCTCTCATGAAAAATTTCTGGCTATGCCACTCGTAATTATATTAGTACATATGGGCATTTGAAGTAAAAGAAATTCAAATTTAATCCGTATATATAATGTCACACTAAAAATATAGTATTTATTTTTATTTATTTATTTCAGAAACTGCGTAAATATTATATGTATGATTGATAGGAGTTGCATTTGCTTTTAAAATTACAGTAGAGCACTGTTTATATGTTTTTCAAGGGACTGATCTGAAATGACATATAAATGAAACATTAATAAACAAGTTTGAATTAGTAATGTTAAACCTGTAATAATCAAATTTGTGTAAATATAATTGTAAATTATTTTAAGGTACTAGTAAATTACCTCATATTAGCTTTTACATTCGAAACAATTGCTAGATTTAGTATTAATGTAATATACAGTGAATAACAATTATGAGGCATTTTTGTTAAGACTTTGAATTTAATAAATCATTCATAATCACCTGATGTGATGTGTTTGATTATTAATTAAAGCATTACAGATTGAATTAAGTTAATGAAATGTTTTTTCCTTTGTGTTTTGACATGTTCAGACCTCTATGTGGGTGATAAGCTTCGCTGTGTGATTTTATCAGATGTTACCAAGTATCATTATTGTTGGAAGATGGTTTCAAAACTTCTCACTTCTGCTGTCTTCTTTTAATTCTATCCTTGTTGAAAAGAGAAAAAATATCGAATTAATGTTCTGGTGGTCTCCTGAGTGCAATATTCATGTGCTCTGCTGAGTTTTGCCCAAAATATAAAAATTCACGTGGGAAATTTATTACAGGTGCGGAGCTCAAGTGAGCTTCCATGCAAATTAAGGCCTGGTTTACTTGCTGAAGTTACCTACTTGCATTTAGATTTTTTTTTATGATTAGCTTACTTTTGTAATGATCAATAGTAGAAGAATTTACTTTTTAAAAATTTACTCCATCCCATTTCTAAAACCAAAGTGTTTAAATTCAAATTGCTAATTTTTATTGTTAACCTAATATAGAGACAATTTCTTAATCTTTTTAAAATAACTATTCGCTTTTTATTTATTAAATAGGTTGAAGCTGAAGCAACTTACAGGGCTATTATAATTGCTAATCAAGTTAATTGTCCTCTTTATGTTGTCCATGTGATGAGTAAAACTGCTGCAGATATTCTTGCAAATCTAAGGCAAAAAGGTAAAAATTGCAAATATCCTTTTAATGTCTTGTTCTCTTAGCTTAAGAAAAATTTGAATTATATTAATATTAAATATACATGAAATATTTTATGAAATATCATTTATCATCTAGTAACTTTTTGAAATATTTTATATATCTTTAACAATATAGTTATTTTATTGGTGTACAGGGTATGTATTTTAAGTAATGAGAATATTTTTGTCCTGACGTGATTGTTCACCAGAGCGAGTTTAGACTGGTTGAAGTCAGCAGTAGATGCTTTGACCTCAAATGTTCCACTCGCCAGTTGCCTGCAATCTTTGGTGGAGGCAAGATCACGGGTAGCACAGGGCTTGCAAATAGTTTTTTTTTCCCTAAAAGTCTTTTTTTGTTAGAGCTCTCTAAAAGTCCCTTTTTCGCGTAAATGGTCCCTATTTTCTCTTTTTCGTCACGGATTCTAGCCATTCCGAAGTCACGCGGTTACGAACTCGCCCTCTATTGGACGATGAAACGCCAGTTCGGTGACGTCATACTCCTTTCTTTTACAAGATCGAAGCAACATCGGCGTGTGAACAAAGGAATGTATCGTCTCTGCTTGTGAATCGGCTGGATGACCCTGTATTTTGTGTATTGAACTCTACAAATATAATCAGTATTGGAAGTAAGTAATTTTTTATATTCATTTTTATGAAAATTGTATTGTAAGATTTAATTTTTTTTAGGAGATTAGAGGTTTTATTTTTTAGAGGTCCTTGTCACACGCAACTAAACAGATTGATATAGAAGGCATGGAGGAATTTTTCCGGTTACCATTAAGACAGTTTTTCGCTGTTTTTTTATTTTTATGAATTGATGGATATCGCAGAATTAAACAAATGGCATATCTAA
The DNA here is from genome assembly GCA_038373885.1 of Cheiracanthium punctorium. Lineage (NCBI taxonomy): Eukaryota > Metazoa > Arthropoda > Arachnida > Araneae > Cheiracanthiidae > Cheiracanthium > Cheiracanthium punctorium. The sequence goes on along the minus strand of JAWZYV010003565.1, from coordinate 151,328 downwards.
AAATTCTACACGTGTTGCTATCGCTGATTATGTCTGGGAATAATTCTCCGTCTGCACTCATTTTTGTTCTTTAGTTTCTGGTAAAATACTGCAAAATCACTTATTTTTGCGATCCCGTCGTCATCGCAAAAATCAATGCCTCTCGAAATACTTTATTTCCGTTCATAACTGACTCTGTTCAACTTTCGGCTCTGCTCATAATTTGCGAAATTTTCAGCCCGCGCCCGTGATTTTAAGTAATTTACGGGAACAAATAAATTAGTTGCCCACACAGTGGTGTTTATTGAGAATGGGGAATGAAACACTAACGAGTATTTTTCTCTTGAAGGAAAATTAATTTTATTGGTTTTAACAGGACCCTTCAGCTTTGTTTCTCATCCGCTCTGATGCTGTCAGGGAATTCTGCTTCCGTTTTAAAAGCCACTTGCATTCATACGCGCGTTGGAGTGACGTCACGCGGTTCTGAATAAAGCGCAGAGGGAAAATGTTTCAAGCTATACAGAAATTAGAAATAATAAAGTTTTAGCATGGCAATTAAAACATGTTTTGAAACTGGGGCAGTATTAATGCGAAAATAAGTAATTAAATTAGGTATGTTACAAACAAAAAAAATCATATAGATACCCTTTTTAAAACAGACTGTTTAAAAGTATTTACAATTTAGTAAAAACTTAATATTTTAATGTTAATTAAGAGAGGCATTTTGCTGGAGCCATCTGTTATTGAATTTTGTTGTAAATTTGGTACTAAAATTTTTCAGGGGGAAAAAAAGAAAACAGTTAATCCACGGCTGGGTATTTTCACAGATAATCCGTTGATTATAGGCCGGAAAATACAGTACTGTAATTATTATTTATATTTGCATATTTTCTTACAAATCAGTTCTAATGTTTCACAAAATCATTTTAACAATGTTAAAAAATACTAAAATTTTTGCAACTACTCTGTATTAGCCGAGTACTTGGTCAAAATTTGGCTAAATACCGAGTACTCGGTATATCTCTAATTTTTTTACTGAAGTAATTTTATAATATTCTGAGTATTGTGCTACTTTTGATGATATTTGCACTCTATTTGACAAAAATCATCAAAAATGTTGTTCGCACATTATTTTATACCATGGGAATTTCAAAAATTCCCTTATCCAAATCTAAATGGTGTGAATAAATAAATATATTTCTTGTAATTTTAGAACAAATTTTACAGAACTGCAAGATTTCTTATTTTTTTCTTTTTTAGTTTCAGGTGTACTATGGGGAACTGTAAGCTTCTGACAGAATGGTTAGAACGAAAAGATGACACTGGCTGTAAAATTTCAACCTGGGGGAAAAAATTTTCTGAAAATGAGCTGCTTTGTGTCCTTTGTGATACAAAAATTTCTGTGATCAAGGGATTTAATAAAATAAAGCAACATTATGAAACTTGAAAGCACAAGAAAAACATGTCCATTAAAAGTAACCCATGCCAGATGCAGCTTTCTAAAACTGATGAAAACGTTAAAGTACAATTAATCTGCAAAAATGATGCTGCTTTTTCTGCTGAATTGATATGGTGTTTAAAAATTGTTGCTTCAAACATGTCTGCAAGTTCTTCACAAGACATAACTCGTGTTTAAATCAATGTTTCCTGAAGGTGTTCATGAGAAGTTTTTGTTAAACCCGACTAAAGTGCGTTATTTGATTAGCGATGCTTTGGGACCATATTTCAGAGACCGTTGGTCAACTTTTGCAAGAGGCGCATTCCAAGCTGAAAACTGCTTTGAGGAAGAAGGATCTTGCTGCAGCTACAGTTGCACGAAGTATTCTCGAAGGAGCCTTGAAAACAAACAAAGCATGCGACAAAAAACGTAAAGCTATATCCACATTAGAAAAAAAAGACTGATTCAGTAATGACAAATTATTTTTCAAAAAAACCTCGTACTATGTGAACTGCTTATTGTATCTGTGAGTAATCTATAAAATCTGTGATGCACCTGTATCTTAAAAAGAAATACATATGTATGTTGTAAGAGAGGCTCTGCATTTCTTTTTTAGGACTACAAATTAGCTATGCTTACAAAAATCTAATTAGTATTATACGTTTTTTCTTAAAATTGTAATGCATTCATTTCTCATTAAGTGTGTTTAATTTATTAATTTTTAGATACAGATTTAAAAAATCAGCTATGGTCTTACAGACCTACATAAAAAGTAAAACTTGTCTGCAAACTTGAATAATTTCTTCAAATTTTTTTCCAAAATAAGGCTGTATGCCTTCAGAGTCCTGTATCTCTACCAACAGCTAAACATACTATTCTAAAATAGCTAAAGTTCATATTAATGTTGATTATTTTGTAAAATCAAACATAGCAAATATGATTTATTAACCATTAGTGTAAAAAAACATTTATTAGGAATGTTACGGGTTGTGTTCTACAAGGTCTCTTTTTAGTCTCTTTTTTTTAAGAATTTGGTCTCTTTTTCTCTAGAGACATCGTTGAAAACTGTTGTGAGCACTGATAGCATGGACATCTGTAAAAAAGTGAGTGCAAACTCAAAATGCAGCAAAGCATTGAACAGTGTTACATAATCAAATTTTGTGCTTGCCTTGGATGTGGAAGTGTTAAAAATATTGAAGTGACAGGTCAACCAAGTTAACACAGAAATTACTGCCAAATGGAAGCTCTATCATGACAATGAGCCATCTCACACCTGCTTCGTAGTAACAGAGAACTATGGAAAATGGCATTGTAATGATTCCCCAGCCTTCCTGCAGCCCCGATCTTGCTCCAGCAGAATGTTTTCTCTTCCCCAAAATGAAAACCCGTCCTCAAAGTATGTCACCATGAGACCCTGGATGGTGTCAAAGTGGCTTGCATGCATGCTCTCAAGGATGTTTCAGTTGCTGACTTCCAGGGAGCATACGAAGAGTGGTAAACTTGCTTGCAGAAGTTTGTTGATGCTGAAAGAGCATACTTTGAAGATACTTGAGTTTTGTAGTGATATCTCTTATTAGTTTCTTAGGAATTTATTCTTATTACTTAAAATTGCTCTGTAATTTTCTAAAAATCTCTTTCTGCGAATAGGGAAACAATGCAAATGAAATTTGGATCTGTTTTGTGCACATCTTCACAAAATGAAATCGGCAAAAACATGTCCCAGGGATGTATGTGCATTTTCACTGCATCATGCACCCTACCTAGATTAGTTGAGTTAAATTTTGTCAGTTAGTAAATTCACTAGTTACTTAAGAGGGGCAAATCCCCCCTAATTTAACTGATTTTGAATTTGCAGAAAGGAGGGTAGAGGGGTTATAATCAGGATTGTATTCGATTATGAAAAGTAACTATTTCTTTTTTTTAAATGTCCATATTCTAAGTATATATACAGTAGGGGACCAGAAATCTAGAAGACCAGAGAAATCTGGAACCTTTTTTACAATAAACTTTTTTTTTTTACAGATTTTCTACTTCTTCTCAGATTTCTTTCTTTCTAACTTTTTCTGTTAGCACAAATAAACAGATAGCATTTTCCCTTTTATTCCTCTTTTTCTTTGAAAGACAGTTTGCAGCTAAATATATGTAAAAATAAGCAACCCTATTCATATGGGGGAGAATTTCGTCAATCATGTGAAGCGCAGGGGAGAGCATGTGCCAAGATGGGTGCCTTCCTTCCCTTTTGCTTTGCGATCAGCAAGTTGCTGTTGAAAGCATTTTCAGGGATATAGTACTCTGCTTTTATTGGATAGTTCCACAATCCTGCAAGACAAATATCCCCCCCAAAATATTATTACAGATGGGCTGGATTTGGAAGTAACAGGATGTCTCATAGTCATGGTCAAAACAGCTTTTGTCTTTTGTAAAGAAAGGGAAATTTTAATTCTTGGAGGGAAACTTTACTGGAAATCTGGCAATAATGACTGTGAATAAGAATTGTCAAACTGGACACTAGACTAGAAGGAGTAGACATACGATTAGTTCCCAGTTCTGTTGATGATAGTTTACAGAATGGCACCAAAGCGAAAGCATGTGTCATTAAGCATTTCTGATAAAGTGAATTTATTATGCAAACTAGATAGCAGTAGTAGTGCTTTATGCCAAGAATACAAAATCACAACGTCTACAGTGTATGACACAAAAATCAAAAAGAGAACTTATTAAAGATGTTCACGGGAAGTAACTGTCTGGAATTTATGACAAAGTGGAAGACCCTGCATATCTAAGTGCCCAGATATGGATAAATTTTTAATCGAATGGATATGACAACGAAGAAATTTCTGCTGGATTGTGTTACCATTATCACACAAGCTAAAATGTTCCACGAACAATTGAATATCACTGTACCATGCAACTACACTACTGGATGGTACAATAAATGTAAAATTCGTCATGGACTTAAGCTGGTAAAAGTATGTGGTGAACAAAATTTGGCAGATTTAGAAGTGGCAGAAAATTTCACAGAAAGGATTTCTGAAAATCTGAGCCCAGGACAAATTTTTAATGTGGATGAGACTGCTCTGTTTTGGCGTTATATTCCCTGCAAAATGTATGTCTTTGCAGGAGAAAATTTAGTATCTGGCTTCAGAGACTCCAAGGAATGCATTAGTCTTGCCCGCGCGAATGCTCCAAGTATTCATAAAAGTAAGTTGCTCATGATTGGAAAAAGTAAAAGACCACATGCACTAAAATCGTCAAAGTTATCCTGTTCATTATCGACACAACAGAAGAGTGTGGATAACTGCGGATATTTTCAAAAATTGGTTTGAAAGTATTTTTGTGAAAGAAGCTTGCTCCCTCTGCAAAAAGTAGGACTGCCAGATGATTGCAAGATTTTATTGCTGTTGGACAATTGAACAGCACATACAGCATCTGGTAGACAAAGCAGACAATGTCTTTGTATACTATCTTCCACTCAACTGCACATCAGTTATTCAACTTCTGGATCAAGGCGTGTTGAGAGCACTAAAATGTGCTTATAAGACAGAATTCTTAAAGCACATGTTGAATGCCTACAACAATGGTATAAATATCCTGGAATTTCAGACTGGATTTACGATAAGATGCAATATGGAAAGTAGCCGATGCGTGAAAGTCTCTCAAAAGTGACGTGATGATGCACTCATGGCACAAAATATGGCCCCAGAGCATCTTTTTTGATAGAGAATCATGCTGACTTTGGGAAATTTAGCATTTCTACAGAAAAGCTTTTAATTTCTGATTTACTAAGCTATGCAAAGGACAGTGTAACCCACTAATTATTTGACAAAGAATGTATCCAAAAATGCTTACAGGCTGAGGTAAATGTTCCACAACTGTCCACCAACTCGCTGATGAAGAAATTATACATTTAGTGTTGGACAAACCAAAATGTGTTCATGAAAGTGAAAACAGTTCAGATGATTCTGAAGAGGATAACACACCTAATGTCTCTATAGATGTATATATGAAAATGACCAAAGACTTAGAAAAAGGCATTTATTTAGAAAAAAAAAAAAAGAATTTTATTTCTGAAGAGCATATTGTAAATTTGGAAAAAATTGAAGTATAATTAAAAAAAAGCGAGATAAAATGAAGCAATTTAAAATAACAGATTTTAATATATAAAAAAAGTATGTTGATTAATTTTTATTTTTGTGTATTTATTAGTATTACATTACTATTAGAACTTGCGTGGTAATTTTCAATATCACATACGATAAAAATATTCTATGCTATTATAGTACGACTAGCTTTTAAAGGGGAGAAAAATGTGTACTCTTCGTGCACACGCATGGCTTCCAGAGCTGGTGATTCATTATTCCTCCGCTTCTCTCCCTGTTAAATGTAAACAAAGATAAATGCGATCTGGTCTGTTTGATGAACTTTTTTTTTCTTCCCACAGAACTACAGTGTGGAGAAAGCTTGGGTTGCATAATAAACCACTTGGCAGGTCAACGAGCAGAGGTGGGGATTGGAAAAGGGTGCAACTGCTGTATGGGTCCTACCTTGGAACGTCGAATGAAAGTTTAAAGTTATATATATTGCATATTTTCAGCCTATTTTAATTATAGTAATTGTCAAATCCGTTGTAAATAATTTTCACTCAGAAACATTGCTTCTGAATTTTCTAATAGTTTTTACATAAAATGTTTAACATACTGTATTATTTATTTTATCAGAGATATATAATAATGTACATATATTTAAAGCTTTTATTTTATAGAATTTTAGTTAATATTAACGTCATAATGGATGCTAAAATGTGGTAGGACCTATACTACAGCTTATCCCGGAAGACTTCTGGAAATCGGTAATGTTCACAGCCGGTATCCCAAAATCCGGAATGGGTGTGGTTCCGAGCATTCTGGATTTCAGGTCCCCTACTGTATATGTATATTTTATTTTCATTATAAACTCGTGTCTGGTTTTTCTGCAAATTTAATTCTCTATTCACATTCCATAACATTAAGTTTTAAGCATTTGAAATTTAAAAAAATAATCAATAGCAAAATTTCCATTTTATAATTTACTTTTTAAGTTAAATATAACAAATAAATAAAATATTTTAAATTGTTTTTCTTTAGTGATATAAGACAAGCTTGTACGGGGCTGTATGCAAAATGACTTTTGTGTTTATTTAATCTTTATTATTTTTCATGTAACTTTATAATTTATTGTATAGGTCTATGATGAGTATTTAAGGAAGAAAAGCCTACATCAGTGTTTTTGGACACCACACCCTGTATAGTACTTAAAAAAGAAGTAGACAAGATTATATTTTTGTTTCCTTCCATTGTTGATAGCAGGAGATCTTTTGACCATTTTCACCTTGACTGAACAACCATAGCAACTCTCCAGGCAGGGAGGGAGCACAGCAGAATCATATAAAAAGGGAATGCAAATTCAATAATAACAACACAGCATTCCTTATCATGCAGCAGGAGCCCCCTTCCTCAAATTATTTAAGTCAAGTGACTGTGATCGTTATATATAGATTGCTGTTCTTCAACCCCTGTATGCAACAAACATGGTGTGGGCAAAAAGTTCGTAAAAACTTTAAAAATTTGTAAAACCTGAAAAATAATCAAAATAAAAATGGTTGCAGGTTTAGCAACAATAAATTGAATGATATTTTTTTTTTTTTTTTTAAAGATACGAAAAAAAATTAATTGAGGAAACAGCAGATAGATGGCATTTTGTGCATAAGTGAAAGAAGACTCACAAATAGCAAAAGTTTTACCAAACCATTTATTAAATGATTTTTTGGTAGCTGTATCACATTAGAATTTGAAGAATTGTGCATATATACAGATTAATGTTTTTTACACTTCGTTTTATGCATTAATGGTGGGAAAATAAATCACAAAATTCAGTTAGTGAACATCAGTGGAAAATTTTGTTTCGGCAAATTATGTTCTCAGGGGTCAATACAGACTAAAATTGGGTCAGTTTTGCAGTCCCTTCACAAAATAACAGTCGATTAAAAATGGCCCTTTCACAAAAATGCAATCAATTAAAACAGCACTTTATTGGCATTTTACCCTATATTTTAATTTGTTTTATCAATTATTTTTAAAAAGGTGACTTTTAAATTTGGGTATGGAAATTCACGAAATTAAGTATTGAAATGCAGAAAAATGGGATCCTGCAAAAAATTCCTGGATCAACCCCTGGTTCTACTACCTATTGCCCCTGGGCAATGCTGGGATAAGCAGCTAATAAGTTTATTAAAAAGGAAGATTTCTTTATAATTTAATCTACACACAATTTAAATTGTATTAAAATTCAACAATTTTTTTTCTACTTTAGGCTATGTTGTATATGGTGAAGCCATTGCTGCAGCTCTAGGTGTTGATGGTTTAAATGTCTTCCATAAAAGCTGGCAACATTGTGCTGCATTTATATTATCACCTCCACTCCGAACAGATCCTTCAACACCATTGCATTTAATTCGGCTGTTATCTAGGTAAACATGAAAACTTCATCAATTTATATGATTTTACTGAAATTTTAGACTGTATTTCTAAACCTGCTAGAAAAACTGAAAGCATGAAACCTTTTCAGCGTTGGGTTCTGCTGGAAGTCGCGTTGCTGGTCTCATCATTATAGTTTTCTGTATCATCATAGATCAGGAAATTTTTCAAACTTAAGCGTTATACCGTGTGATTTTATAGTATGGGATAAACTTTGAGAGGTAGTACAATTTGCTGCATTCATCAGATCTGCGAGTATACTGTTGCACAAGAATGTTTGGTCAGAGGTGACATGTTGAGGTGCTAACACAAAAACAGACATGAAAAGAAAAACATTGGCTGTTTCCATTATCATTTTTAAGTACTTCATTGCAACAATATTTACAGTAAATCCTCAAAATGGCAATAAAAAAATGCGCCCTCTTTTGATGTTTCTTGCAAAAATTTGGAAGTTTCAAATGTAAGTATGTGATCCAGATCATCATACATGCAAATTATTAATATCCTGTTTTATTTCTAATCGGCGTTTAAGGTGAGTTCAAAAATTATTTAGAAGAGAAGCTAAAATGCTATAAAAAAAGCTTTAGCAAAATGCTAAAAAGCCACAAAGGGGAAAATGCCATCTCATACAATTTTTCTCCCTATTGCTTTTGCAAAAAAAGAGAAAATCCTCTGGTTTCATTTTAGCATTTGGAAAAGTCTTTTGTATTATTCCATAAATTTGACCATATCTTAAACCCGGTTTCTAATTTTAATTCTAACGCAGATTCAAAATTTTATTTTTGTTCGCATTTTGTGAATTTCTCAGTCATTTAATGGCTTCTTGCTTGCAGCTGCAATACATTTTTGGCAAACTTCCTTGTTTGCATATTTTTATTTATTAGATCCAAATAGCTAAAATTACTCATTCAAGTCAAAGAACTTTTCCAGCTGCATGTGAGTTAATTTAATAAAAAAATTGCTTCATGTCTGCCTGACCACCAGGGCTCCAAGTTGTTTGGGCCTCACCATGGCACAGTGGTTATGCTATTGAAAATGGTAGATGGCCGAAGTGTGAAGGTCCCTGGTTCGGGTCCCATTGTGTGGCTGTCGATCTAACGGTCTGGAGTTTTAGTAGGTTTTCTCCAGATGTAACATGAATACACATTAGAACCCCTTAGAAAGTCCTCCTACCAAGGCACCCCCCTTGGCAGATTGCCCTAGTGTAGCATTGCCATAATCACACACAACCACAACCAAGTTATTTGGTTGGTATGTCTACAAGCTTAAAAATTAATCATATTACCCATAACATGTGTTTGTGTTGATTTTAACTCTGTGTGTTGGTGCTACTGTTTGGCACTAGCTGCTCCTCCTGGCTTACATCTCACCAACAGTATCTGGAGCTCTTTTGGTGTATTCTCCACTTTGCTTGTTGGTCAATAAACTAAATTAACTTTTGCTTCTTGGGACTCAGCCTGCCACTGAACCACTATCTGTTGTTATGATAGCACTTAATTTAGATCCCTAGTAAAGTACAGTGGAGCATTGTTTCTACGATGCCAAAGGGACTGCCAAAAAAGTCGTTTAAACGATAACCTCATACAATTGATTTTCACTTCTAAAACTAGAACTGGTTTTGTTTTCACTTAAATTTGTGTAAACCCATTAAACATTAAAATTATAATCTTAAACAAACCAAAACAAAGAACAGAAAGGGAAAAAAATAGAGTAAGCAATTTAAATGTAAATTTTGGTGCACCAAATTAGTTTTTTAACTTTAATAATTTTACGTTTGTACCAGGAGTAAAAGTATGAAACTGGAATTTCCCTATAAATGATGCTAGCCATCAGTTTAGTGACCGCTTCCAGCTGACGAAGATTTTCAAAACCCAACAACCCATGTTTCAAGTGGTTCAAAAAATTCAAAAGTTGTGATTTTGACGTGAGAAACGAATTAGAAGCAAACAAAAAGAGCATAGATGACCACATAAAATCTATTATGAGTTGGTGAAACTGTTAACACTGATCACTACCAACAGCAAATGATCAATTTAAATCTAGCATTACGTGAAAAAATGACTGGAATATGGAAAAAGGCAACACAGTCATTTTGTTCCACGAAAATGCTCCTTCACACAAACAGCAAAATGGGTCAGAAATGATCGAGGCATTCAGTTGGGAAATACTAACACATGCAGCTTATTTCCAGACTTGGCTCCATTATCATCTATTCACATCACTGGGACATGCTCTCTCTGAACAATGCTTCAATGCATATGAAAATGTACGAAAATGGCTCGATAACTAGTTTGCTTCAAAAGAACTGTTTTTTGGCATGGCATTCACAAACTGCTGGAGAGGTGGAGAAAATGTATAAATAGCAATGGAGATTATTTTGGGTAAAATATTTATCATTTTCAAACAGATGTATAATTTTTACAATTAAATTCCTGGTTTCATACTCAGGGTGTCTACCGCTCTGGAAAGTCTAAAAAAAGCCGGGAAATTGGAAAATGGGTCCAGAAGGTCTGGAAAAAAACGGGAAATTGGATAATGGGTCTGGAAAATTTACCAAAAGAATTTCTCTAATTGTCAGACTCAAAACAGAAAACAACTGCAATGCATTTTTCGGACTGCAAAAGCATCAAGCGGTGTGTTTGTATAAGGAGGAAAAAAATGGGGGCTCATCAATCGTGACAGGAAGGTAAAAGACAAATTAGCTTACTTGGTGACTTATGGCTTAGGACCATATTTCCAAGAACAGTTAGTTAATTCTATCAGAAAGTGTGACTACTTCTGTATCTCAAATGATGAAAGCTTAATCCTGTATACTTCAGTTAAAATTGATTTCAAGAAGTTGTACAAAATATGCAAATGTAAAGAGAAGGGAGGGGGCATTGTGCAATTTTCCAAAGTAAAATGCATTGGTCAGGAATTTTTTTTCCCGGGACCTCCCAAAAGTCAGGAAATTGACTTTCAGAAATTTGTTTGACACCCTGATACTACTACACCTGGTAAACTGTACTTAAAAAAAACTGTCTGATTGTTTGAAATGATGACTGAATTGAGTTCTAATTAATGATGTACAATGAGTCAAGATCCTAAAAAGTTATTTTAAAGTAAAAGGACGGACTTGCATTAAAATATTAAAAGGTTAAAAACATATTAAAATCCGACGGGTAGCAGCTTTCAGTGGCGGCCACCACCTTCATCAGCCCCTGCTTCAGACTGCTCTGCTGTCTTCCTCAAAACTTCGCTCCATCCCGGATTGATTTGCGCATGTGTCATGTCGTTTACAGTGCCATCTGTAGTTATGATCTGCAATGCTTCTATGTTAAGTGCGTAATAGTTATTTTTATAATTGGCGAGTTTTTGGCTATCATTGAAGTTGATTCTTATGGGGTGTTCTTGGGCTATTTTAAAAAGTGCAGTGCTGGGTTTATTGAATTTAATATTGTTGTGGTGTTCCTTTTTCTGTCTTTAATTTTTCTTTTAGTCATACCAATGTAGCATGCTGATTTATTTGAATTATTAAATGTAAAGTTTATTTCATAAATGCCGGCGGTTTCATTAGGATCAATGGGATCTTTATCGCTGCGAATGCATTTGAAAATAGTTTGATTATGTTTTATTGGTATTTTCATGCTTTTCTTAGCGGCTTCATTTGTTATTTTTAATGCCGCTCCCCTGCAGTAAGGAATGGTGGTAAATTTCTGTTTCACTTTTGATGGTTGTTAATTTGTTCTAGTTTTTTTATTAGATTTTTAAAAAGGTTTTTGACGAGGGATTTTGGGTAACCTGCGTTTTTACATTGAGTTTTAATAAATTGTAATTCATCATTGAGGAGGTTTTCGTCGGAGCATACTGTAATGGCGCGATTGACATACGAAAGGATGGCGGCAATTTTAAATTTGTAAGGAGTTTTTGAATTAAAATTTACTATTTCATTATTGTTTGTGGCCTTTTTGAAAACTGTTGTATGGATATTGTTCTTCGTATCTCTATTGATTTTAACGTCAAGGATATTTATAGTAGCGTTCTCTCCTATTTCCATGGTGAATTGGATGTTTTGGTCTATTGCATTTAATAATTCAAATAAATCAGGATGCTACATTGGTATGACTAAAAGAAAAATTAAAGACAGAAAAAAGGAACACCACAACGATATTAAATTCAATAAACCCCATGGATAACACCCCATAGAAATCAACTTTAATGATAGCCAAAAACTCGCCATTATAAAAATAACTATTACGCACTTGACATGGAAGCATTGCAGATCACAACTACAGATGGCGCTGTAAACAACATGACACATTCGCAAATCGATCCAGGATGGAGCGAAGTTTTGAGGAAGAGAGTAGAGCAGTCTGAAGCAGGAGCTGATGAAGGTGGTGGCCGCCACTGAAAGCTGCTACCCGTCGGATTTTAATGTGTTTTTAACATTTTAATATCCTAAAGTTTTTTCACTGGTATTGTAGCAAAGCAAAGAAATTCTTAATGTTTCAATGCAATTTATGGCATATTGAAAAGATGGAGGACTTGGATGGATGGCTTGACATTCCTCCTCATCTTCGCTGTCATTATGCTATTCAAACTGGGAGTTTTGAATAAGCTCATCAACACTGCAAATTGCTGACGTTGTTACATCCTCATCGTAATCCATGTATTAATAAAAGTCTCTGCTCTGAGCTGATTCCAATCATCTTCAGTGATTATTTTATCAAAATTTTTATGTGCAAATCCTGCTTTTATGAAACAATCTTTTATTGTCTTTCTTACCTCAGACCAAGCCAACAAAATGATATTCATTGCATAGCTAAGGTTTTCAGCACCCAGGTACAACTGCAAATTTTGCACCTCCTCCTATTTGTCAAAATGTAGTGGGGAATTTTTTTATATACAATTTGGCTGTGTCTGTGGTCAGATGCCCCTCCTTGCCCCCTGTAGCTATGCCACTGTGCATGGAGAACTATTCAGTGCTTCAGATAATGAGTCAAACTGATTTCTGTAATGCATTTTTAGATTCGTAATCGGGCACAAATAACAAATCTGAAGCACACCTGTGCAGTTTGCAGTGAAGAAGATAACATATTTTCAAAAAAATTCCCGTTTTTTTTTTTTTTTTTTTTTTTTTTTTTTAAAGGTGGAATAAAATATGGAACCATGTTTGATATAACTTTAATTCATTGTTTATTATAGAGGGTGAGGGGGAAGCATGATTTTGATTAATGTCATGCTATAGTAATTCAATTAGCTCAGAGTGAGGCAAATTACAACATATAAACAGGAAGTAGTCACCCTGTACTTGTCTTTTTATTTTCATGATAACCTGGAAATTCTTAAAAATCATCTGTAAAAAATAGATATGAACCCTGTTGTACCTTCTAATCCACCTTAAATATTAAAAAAAAACTGATTTACTAAATTTTATATTTTACTAATATTTATGCCTTTTAGTTCATCTTTGAATAGAGAAAGCCTGATTAACATATATATTTATTTACTGCTTACTTTTAGTGGTGCTCTTCAAGTTACTGGATCTGATAACTGTACATTTAATTCAGCACAAAAAGCTCTTGGAGCTGACGATTTTACTAAAATTCCGAATGGTGTAAATGGAGTAGAAGATAGAATGTCTGTTTTATGGGAAAAGGGTGTTGTAAGTATAAAACTATTTTTCATACATTTAATCTTAATTTTAGTCTATCCGACCTGCTAATTTTAGGATGTTTGTCATTGCGAGCTTTAGAAGAAGATTCTTTAGTTTTACTATATGTTTCTGAATAGCCAAAAAGGAAAATGTGGTTTTAGTCATTTTGCAGAAAAATAGTTTCTGAAAATAAGTTGAATTTTTTTTTTTTTTTTTTTTTTTTTTTTTTGTAGTACACTAGAAAATATAATGATTTTTTGTTTTTTCAAACTAGGTTATATTTTTTCAAACATGTGAGCAATTTATTTTATGCATTGAAATAAAAGTTGTCCTGGTGAAAAGATGAGCTTTGAAACTCTAAAAAAATAAATATCCAAATTAAATAATATAAATTTGAGGAAAGGGCTCACTAGACTATCTAAGGAATTATCAACATTTTGAGTCTATAGCCATGGCACTGAACATTTACTCTGACAAGATATTTTGCAGAATCTAGATTTTTTACCCCTTTTGTTGACATATTCTTTTGTGGAACCCCCCAGAAAGAAAAGTACATCTGTTGGAATAGGGAAGGAACCTCTGGGACTGCAGTAAATCCAGGTGCTGGCTTTTGTTCAGGAAACATTTCATGGGATGACTGTTGTCCCAGCCAGATTCAAAAGGTTAAGCCTAAATTTGGGCAGATCAGTTTGTAGCTTTGTTAGCTTTGCAAATAGGACAAAAATCTCTAATGTTGTATCTACTCCATACAAGAGACACTCCAGCTCTTTCGGTTCAAATAAAGAGAGACAATAATTTTAATGCCTATTCTGATTAACCTTTTATAATTTTTCAGGCAATTGGTATCACTTGAGTTAAGAGTGCTTATTTCTTTCCAAAATTGTCTTGCAGAGTCTAATGAAGAGCTATGTTTCTTCCAGCTTCAGTTGAAGCATTTTTTCTCCCACTGCACTGATAGAAAAGTCAACAAGCAGGACATTTTTGTTTCCTGTATTATTCTGAAGAGTCATAAGAGCCAAATAAAGCATTTTTTTTACCAATCATTAAAGAAATGCCCAGCTGCCTCTTTCAATGGACAGAAAATTGAAATTACTGCTTCACTTATGCTATCCTTCTTTATTTAACATTACAAGTTGTACTAAAATGTTAATCATAAAGAAGCTGATTTAGTGGATTGTAAGTTTTATCCACTAAATCAGAGATGCCAACTACTATGGATTATCCATAGTTTCTATAGATTTTTTTAAATTTAATTTACTACAGAAAAAGCATGTATTTTTACAGAAACTTAAGTATAAATTGATTTATTCTACTGAGTTTTTTAAACTATGTTCTTTTAATGATGTTCTCTTCCCTCCCCCCCCCCCCCCCAAAAAAAAAAAAAAAATCCACCAAGAGTTGTTGCACAACATTAAAGGTCTAAAACAAACAATTATCGAATGCAATCGTTGCCAAATTTGTAATCAGCACCCGCTGAAGAGAAATGTTTTGGGGGGGATACAAATTTAAAAAGTGTAATTTTTTGAAAATTAATGAGATGATTTTGATTTTTTTTTTATTGGACTCGTATTTCCTACCTATTTTGAAGATTTTTTTTTTAATTTACACTGCCCACTTATCTCTAATAGATAAAGAATTAAAGCCTGTTACCAACTTCATGAGATGCCCTGTATATATACTACTCGCCAAAAGTATTGCAAGTTTCAGAAATCTAACCCTTTTCAAGATTAAGCCCCCTCTCCCCCGTCAAAATTAAGTCAATATAATTGATATTTTTAATGTTAACATGTTAAATTAATAACTTCAAAGACAAGATAGCATTAAGTTAAAGAAAAAAATAATTATTTAATTTATTGAAAAAATATATAGGTTTTTTTATAGAAATCATAATCCATTTTGGCTATCCGGAATAAAATTAAATAAAGAATTAATTTCAAGGTTATTCTGCAAAAAGAGGATAATAAATAAATGCAATTTAACTAAAGATCATTTATTATGTTGCTGAGCAGCCTTGACTTTGATCACAACAGCCACTCTTTTAGATATGGAATCCACAATGTTTTACAAAACTTCTTCCGGTGTTTCGTGTTGCCAACTCAAATTATTGGTTCCAGAAGCTCTTTTTGTTTTTTGGTGATTTTCAGTTGTATTCTTTCCAATTATACTACATAAGTTCTCAAAAATATTAAATATGGCAAATTTCCTGTTCATTTTTTCTGGGCTTATTCTTGAAACGATGGTTGGATTTCTCAAACTTGCAATACTTTTGACCAGTAGTGTATGTATGTGTATATATATATATATATATATATATATATAATTATTTTAGTCTGTTTATATAAAATTTGATAAATTATCTGCCCAATCATAAGTTGCTATTAGTTATAATTTGTTTTCCCAAAATGTTTTGAATAAGGTATAATTAACCCTTTGCACTCGAGAGGTGCCTGTCACTTGCCATTAGATGTGGTATGGTAAACCCATAACTGTCAATATCTACAGAATATAATTAACCACTTTTGTTGACAGTATATTTTTTCAAAACAGTAACCAGCTCACATGTTAAACGCAGAAATTTTGCAATATTCTAAGTAAAAAATTACAGTTTTAAAAAAGTGGTTACTTATGTTCTGCAGATATTGGACGGGATCGGTTAACTTGTCTTAAGTTGCTGGTTCACTTAAGCAAAAAATGCTTCGAGCGCAAAAGGTTAAGGTAAGTTTTCATTCATTTTTATAAGATCAATTTTAATAGGGTATAATTAAACTTTGTTTTTCCCAAACTATTTTTGAAAAAAAAATAAAATTGTCTACTCGTCTGACTAATGGACAAACATCAAAAACTACAGAAAATAGTCTCAATTTAATAAGTCTCATTGAGGGTTGGCATCTCTGCTGGTTTTCGTTTATTTAAATTAATGTTTTATTTTTTCAGTTGACTGGTATCATGGATCCTTGTCGATTTGTTGCTGTGACTAGTACAAATGCTGCTAAAATTTTTAATATATATCCTCGCAAAGTAAGTATTATAGCTTCTACATTTTAAAAAATTTCTTAATTGTATTTTATAATCCATTTTTGTTTTAATTGTAGGGGCGCATTCAAGTTGGATCTGATGCTGATGTTGTAGTTTGGGACCCACATGGTAGCAGAACTATATCTGCAAAAACACATCACCAAAATGTAGATTTTAATATCTTTGAAGGAATGGAGGTACGGGGTATTCCAGTCTTTGTAATTTCTCAAGGAAAATTAGTTGTTGAAGATGGCCAGGTATGCAAAGTCAGTTTTATTTTTAAATATTATTGTAAAAATTATACTAAAATATGGAATAAAGTTGTATTTACTCTCTTAGACTGCTGACATTTCTGAGAAGTATGAATATAGTAAGTAGTAATTTACCGAGTAGCACTTTGGCCAAATTACCAAGTATTCTGCTATTTACTACTCAGCAAAGTACCAAGTAGTTGCTTAAAAGAAATGTAGATTTACATATGAAAAATTTTGCACTTTTTAAATGAAAACTTGTAATACAGTGCAGCACCGATAATCCAGCATCGGCGGGAATGACGCGGTGCCGGATTACAGATGTGTTGAAAATTTCCATTAAAACCATCGTCAATCACGTGCTATTGATCAGTGTATTATTTATCAATGAAAAGTAGTCTTAAAATATGCATACGATCGCTGTATAAACTGCCAAAAAAAATACTAAACTGCACTGGAACAAATGTGATTTAGTGTTTAATTCAAACTAAAAACTATAAAGCAGAAAAGATCGTTGATTTTCGAACATTTTCATAAAATATAACACAAATAGTAACTGAAATTTATTTAAATACTAATTTAAAATAAGTGTATTAAATTATTATTAGAATCTAATTAGCTTTTGTGTTTACATTAACATAGATTTTGTATTTACATTGGTTAATTTGACTTGCTTCTTTTTTTTCGGTATTTAATTGGTTAATTAACATATGCACATTCATCAGTTGACTCTCAGATATAAAATCGAATTTATTAAATCTCTCCGTAGTTTGTACCATAGTTTTATTTTGCAAGCTGAATTATTCCGAATTTTACTCTCTTCAGACCTTCTTAATTACATCGAAACATACCAATTCCCCCCCTCCTTTACCTATTGCTTTTCAAAGCACTGGCAAATTCCTTCCTGCGATAGTTATTGCATTTCGCACGGTGACAGGATGTCTAGAA
This sequence comes from Cheiracanthium punctorium, assembly GCA_038373885.1. Lineage (NCBI taxonomy): Eukaryota > Metazoa > Arthropoda > Arachnida > Araneae > Cheiracanthiidae > Cheiracanthium > Cheiracanthium punctorium. The sequence continues at coordinate 133,550 of JAWZYV010003565.1, read as the reverse complement.
ACAAGGCAATGTGTCTGGAAGGAGCCGAAGCCATGTGTTTACGATGATGCGTAAACATGCTGTCTCGTTTTAAAAACTCATACATATTAATGTTCTATGAAAGCACTTGCATTATCTTTGAATTCTTCATTCAGCTACACTGCACCTTTGACTGCAATTAATTTAAATGTAATAAGAGGACCAAGCCATATTTACTTTTGTTTTTATCTCGGTATTAGAAAATGCATTGATTCAAATATTTGCGGCAGTAATGGTGATTGGCAAAGAAATGTTGGGGCTGAAATACGAACCAAAAAGAAAAATATTCGATGAAAAACGATCTATTGAAGAAGAAAAAAAAATTAAGATAGCCATACATCAATTAAAATCAGCGTTAAAAGCTCCAGATTTTGAGATTCCGGATCCCTTTGGGGGAGAAAAAAAAAAGACTAGTGCCGGATTATAGGTTGCCGGATTATAGGTTCCCGGATTATAGATGCTGCACTGTAGTATGTTAAGTCAACTTAAATTCAATGAAAATATAATAAAAATAATACACATATATATAATATAAAACAAAATATTAAATTTTTGTAGTATAGCATATAACAGGGTTATTTTAAATTATATTATTTCAGTTGTCTAATAAAATATTTTCAGTTCGCTGTATTGTTTATGAACTTCATCATAATTTCTTTTAAAAATATAGTTTATTAGGAACTGTGCATTTGCAATCTAAGTTTTCAAATATTTTGCATCATGTTTCTGTGTGTGCATATTCATACATGCACATATGCATATGTATAATGTATCAAATTCAAATCCTTTCAAAATTTCTATTAGCTTCCTTCAAAATTCTATTAGGGTGTAGCAACTTTCATATTCAAACAATTTGTCCCGGGATCTAAATTTATTAAAAGTGCAATTGATATATCTTGCCTCTTTCACGCGGTCTTCTGGCACCATTTCTTGCTAGAATTTCCTGGGCTTATGAAATCTGTGCATTTTAATAGCCAATAAATGCACCTTTTTTTGGAACATGCGATTACTCTGTAAACCACGTGACCTGCACTTATATAATTCAAAACTCGGCTCAGAGTGGACTTCATGACCTCTGTTGCCAAATAAATGCGTGTGAGTTAATAAAAATGTCTTAACGTTGAGATGTGCAAATAATCTTCAGCAGCAGCTACAGCCTCGACAGTACTGGAGCTTGCCTAGCTGCAATGTACCAACAGCAGGTGGCTGGTCATCGCCCAATGAAGGCCAGGGTCATGACTGAGCCACCTGCTCTACCTAGCACCCATGTATTTCATATACATACATATATATATATATATGACATTACAGATTGGGCTCCCTCCTATGCTTGAGACTTCCAATTTTGTGCAAACTTGAAAAATTCTTGTATACATCTTCCATTACTGCTTACAGCAAATATGTTTTCTCAAAAGTGGGGAATAATGAAAGAATGTTGAAAATGTAAAACAATTGGTGTTTATGCATCATAATTTGCAATACTCTAAATTTAATCATTAAATTTTAGTGCATTTCTTTCTCTTTTCTATAATTTTTTTCTTCATCAAAAATCATAATCCTTTCTTACACTGCTTTATGACTTTCATTTCTATAAATATATAGCTATATTTTAATTTTCTGTAATTTCATATTAAAGATTTTCTTTATTATATTATTGATTTTTTATGCCTATTGTATAGATATATTGTCATATACCTGAACTTTTACATATTATAATATTATGTTTTTTGCAAATCGGTTCAATGATGCTTAAAAATACTGAAATTCTTATAACTACTCGGTGTTATCTGAGTACTTGGTTTAAGTTTGGTTAATCATTGAGTACTTGGCAAACTGTCTGAATAGGCAGAGTACCAAATATTTACCAAATACTCAGTGCATTTCTAATAGTATCTGCTATTTAGTGTTATCAAAATTGGCTGACACTAATCATCTGCTTCATATTGTATTCGTTATCACATAATTATTCTTAAAATTAAGAATTTTGTAACACATAAAATAAACCACAGAATGATAATTTTAAGTTGTACAAAAGGAAATATAGTGACAAGAGTGATCAAGAATTGAAATTTCTTGAGCAGAAGGTCAATTTATCATTTTTCCTCTACAGCAAAAAATTTCACCATCCACACAGATGAGAACTGTTCAAACTGCCCTGCATCTGTGTATAGTGGAACTATTTGTAGATAAGGAAAGGTAGATCTATCTTTTGCTACCAAATGGTAGACTTTTTGTTGGATCGTCTGGTACTTTTTAAACGCTCATTCTATGGTAAATTTTAATTGTATGTTATTTTACAAAGTTAATTTCAACCTTCAAACACCAGTTTTTGTGTATTATGTACCATTAACCGGGATAAAGATGAACCCTAGTTGTAAAGTTGAGCTAAAGTCAGGAAAGGTTTCTAAATGATTTTTGACTCTAAGATCATGTTTCTTCCACAAAATTAATATTTTTCTTAATCAGCCTCTATTGATTTACCCACAAAAAATCTGTAACACTACATATAATCATGTTGACAGTATATATTTATCATGCGACATTTTCCCAAAGAATTTTTTGCACAAACTTTATTAGTACAGACCTTTATTTTTTATTGTCTCTGGTATTGAGATGATACTCTCAATCATGATGACAATGCAATGCAGTTTGGTTTTCCTTAAATCTGTTTCTGTATTTATCTTACTTTTCAATGATTTTTAGGGTGAAGATGAACATTGACAGTTCACTCAGGTAAAAGGAAACTACCCCAATCAACATGTTCATACACTTCCTGGAAATTCTGGGAAAACTCCTGGATTTTCATTTTAAAAATTAAGGGCCTAAAACTCTTGGGTTTTACGGGAGGCTCCTGAAATTTATTTACTCCTAGAAACTCCTAGAAATGTGTATTTAAATTTTTCATCTGATATTTGAAATTAACTGTAGACAGGCAATTGCTTTATGCTTCTCATTCCCATTGACTGTTTCATGATATGTTAACTTTCCTATTGCATTTTTTTTTTTCAAATAGCGGTTTGTAGATACTCTATTAAAAAAAAATTGATTATATAAAATGGTATTAAATAACAAAGGAAAAATCATTAATAGTATTATAAACTTATTAAAAATAAACGAATGCTTACATTTCTGTTTGTTTAAAAGTTTTATGATAGTAAGAAACAGCTCTTTTACCTATGTTTCATTTTCCTAAAAAAAAAAAATGTTGAGTTCACTCTTTTCCTTGTAAAAAATGTTAGTTTTAATACTTAAACATGATTTTTTCTGTGCAAAACCAAGGTCTCAAAGGAAAAAGAAAATATAAAAGTGTTTAAAATTTTTTCTCTAGAATTCAGCTATGGTGTTAATATGAACATAACTAAATAAACGGTTTTATGTGGGAATAGCTGCAAGTTTTCATCTACTATTTGCCATTCAAATTGCAAATAGTACTTGTTTTTCTTTTCTTCTTTCTTTATTCTGTGTGTAACATTATTTTAATGTCTTGTATGTGCACATTCACCTTAATCTAATACATATCCCACAACAAAATAATCAAATTGCAATAGGAATTATTCATAAAAGTTTGCTTATTTTGTTAATCTCGCTCCTTTTCCCCACTTCCAGTTTATGTTAATTATTCAGCCCAGTCTCAACATTTTTCTTGCAGATCTGTTTGTGAGACAGTAATTAAGTATAATGTAATTTTAGGAATGGATAGTTCCACTGTTACTGTGCATTTGCATGGAAATGTGGGGTTGATATTTTGACTTCTTTGCAAAAAGTCTAGGACACTGAACAAAATTTAAATACATTGCATTTGAATAAAATGTTATGATGTAACAAAATTTGTTGCTGTATTTTATCATAATCTAATAAATCTTCCAAAAAAAAAGATTACATAGTAGAAGAATTAATTTTATGCAGTACTTTTCTGTAAAATTGGTTGTTAAATTGTATGTGAATACAAACAGATACGAGTAATTTCATGTTGTTATTTAAAGCTTTTGCACTTTTAATGCAAACATATATATATATATATATACAAGTTGTCCAAAAAGTCTTGACACATTTAAAAAATTCATAGAGCAGCAAATTATCGTATGAATATGCAGCTTGCACAATACTTCACAGGTTCACAAATTTTGACATTGTAAGAAAATTTACTGTAATTTATGGAAGAAACGCCGCGGCGTTTATGAGTTTAAAAGTTAAAAAATAGTAAGTGCGGCGTTTACAATATTTTTAATTTTTTTTAGCCGATCTTCAACGAAAAATAAAAAAATTCGTTTAGTGATAATTGTCTCAAAAGATGGCGCCACCACCGACACGTACTCTTTAGCGTGCACAGATCACAGTGTAGCGAATCAGAATGCTGTGAACCTACCCCCATAGAAAAGAGGTTTGATCTTTGATCGGTCAGAGCACCCTGAGATGGGTCCATGTCCCGTGCTCTGAAGTGGATGGCTTCATACATCCAATCAATATCTCCTCAATTAAGTAAAAAGAAATAAAAAAAGAAGTAAATCTTTTACATCTACATTTTAGAACTATAATTAAATTTTAATAAAGTTTTGAATGTATATTTTGAAGGGTTAAAGTTCTGTAAAATACCGCACTGAATTTCAGCCAAAATTAGTCTATGTTGCGCCCGGTACGAGTTTAACCCTTCCCCCCCCCCCCCCCCTAAAAAAAATAAATAAATAAAGTTAATCTAAAAGTTTTTTTTTTTTTTTTTTTTTTGCCGTGCGGCTTTGTGCCCTGTGCAAGAGCACTCTATCGAATAAACACTGCCAACTAATTGGTATGCTTAAGAAATGCTGAATGCTTTTAAAATAAATCCCAATGTTATAAATATAAAAAATAATAAATGAATAAATACCATCAAGAGTTGTTACACAACATTCAGTTTAAAACAACAATTTGCTGAAGCAAGCTCATTACGTAATTCAACAGCTGGCCATCTGCAGGGGGGGAAATGTTTACTTTTAACTGGAGCCTCTTCTCTCACATCGATTGCTGTTTTCATTTTAATGGCGCCTAGTAGTCTGTCCGAACTTTGTGGGGATTCAAGAAGGTTTTTAGAAGTTATTTTTTTATTTCTATAAATTCGCCTTTGTGAATATAAACATTGATATCTGATTACTTGAAAATAGAAATCGTGAGCTTCCTAAAATAGCGGTAAATACTTTAAAACATTCTATGGGAAGGGAGAGAAAAAAGGAATTTTTTTTTTTTACTGTTTATCCAATTTCTCCTGAAATATATCCGATCAACTTAATAGCTTTTCTAATAAATTAGGTCTAATAAGTAATGCAACATATTTTTTATTTTTTTTTTTGTTAATTAAGCAATTATTTTAGAAAATATTGAATTTTATCTGGCATTGACTTCTTCTGACCACGATCAACCCCCCCCCCCCCCATACGATCGCGGCTGCGGCATTTCTGATAATTTTCTAGCTAACTAAGCTCATTTTCGTGGGTGCGGTGTTTCTTCCATAAATTACGGTACTTCCAAATTTGTCTTCATAGGTGGTGCTGTACCGTCACAGTAAGCTTCCCGAATATCTTATACAGTCTTATCCAATCTTTGTAGCTGACCACTTCTTTCCCTTTCTGAAGCGCTTCCAGTCTGTAAAAACTTTTTATACCAGGCCAAACTGCTGTTTTGACTTGGAGGGTTTTTCTTAAACATCTTCTGAAACTTTCTCTGAAATGTAGTTATAGATTTTGATTCAAACTACCAACCTACGCAAAGCGCTTTCTCAATTGCAGTGGCCTTAGCTAGAATGAATATTCCTGCACCTTCAATGTTGTGTGAAACTCGCAAAAAATCCTAATTAGCTCTCATTGCTGAAAACTGGAGATGCAGTGCCATCTATGAGTGCATTTTGGAAGTGATTTGTTTTAAGATAGAAAAATAAATTCTTGAATCTGCGAAGCATTATTGTGCAAACTGCATATTCATACAACAATTTGTTGCTTTTTTGGGAATTTTTTAAATGTCAGACTTTTTAGACGCCCTGTAATTATACTTTTCTATGTAATTATACTAAAATAAATTATACTTTTTCATATTTGAATTTCTCTGAAACATGTAGCAATCTAATTCTTATTTCTAGTGGTTTTTAAACATTAATTTATGAATGAAAAAATGTACAACTTTTCTAATCATATTTGTTACTTTTTTTTTTCAAAATAAAAACATTTTCGGCTTCTTAAATTAACTTTTTTTTTTTTAAGTATTGTTCATTTTTATATAATTTGTCTTGATGAAACTCCATGCTTATTGTTGATAAATGTAATTTTTTAGATTCATGTTAGCCAAGGATGTGGACGGTTTATACCAACTGCTCCATTTTCTCCTCATGTTTTTGCTTGTATGCAGCAGAGAGAGGTAAGTTTTGTGCTTTTCTATGCACATATATTTTCTTCTACAAAATTAAAGTTTATGTGACTGAAAATTCTTTGTTTATACTCTAAATCAAAAGTTTCCAAACTTTATCCATGGACCACTTTCCATTTGCTTCTGTTTTTTTCTGGATCCCATTCCTATTGGTTGTTCCAAAACTAGTCAGATATTGTAATATTTATGTTTGAGTATTCCAAAACAGAGTAAAAGCAAAATGTATAGAAATGTTATGTGACAAGTGCAAAATTTATCTAACACTGGGTGGTCTCCAATCTGGAATTATCAGGGAGCAGAGAATGTTCAATTTCTGAGAAAATGGGGGAACTTAATTAAAAAACGATAAAATCCTGGAACTGAACACATGCCATTTTAAGCTGTAATTTGTAAAAGAGGACCCTTTGACACATGTACAAAAAATTTTTTAGTTGTCTTTAGCATCAGTCTTTTTTGTAGTTCATTTTGCTGTTTGTGGTATTTTGAGAGATTTTTCAGATTTTAAAAAATAGCATAGTTTTTCAACATTCACTTTGTTACATCGTAATTCTATTCTCTATTATATTATACTTTAACAATAGTATTAATTCAATTACCATTAATACTGGGCTGCTAACTACTCTGCATTTCACAAGTTATTTTGCACAAAAGTTCTTTTACTCTGTATTTCCTGCCTTATTTTTCTAAAAAAGTACATTTAAGTGTTAATCCTACATCAAACATGAGTTTAGAAAAGGCAAAATATGTAAAATCAGCAACGTTAAGAGAATTTTGTTATATCTAGGGAAAATCTGTTAATAACATATAAATTGTATTATAGTTTTATCAATGATTATTTGAAAATATAAGTATAGACCTATGTTTATGTTAAAATTACAACTATAAACACCAGTTTATGTGAGGGGTTATAACTTCTTAATGATTTTTTTTCTCACTCTATTAAACTGCTCTGCAAAAAAAAGCTAAGTGGTCCTTAACCGGGAAATTGGAAAATGGGTCCGATTTTCTGGAAAAAAACGGGAAATTGGATAATGGGTTCGGAAAATTCACCAAAAGAATCATTTTTTTTTTTTTTTTTTTTACCCTTTCTCTCCAATTGTCATACTCAAAACCGAAAGCAACTGCAATGCATTTTTTGGACTGCGAAAGCATCAAGCGGTGTGTTTGTATAAGGAGGGGAAAATGGGGCTCATCAATCGTGATGGGAGAGTAAAAGACAAATTAGCTTACTTGGTAACTTATAGCTTAGGACCGTATTTCTAAGATCAGATAGTTAATTCTATCAGAAAGTGCGACTACTTCTGTCTCTCATTTCATGGAAGATTAATCCTGTATACTTCAGTTAAAATTGATTTCAAGAATAAAAACATATAAAACATTATTTAATACGGCGGATTAATTAGTTAAAAAATTTTTTTTTTAATTTGGGAATACCTTATTCCCCCGTACACGATATATATTTCGGTTACACACATAACCATCTTCAGTCGTTTCTGGAAGTCTCCAGAAACGACTGAAGATGGTTATGTGTGTAACCGAAATATATATCGTGTACGGGGGAATAAGGTATTCCCAAATTAAAAAAAAAATTTTTTAACTAATTAATCCGCCGTATTAAATAATGTTTTATGTTTTTATTATGTCTAGCCGATACCGGGCTTTTTAAGTATTTTATGTCTTGTGTTTCGACAAGCTTATACTCTACACTTTTGGTCTTCATCTACGTGCCTTCAAGTTTTTGTGCCACCATTCAAGCTTTTATTCATCTCATGACACCTATTATGGTTGAGCCTCCGAATGTGGAGCATATATACAGTAAGTTAAGATGTTTTTCCAAGAAAAAAGTTAGAGAATTTCAGCATATCAATTTTTTAAAAGACTGTGTACATTTTAAAATTACCCCTAAATTCATGAAAATTAAAAATAGTTTCCTTCTTAATGAATTCTTTTATGATATAAAGAATTTTGAGCTATGCTTTCTTAAAAAATACATTAGGAACAAATTTAAATATATAGCTAAATTAACGAAAGAAGAAAAATTTTACAACCACAAACTTCAAACCATGTGCTCTCCGGATGATTACCGTTTAAAAGTCAATAAAATAAACAATTTTTGCAAGACAGAAAGAGATTTACCACAATAACCACTATAAAAAAACTTAACTTTTGGATGAGAAATAATAAATGCTATAAACAAGGTCAAACTAAAAAAGAAGATCAATTCATTAATCTATCCTCCTTAACTCTTACTCAACAGCAAAAAGCCACTCTAAACCTAGGTCCCAAATTCATTCTTGATGACAAAATAGATATCAATGATACCGTTGCGAGCATTGAGGCCGCCATTATCTCATTACCCCCCTCAGATAAACAAGCTATCCGTATGCATGCCCAACAAGAAATGAATAAAAAACTTAAAACTACTGTTAAAGATCATGAAGACCGTAAATGCCTCAGCGACCTAAAGAAAAATAACAAGATCGTTTGCTTAAGCTCTGACAAGACAGGAAAGATTGTTATCCTAGATAAAAAAGATTACCATGAAAAAATGGAACAAACCATCAATAGTCTAAACGTTTTACATCTTCCCAAAGACCCCACCACGAAAATCAATAATAAACTAAAAACTTTAATAAAAAATGGTACCTGGCCGGATCAGAAAGGTCCGAACTATAACAATACTGCTAATTTCGCCCCACGGATTTTCGCTAAATTTAAAGATCATAAAAATCCCCCCTCCCTTCGCCCAATCGTGAGCAAATGTGAAGGCCCCACCTACACTCTTGAAAAATATATGAAAGATATTCTGCAAGAAATTATACCCCCCTCTAACAGCACTCTAACTTCCACCGACGATTTCATTAAAAACATCCGCGATTATAAACTTGATGAAAACGATATTATGGTAAGTTTCGATGTTGTAAATCTATACCCGTCAATAGATATTAAGGAAATGAACCAAATTATTAACAAACAAATTCAAAGTAGTTTTAAAGATATAGACATAATTAACACCCTAACTAGTGCAATAAATCTAATTTTAAATAACTCATATTTTCAATATAATAATCACTTCTACCAACAAATAAAAGGAGTCCCCATGGGCTCCCCCATATCCGGAATAATTGCTGACTGGAAAATGAGAATCCTTGAAGAACAGATTAAACACACACAATAATACCATCAAACTTTGGCTTCGCTATGTCGACGATATCTTCGCTATCCTTACCACCCACAATTGAAGAAAATAATTTGATCAATCAACTTAATGCCATAGACCCAAACATTAAATTTACATACGAAAAAGAAATCAATAATAGCCTCAATTACTTAGATGTGAACATAACCAGAAACAATAATCTCATTGAGACCACCATTTTTCGAAAACCTACTTGTAATACTAATATAGTAAATTTTAAATCTAAAACCCCTTTCAACTATAAAATTGCTGCTATTCGTTCCTATATCGACCGCGCTTTCAAAGTGTGTTCTAACAACGACCTCCTTCAAAAAGAAATTGCTTTCATAAAGAAACAATGTCAAGACGCCCATTACCCTCGAGAAATTTTCGACAAAGTTTTCAAAGCTAGGCAACGTAAATTAAATGTTATAGACAACCGTCAAAAAGATAAACCACGTTTTACTACCGCTATCCCCTTTAGCCGAGGGATAGCCAATAAACTTTCTAATATCGCCAGTAAAAAGAACTTCCGTATTCCAATTAAACCTAATAAAACAATCTTTCAGCGCATTAGATCGGAAAAAGACCCAATCAACCCCATCGAAACCGCAGGGATCTATAAAATTAATTTTATGTCAAACGATACTAATAAAGAAAATTGCTACATCGGCGTTACAAAAAGGAAAATTAAACAGCGAAAAAACGAACATTTTAAAGACATTAACCTCCAGAAACAAAGTACCGCTCTAGCCCGTCTTGCTTTGAAAGAGCCCATTACCATTGATTTTAAAAATATTAAAAAAATAGCCAACTTTAAAAATAGTATATATGCCTACATTCGTGAGAGCTTAGAAATAATGACGACAGAGGGCAGCATCAACGATACGCTTCATACAATCGACCAATCATGGGATGACGTCATGCATCGAACTTTCAAGAAGAAGAACGAAGAAGATATAAAAAGAAGCCGCCATTAGTGAGAGTTCCAGAAACGACTGAAGATGGTTATGTGTGTAACCGAAATATATATCGTGTACGGGAGAATAAGGTATTCCCCAGAAAAAAAAAAAAAAAAAAAATTTAACTGATTTCAAGAAGTTGTACAAAATATGCAAATATAAAGACAAGGGAGGCGGCACTGTGCAATTTCCCAAAGTAAAATGCATTGGTCAGGAATTTTTTTCCCGGGACCTCCCAAAATTCAGGAAAATGACTTCAGAAATTTGGTAGACACCCTGTAATTAATGAAATTGCCAGGTTGTTTCAATTTCCTTATTTTCTAGTTTATCTGAAAAGCTTACTCAAAGTAAACTCAATGTCAAGTAATTTGCAAAAATTTAGTCGTGTGAATTCTGAGGATTCTAGAATAACATGGAGTATCGGGGGAATTTTTGAAGATTGTAGTTTGGTGGTCACCCTGTGACAGTGAAGGCTGAGATTTTATATTGGCTGAGTTATTTTGGAATGCTATCCTGTAATATCAGCATCATTCATTCAGAAAGCACATTTAGTGTTTTTTACATCTGACATAAAGCTTCTTACAAGGTAGGATTTACTGTAGAGTGGAAAATTGAAAAGATGTAAAATTTTTATTCAAATACTTTTATTAATTAAAAGGTCACAAGATGTAAATCTAGTAATATTCTTGAACAAAATAACTACAAAAAAAAAAGAATGTTTTTACTGGGATGGATGAAAAATATGTCGTGCAGTTTCTCGAATAGAGCACTTCAGAACTTCTTTGAATTTTGATGAAGTTTGAGAAAAATCCTGGTCTTGTAGACCTTTACCATTTCACAGACCATTTTTTTTTTCTGTTGTGGGTGTAGCCACCTTGCAAGTCGAAGTGGAGTTTAAATAAACAAGTATTCATTGACCTAATACAAAACTGAATATATAAAAGTATAATATGGAGAGAGTGGATTTCTTTTTCTGAAGATATATAAACATTGTGGGAATCCAACAAAAAGGATTGTTGATTTTCTGTAGTGAATACTTCTAAGCATTTTTATTTTATACAAATTTGTGTTAATGAATAAATTAAATTATTCTCTTCTGCCAACTGCTGGTTTTTGAAAACTTGAAAAATTTCTTTTACATACTAAACTAGTTTGATATTGGAGACTGGATCTGTAACTAGTAACTGTAAATAGTGGATCTGTAACTATTTTAGTGGAGACACTAAAATTTAATGCATGACTTGAGAATATGCATATATAACTTACAGTAATTTTCACCTAAAATACTGGGTGTTTTAACTTTTAAGAAATTTTCTAATATATATAATGGGTTAATTTAAACTTAAAGAAAAGTTATAAAAATAAAGATAGCCTCTTATATTAATGTTTTGCCTAAATGCAAAACATACAATATTCCTAATTGAATAAATGGTACACATAACCTTATTCTATTGTGAACAGTGGCTTTTATATATTGAGCCTGTAATAATGTGTATCATGCCCTGATGCAAGACTGATAACTAGCTTATCATACTTCATAAAGAGTATATGTATAATTTTATTATTGGATTGTATTTAAAAGTATAGTTTGCAATTTTATTAAACTATTAAACAGTTTAAAATAATGCAGAATGTATTTGTATGTGAGATAAAAGTGATAATGCAGATATTTTAAAGGCTAGATAAGTTCAAACATCTAGCCTTCTCAAAAATCTAGACATGCCGAAAAAAGTAATGAATCCCTTCTTCAGTAGAATGTAAGTTACTGAATGTGTGTAAAATTAAAAAGTGGCAGATTCCTTTATCGAAACTCTTTCAAATAAATGCTAAATCATGCAGTTTCATATTTAGTTCTAATTACATATAATTTTTTATTTGCATGATACAGTATAATTTATTAGATGTTTCAATTATTTGTGTTGTGAAAATTTCAATTATGTAGTAGAATAATAAAAACTGTTAGGTACATGTATGCATTTTCAAAATTATTCTAAAATGTATATAATTACAGTTATTCCATGGTGCTGTTAATCGTGATGAGTTTGAAGCTCCTGATGGGGACTTTTCCTCCTCTCCAGCAACTACTCCAGTACCCAGAGAGTACATTTCAACTAAATCTAAGTTAGAATTCCATTCTCGTCCTCCAACAAAGAGTGGGGGTAGAAATATGCAAGATTCCACTTTTAGCCTTTCAGGTCATATTTCTTATAACAAATTAAATTCTTCAAATCTACGAAACATAAATTTTCTTTTTTAGAAGGCATTAAAAAATTTTCCCTTTGTTTAAAATACTAAAATACTTTTTTTTAACCTTCTATAAAACATTGAAATATCCAGCTTCTTAACAAAATTGAATTATGAGCAAGACTATTAATAACCTGGATTTACACTTTAAATTACCATTTAACAATGATGTACACACTTGTCATCTGACAGTGGATCTGTAACTATAAAGTATTCACATCCACATGACAGTAATTAAAGTGACAAACTTTTTTTTTACAAAAGGCATACACCTACTCAAAAGTGTATTAAAGTGTCAGTCAAATTTCTATTTCAGTTTTGTGCACAAATCATTAGTCTTTTGAAAAATGCACAACTTGAAATAAATATGAATAATCATTGTTTTTTTATACTGCATGATTCACTTTCTCTGAAGAGCAATACTTCATGTGTGAAATCAATCTAGGAAATTTGGCTTATACTCTAATACACTTTTGAGAGGGTTTACAAATAGAATTTCGTTAGATATGATGATTAGTTATAGCAAAGCTTGAGTCTGTTCATCAAATATTTTAAACTTATTAATAAAAACATTAATTTTTAAAATATTTTTCTGTTGCATGAGTTTTATATCTATAGATAGATCTGAATTTTCTTCTAGTTAGAAAACTGTGTGGAGTATTTCAAAAGGACACATAGCCATTTTATTTAAGTAAAAATTACATATACTGGAATAATAATAAAATATGTCAATTTTCAAAATTTTGTAAATGTGTGTTAAAAAAGGGAGGGGGCATTAAAAAGCCAATTCTGCAAGAGAAGAAACATCTCAATTGATAAATGAAAACTTGAATATGCTAATATGAATGCTAATAAAATACATATAATCGGGTAGAAATATCTTTCTTGTCTCATCTAAAACTTTAACTAAATATTTTTTTAAAAACTATGCATTATTTGTTGTTAGAAAGAAACTAAAAATTTGATTTATTCATCTTGCAACATGAATTTTTTTTAATATGATACCTTATAGTTATTTTTTCACAGCAAAACACTACAATGTAAATACAAACAATACAGTGCAAATATTGTCATACATGATTACTAAAATGTCTTTAATATCAGTGATTGAGGTGACTTGTTTAAGTCATAATTACAGGGCTAACAGAGAGGCAGCAATTTTTTTTTCCCAAGTACAAAACTATAGATTTTAGAATCTGAGGTAAACATTTATTTTTAAATAAAATGTCGGATTAGAACACACAGAAAGGAAACACCAGCACTACTTTATTTAATAACTTAAAAATATTTGCAGGATACTGGAGAAGAAAGCCAATTGAATTAATTTTTGAATGATTAAAATTTATTAATTCATGTAGTCACTCAAAAAATCTTATCAATTTACTATTTTATATACAGTGTTATTAATTAAAAATAAAAACTATTATGTTTAAAAACTTAATAAATTATATTATAATTGTATTTATAATTTTATTTTGAAAATTATATTTTTTGCCATGAATATTGATAAATGAAGATTAATAATTTAGGAACTTTTAAACATTTAAAGCTTCCAGTTCTAAAAAAAGACTTGCAATTAAATAAAAAAATTCGATACATATATATAATTATTCTTAATACATATATGCTATTTATTTTTCATTAAATCAAAATAACTGAACACATATAGTTCTTGCTGTATACATGTGTAGTTTATAGATCTGGTATATACATTTTTCTTATAAAGAACATCAGTTATAGTTGACGTATCTTTAAAATTTCCTAGTTTTTAAATAGGAAACACACATCATTAAAAATCATGATTACTTTAAATATTAGATAGCAGATCGTTCCATCATGCAGCATAGCATTATATGTAGAAAAAAAAATTCAAAACTATCCCTTACAATCAAATTTTAGAATACTTTTTACAGAAAAATTTACAAATCCATTCTAGACATGCTTATCCATAATTAAGGAACTTAAGTATTTAAAAAATCACAGAACAGTATTTAAATGCGCTTGTAACATTTGGAAAAGAGAAATATTTACAACTCTGAACACTTTTCATCCTTTTTCTTTAAAACAGAATGTACACATATTTTTCCCTTTTTGTTTATAAACTTAATCTATATGTATTTTTACAGTAATGTTATAAATAATACCCATCAAATTAAACTGCCATATAAAAATCGCTGGTCAGTCACTGCAAAATTTAGCACATAAGAACAGAAAAATTTACAAATCCAAAAACAAATGCCATTTAAAAACATAACATCCTTAACATTTAAATCTACTTATAATTTCACTAAAAAATATAATATAGTTGATGATTTCCTATGAATGACAGATCTAAATATCTTGATAGTTTTTTAAATTCTATATTACTTTTAATCAAATTAATTTTTAGAAAAAATTTAATTCACCCCCCCCCCAAAAAAAGGATCTTATAATGAAAAATATACTAAAGAGTCCAAGATTTAAAATTTACGACACAGCTATAATTATTACAAATAGAAATTATTATTAACAAAAGTTACACTTTTAGCACAGTTGCAGCCGCCTGTGCTTCTTTTCATTGAAATGTTTCAAAAAGTTATTCAAATCTATATTTTTTGTGTGCACTGCTTTTCAAATACTAAAAGTATTAAATTTGAAAGTCTATTGTGACACATAGATTGTCTTTTGGTCTATTTAGTCTTGTAAGTGCAGAAAATGTTGACTCTCACAATGCTGTACACCTGCCAAAAGTTCTCACTGCGGCAAGTAATATGTACGAGTTCGAAAAAGTAACTTTTTGCTTGCATATTTCAGCAGACTTATCTATAGTCAGCTGTTAATTATCTTTAAAGAAGTTTTTGACTACAATTATTATTTCTTTGGGTGAGGGAATTTTAATCCCTAATGTTTTTAAATATTTAAGGTCGTCTATGAAAATCGAATTCTTCCACCTTTTTGAAATTTCGTTTAAAAATTAACTGTTATCAGAAAATCTTCAAAGCTCTGCTAATAAAATATCAATTATAGAACATATCATTTTCATTTTACATGTTTCATCTTCATCAAACTGTGATTTTTCTCCAATGTAGTCTGTAATAAGGTAATCTCTCATCTTTGAATTTACGTATAGCCTTCGTTTGGGAGTAGAGAGGGGAGTAGACCACGCCCCCTCCGTTCCGCCCTTGGCACCCTTCAGTGCCCCCCTGGCTACAGGCTCGATAAACTAACATGACTTCATAGAATACTGCTGAATAATGCATTGAATGATAGTAGTACCTTAGAGTTAATTAGTACTGCCATCATCTCTGGAATGTGAGTTCTATATGAAAATATTAGCTGCAGTTTGAATAAATATTGTAAAAGGTTAATAAATACAAATAAAATTGATCTTTGTAGCAGCAAATGTTTGGAATTTCAAACCCATAAAAGGGTTCAATATTCAAATTTCAGATCTGTAAGGGGTTTTGTTTTTGTGGCTATTTAAGGAAGGTCCTGAAACTGAGTGAAATATAAGCAAATCCATCAATAAATAATCAGCATCAAACTAAAAGAACTTATTAATCATTTGACTTGGAATTTTACAAATTTCAAAATTCTAAGATCGAAATGGAACCTTAACTTTTAAAGGTACATTTTGTTAGTCGTTTTGTAGATCATCTTTCATTAGATATTTTTCTTCTAAAAATTACTTTTAAAATCTGGATTTTATGTATTGTTAACTGAAATTTAATCTTTTGATAGGAATAAACATTTTAATATAACTGTCTCAAAATTAGAATATTTTAATTTAAAACCATTTCATCTGAGTGTTTTGTATTAGTCTAGTCAGTCATTACATAAAACATTAATACTGTTTCATATTGGGTCTCTGAGCTTTACAGTATAAAGAAAGCCATAAGTAAAATTTAGTACTGTCTGTAGTAACTAACCTGTTTATATTTTTTCTCAGCCCCCACTTATCTATGAGGAAAAAAATGTTCAAAAGGTGGCCATTTTGCCACACACATTCTTGCTACCTCATTGCAAAGCCACCCATGACAATACACAGCATTTCAAGTGGTACTATAGCCACTTTTGTGGAATCTTTTTTCTTTTAGTACTGGGGGGGGGGGGGTTATTTTCAAACACTTATGTTTTTCTGTATCAGACAATGAAAAAGTTTCATGCAGACAAGTCAGGAGATTTTGAAGCCCACCTCTCCCTCTACTTAATTTTGGCAGCACACGCATGACATGTTTTTCACCTGAGCAAGATCTATGATGACATATTCCTACTCTGTGGATTCATAGCATAGATGGTGTAAGCCCAAATCTCTACTTCTTATGCAATGTCATTCCTAAATAGTCCTGTTTTATTGGCTCACCTCATATTGCAATAGCTTGTTTTTGTATAAGCTTGTTTATTATAATAATACTTTTGGCTATTTCAAACTCATATGCTGTTATTTTGAAAATTTTAATTATACTATAGACATCTGTGAACAAAACCCATTATTTTTGTGTAATGTTCTTGTAGAAATAATATTTTAATTTTTTAAAGCTATTTTTTTAGTGCAATGGCTTATTAAAGTATTTTTCAACTTCAGACTGATCATGAAACTTATTAGATATAACTAATTTTATTTATTTTTTGGGGAAGTTTGCTTAACACTTCCAGATTGGTTATTACTAATTTGTAAAACATTTTAAAAAATTGGTGAAATTGTTGGTAAGAATGCTTCGCAAAACTTCTAAGTAAATCTCACCAAGGCCTTTAACCCTCCAAGTGGCTGAGACGTAAAATCCTGTCAACCGCATTCTAATTTTCACTGCAAAGCATCTACAATTTAAATTGTTTATAACTCTCATGTATTATTAAAAAAAAAAAAAATCTTAAATGTTGTACATGTTTTCAGACTTGCGTAAATTTTACGCGTAAAGAGTAAAAGTTGGCATTTCGACTGCTGTTTACGCATACAGCGCTTTTTTTACGCATTTCCGGATATTTTCTTCCTAACTTGTATTTATTTCTTTAAAACTGAAATTGATATTAAAAAAAAATGTGTTAGGTTTTAAATTGAAATGATGTTCTATGTTTGGGCCTTTTTGCCTTTTCAATATGGATCTAAATGGTAGCATCGGCACCATGATTCACATCGCACATCCATGTTGACACAATGCCACAGACTTTCTAAGAGGCTTTAGGACGATCATCGGGAAGCGGCAGACGGGCGAAACTACGTCAGCCTCTGAAAGGAAAATATGCGACCCCCGTTTAATGATTAATGGCATGGGCACCCTCTGACGACACACGGCGAAAGCATCTCCCGCGGGGTATTTCCGTTGATATTTGTTTACGTTTTAGCTACTAGCACACGACGCATGCGCCGAAAAATTAATGGGTATGACTCCCAGTGCCACCTTTTAGGCAAATTTCATTTTGTTCTTTCACAATGCTTGGATGATTGTCCTGTACCCTCTTAGTCTGTGCACAATGCGCATCAAAATATTTTTCTTAGTTGCCACTGCGGCAAAGAAAAAAAAATCTTTCCAGATCAGACGCCGAGTATTTCTTGATTGGTTTACCCAGTCATGACGTCATAGAGTAGAGCGAATGGGAGAATCGCTTACTAGGGAGTAGGTCTTTCTCCTGTGACTTGTGCGTCTCACGTGGTGTTCTTCGTTATCAGCCCGCGCCCACTTTGCGGTTAAGACACAGTGGTGGTAGATGATGAACATACTTCGATTGATTTGCTGAGGATTATTTTCGATAAGTGACCTGTAATGGCCACTAGAACAGCATAACTTATAAACATAGCAAAGAATGGGCATGCATAGTGTCATATGTCAAAGGAGCAAAATTTGCTTATTGTAACATGTGCCGGAGTGATTTCAGCATTTCTCACGGAGGAAAGTATGACATTTCTCGCCATGTGATTTCGTCAAAACACAGTGAAAATGTGAAACGTGCTCACAGCATCAAAAGTCTACAAACATTTTTCAAAGAGGACGGACAGTCCAGTGGCAGATTAATGCTAGTTTCTCGGGGGTGGAGGCAGCAGTTAGTTAGAAGATTGACATATACATCCATTTTTTTGGAAGCAATTTAGGATCTTTTACATTAATTTCTTTTTTCTCGGGGGGGGGAGGGGGGGGTGCCCCTCCCCCTCCCATTAATCTGCCCTTTGGACAGTCTGACGTTTTCCATGCAGGTACAGCTTTAGTATTGGTCCTTTGGCGCGCTTTATTTTTGGAGGGTTTTCAGTATTATTCTGAAAAACAGAAATGAATTGAGGTGCAACTTGTCTAATAAGATTTTGGAAAGCCTTCTTATTTTGAAAGCCGACAGCGAAAAATCTTGCTTGGAGAAAACTTTTACTTCAGATTTTCTAAATAAAGCCGAAAAAGCTACTTCTGCTTCTTCAAAGTCAGCACAGTCAAAATGGGTTTTTTCAAGTCAGTTAAGTGATTATAATTAATAAATTGTTAGTCACCAGAAATCTAGAAAATGGTGAATTAACTGATTTGCCTTTTATTCTACAACTCCATTTTCTTTTATTGTTCTTAGCTTTATTTAATACTTAAACTTCGAACAAATAATTGTGATATAAAAGGCATTAAAAATAATACTCGTGCATTTTATGGTGAAAGGTAAAAAATAACGCTCACACGTTGTATAGCAAAAAGGGTCGAAATTTCTGTTCGTGCGCTGTTTTACACATTTTGATTTTCCCAGGTTGGCAAGTCTGATATTTTGAAGTTGATTTTTTAATAATTACAAATTTTCCTAACAAAAAATTTTTTTTTTCAATAATTTTAAAGGCTCTTGAAAATTTTACCGTGAAAACAACTTTACATTATTTGCCCATTTCTAAGACGCTCAGAGGGTTAATTTCCAAGTCACCTAGAAAATATTGGTCAGGATAAATCATACATATACATTTAGGATATCTGTTAAAAAGTTTTGGGACTTTGCATTTCCTAAAAATGGTTCAAATGTGCATTTTATGACTTGTGAATAACTGCAAAGTGTAATTTGTCATGTTGCTCTACTTGTTGTTTGTGCTAATTTTTTTGCTCTGGATTACAAAAATGTGTAACCACAAAAGGAGGTTCTTTAATATACATTTATTTTTATAAAATGGTTGTGTTAAGATTAATTTATAAAATACTATTAAGATGTTACTCTTACATAGTCATTTTTAAATGTTAATTAGCCAGCTATTATAGGCCAAGTATCAATATTTTAATAATTTTTTGTAGCCCTCTCACTATCATCATACTGGATAGTTTTTTACTATTCTGCAGTAGAAAACATATGATATAAATATTATTAAACTTTAAAATAGTTTGACTAATGTAATTCTTAATTTTAGGAGCTCAAATCGATGACGCCAAAGGAACACGTTCTGGCATAAGAGTGAAAAATCCACCTGGTGGAAAATCTGCTGGTCTCTGGTAGACATCAAAGAATTGTTTATTTCACAAATTTATAACTTTACAAAAAGTATGCATGCCAGATGTGTATTATAAAGACATTGTAGCAGCTTCAAAAATATTTATACAAGAAAGTGTATTGGCTTTTTTTTTAATCAGCTTTTGTTAATTTTTTAAGGAATTGTTTTTAGCTTTTACCATTGTTTTAAATCTAAACTTGACTGTATTTTTATATGCGTATATTTTTTTCATTGTATGAAATCTAAAAACTTTGTAGTTCATTATTATTTGAAAGTGATGACATTAATTCAGTATTACAAATATTTTAACCAAATAGCTTTGTAGTAAATGTAACATTAAATGTGAGGGAAAATTGCAACTATTTTATAGATTAAAAATTTAATTAAAGAAAGCTGCTATATAGATGTTTTTTTTTTTTTTGTATAAATGCACATTTTGCTTGGAAATTGGTGTTGTGCATGTATTTATTCTCGTTCATTTTGTTTAAGTTTAATTAACTTTACATTAGTGATAGATTTTATGGCATCGTTCAATTCATTCATAAAATTTTCATTACTTAATTTATATTCATATGTTCATTGAATCAAATTCATAGAATGTGATAGCTATTGGTGCTTACTTCTCAACTATGGGAAATTTACAACTAATATAGATATTATTGACTCAAATTACTTTGTTTTATTACAGTGTACATGCATTTTTCCCAAGACTTTTTTTTCTATTTGCGATCATTAAACATTGTTGGAAACATTTCAGCCAGTATGTTTTTATGTAAAAGCATTCTGTACTTAAAAAAAAGTGTAATAATTTAGACTTCTTTTGAATTTTAAAGAGTTGTATGAAATGTTTATTTCCAAGCAACAAAATTCTTTTTAATAAATTATCATCTTTAAGTATCGCGTGAAGAACCCTGCTATGCATTCAGAAATATATCCTCCTATTAATAGCATGTATTGATATAATTGTATCATAAATATGTTCGAACACTCTCTATTTTATCATATTAATAAGATATTGTGCTGGTCATCATATCAGTGGTGGCTCGTGGGATACAGCAAGTACTGCTGGGCTGCACTTGAAATTATCAGCACATACTTTAAAATAATTTATTCTACTAATTTTCTTAAATTCAGATTGGAATTATGGAATTCCTATGGTAAATTTTTAAAAAGTTAAAAAAAAAAAAAGAAACATATTGTAGTAACTGCCAGATCGCTCATTCAGAAAAAAAGCCCTTTAATCTTCCCACAATTCAACTGCGAAAGTCCTTGGTGCAGCCCTCAGAGCTGATAAAGAAATTGGCAGTACCGTTGCCATGGCAATGACTATGTAAGCAGTCTCTCCAGCATAGGAGGTATGTAGCTAAGATTCAGCTGATGAAAGGTTTTCTAAATACGGCTGCACTTGTGAATTCGACTAACTGATTGGCTCGTATGAGAAGTGAGGGAGAGGGGTAAGACAGAGAATATTCTAACCGAAGCAATAGTTTTTTGACTGGGAAGGTTGAAAGTTCTTAGCTTTATTTGTTAGTCTGTCCATGTGTTATTGAAATTTGATTTAACCGTTTTGAAACATGAAGCCTCGTTATGATCCAGTTTGCGTCTTGCTCTAAACTCCGTTTAACATATGGAAAGAAGATGATAAATGATAACCACTAAAAGAAAATAGACACCAAAATTGTCCATTCATAAGAAAAAAGCAGGTTCGTCTCAGCATGGTCGTAGCTTCCATTCATCATGATATGCACTATTCTCGTGGCTATTTGGCAGTTTTTGTTTACAAAAAAGTTTTGTTGGCTGTGTTTAATCGTTGAGATAAAAAAGAGCGTTTGTAATGGTACTGGATATGATGGATTAACCACCATCACACGAGCATGTAAAACACGTGAAAGCTCAATCGAACATTTAAAAAATTCTTTAAAACTTAAGGAGTTAATAAGAAGTCGGAGCTAAATTGCTGACAAATTAAAGGAAAACTCTAGACTTTATATTGCTGAATTTATCAAGAAGGTAAGCCTGAATAGAATAGGCTTCATGCAATTAACCATCAAAGCAGTATTCTTTTTAAGTAAGCAAGAACTGGCATTTAGAGGACATGGCGAGCGAGAACATTCTTTAAACATGAGGAATTTTAAAGAGCTTTTAAAATTAATGATATCTGAATTAAAACAATGCCTTTTTATGAGGACATCACTGACCGATTTGAAAGTTTAAAAAAAAGAGGATTGATTTGACTTATAAAAAATAAGTAAGTTTTCTTTTCTTCTCAAGTTCTCATTACAAAAGAAAATTCTAACAAAAATTTGAATCTGGCACGGATTAATGCTATTTTGAGGATAAGAGTGGCTGGTTGAAATTTATGTCCATTTTATGGAAGTAAAATAGGATCTCTTATATTTTTTATGTAATTTCTTTTTTTTTATACTCAGTGAGGGCTTAATTCGCCAGCTTTCGAATTCAGTAACAAAGATTTTCCATTCCTGTTCGGAGGAAGGTGGGGGCTCATATGTTTCCGGCTGCACTAACATTTTTTGTCACGGGCCGCCACTGCATCATATTTTTCACTATGCATTCTTTCAAGGTACAATACTTGAGAAAATACAGTTTGACTGTTTTTACATGGGATCACTCAATGTTTCACTTCATGATGCAATGAATTATATGCAATATAATTGAGTAATATGTCCATACATGCATTCATTTGCTTAAAAACGTGGATGCAAGTCTGATATTTTGAGGTTTTCATATCTTCGGTCATTTTCTGAAATATCACTGCCATCATATCAATATACTTAAAATTTAGTAAGCAGCCAGTATATTTTCTAATTTTATTAACTGTTTAATAAATTTTGCCATGCACATATTTTCTCTGCAATGTCTGTTAATTTTTATTTTATGCCTTCTGAAATTTTCAGCTTAATGTATGACAAATAAATGTGATATTGTTATAATTGTATGTTAATGGCTATTAAATTTTTATTTGCACTTTTTTCAATGTTCTTTCTCATTAAAGCTGTTATGTAAGTAATTTGTTCCTTAACATTTGAAAAATAAAAAAAGTGAAAAATGTTTTCCTTTAAAAAAAATTGAAATTTATATAGCATTATTTCTATATAATTAAAAATTGCCTGGCTGTTGTTTTCTTGTGTGTTGAATTTTATACTGCAGTTTGTGAAATCTGTTGTACAGAGTTGTCATTTGTTATGATTTGCTTTTTTTTTCAGAAATAAATAGAAACATTCTAAATGTGCTTCCTATTTTATTCACTAAGACAACATGCACTAATGTGTAATACTTTAAGTTTAAAGGTAAATTTGCTGTGGCCAAATTCAAGAACTTAAAAATAATTTCTTTTAAATCTCAAAATGCCAAAAATAAATGTTATATTTTATCATCGACATCACTGATATTTATTTTTCAATTTCTCTAAACTCTGATTTAAATTTCTGAAATAAAGTGTAAAATAATTCTGTAATGATTTGAAAGTTCACCAGTGTTTTAGTTCCTTCCTTAAACAAGTAAGCTATAATGTATAAAGTAAGTATGACTTCAGTAGTCAATCCATTAAATGTTTCCTACAATACCACATGCTTTGATTATTAAAAACAAGAACTAACTTATAAATCCAACAAAACAGAAATAAACTGTATGCAGGAATGCAAAATAATAAAACACAAAATGAAAGTTTTCTTTTTTAATGTGGAAATGCATAAACAAAGAGAATTTTTTTTCCTTTTCGTCCTTTGATCGGTTGGTTTTTTTCCCCCCTTTTCTGTCTGTCAACTTAAATTATTACAGTTTCTTCCCTTGTAATAACATTACATAAGAGATTTGTCCATCACTTAATTGTAGCTGCACCACTGGTTGTTTTTTTTATCAAGAAACTATTCAGTATGAATATCATCAT
Organism: Cheiracanthium punctorium; assembly: GCA_038373885.1. Lineage (NCBI taxonomy): Eukaryota > Metazoa > Arthropoda > Arachnida > Araneae > Cheiracanthiidae > Cheiracanthium > Cheiracanthium punctorium. The sequence goes on along the minus strand of JAWZYV010003565.1, from coordinate 109,440 downwards.
TTAAAGTCATTCTCCACAATATGTTAATAAAAATTGCAGAAATGAGAATATTGCTTATGTTATCAAAGTACATTTGCTTATTTTTGTGTCCTTTTATTAATGTCAATTAAGTAAATGAAGGTACTTCTGTATTGGATTTCGGTTGTATAGACCAGTACCAGTCTACTTCCACTTAATATTGGCAGATCCAGCAAGAGGGGAGGGGACAAATGCCTCCCCTCCAGTCAAAAATTTAGACTAAAAGGTTGACTTATTTTGTTGAGTCAAATGCATTTACAAAAGGATACAAAAAAACTGTGCCCCTCCTAGAATATTTTTCTGGTTCCGCCACAGCACCTGTCAGTGACAGATCATGTAGAATATGCATTTCTGCAAAGTATTACTGACAAAAATGTCAAGATTTTGGAAATATGATTTCCTAGGTAGATAGTAAGTAGGTTATATCTATTAAATTTTCAGAGTGGTTGTAATTTAAAACAAAAGCAGATTATGTTGAGTGTGTTCAGCAAAGTTCAAATGTTTTTGATAAGATGTTGAATGCCAGTGAATTAGAGGTTGATGAAATTGAAATAATATTTGAACAGCTTTATAAGTGTAATCAAATAAAATGTGAGGCTAAAGTTGAGTTAATCCAAGAAAAAATTACTCCAGAATATTATAAAGCATAGTATGAGTTTTTTTGTAAAAGGTATGAAAGTAAATTCATTTTTATTGAAGGTTAAAAAATTTTATCTTGTGGTACTGTACAGGGTTTCCTAAAAAGGTGGTAGCGGGCTTTAATTTTTGATCTATTAGATAAGTGAGCAGTGTAAATAGAAAAAAAATGATCAAAATAAGACTTAAGATAAAAATCCCTCTTTCATTTACAAAAAGTTACTTTTTAAATTTGTATATGATCCTTGTACAAAAAAATTTCCAACTGGCAAAATGTGCTCCGTACACTAATGGGGTGATGTACCAAATTTCAGCCTTTCATCATACAACATTGCAGATATATCATTAAAGAAAGATGATCGGGGACTATATATGATTTTGAATGTAAACGTTTATTGCTAGAGTGGAAAGAAAAGATTCTTTCGTAATATCTGTACGACCCCAGAAGTGCAATCATCGAATGTGATTTTTTTCCCTTAAAGAGCCATTGGAAAGTGGTTTAAGCCAGCGCTGTATTCATCTTCATATCTCTGACACTTTTCAGGATATAATTCTCAAATTTTGTACGCCACCTCATTAGTTTATGGGGCACATTTTACTAATTCAGAAATTTTTTGTACAGGGGAGTTGTATACAAATTTAAAAAGTAGAACTTTTTGAAAATTAATGAGAGGAGTTTATTCGTAGTTTAATCCTTATTTTGAATGTTTTTTCAATTTACATTTCCCACTTAACCTCTAATACATAGCTGCCAACCTTCCACGAAAAAAATAAGGAACACAGCACGTGCTCATACAATCAGAAATAAGGAACACAGTGCGTGGTCATGAAATATACAATTAAAAATCTTACATTAACAAAATTAAATTATCATGTGTAGAGAGATGATGTGCATATATAATCATTGATTTATAAAAATAAAGTATACTTAACTTACTTAGTTCAATTTCAACAATAGACTTAAATGTTTAATATAATAAATACTTGAAAGAATAATACGATAAATATCATTCAATTAAATTTATTGACTTGTTTACAAGGATAAATGCTTTACCAAAAGCTAAATATGTACACGATTTTCCTTTAAATTTTAAAAAATCCTTGCACAGAAGCTGAAAAACGGAACATTTTGGCTTAAAAACGTATTTACGGAACAAGCTCAAAAAACGGAACACTTGGCAGCTCTGCTATTAGATAAAGAATTAAAGCCCCTTACCATCTTTTTGGACATCCTGTATATTTCAAGCATTGACATGGCCTTTTGAATGACACCTGGGTTAGTGAACGAACTTCTAAATATAAGTTATCAGAAATTTAGGAAATACTATTGAACCCTGAGAATTGTTGCAGTTCAAAATACATTACCATTTATGGAAACAGATGGCTATAATACCATTTCAAATGAAAATTAGTGCTTGATTAAAATTGCATTTGTTCCAAGATGAAACAAATCCTGTCTGGTCTGTATTTATGAAAGCTTAACAAGCAGAATATTGAATTTAGACTTTCTCCAGAAAAAAGAAACTGAGATATGAGCAAAAGGGCCAAGGTATAGGACCACCTTGCCTGATCAGTTGGTTCGAAAACATTACTATGTAGCTTCATATCTATATGGATGTAGACTGGTACTCTACACTGTGAGAACAACATTACATACGAGAAGTCTGGGGGTATGTCATTCAGAAGAGCATATTTAGGGAGTAGGGATGTTTGTATAAATTTTAAAGTAAAATTCTACTACTTGTAGTTCATGTATGTGGGCACTTTAAAACTTGAGTACAGTTGGGAGGTAGGACGAGATCGAAACATATTGAACTGCTTTATACTTCTAAACTAAGATTAAATTGATCTAAGAGCAGGGCCATTTTTAAGCTCCTAGGCACTTCAAATTGCTGCCCCCACCTTCACTTCTTACCTTAGCAGTTTTAGTTTGGGATGGATTTTACCTTAACTTATTTGTGATTTTAGGAGTCTTTCCATGTTTTTACCATATTTTTCATCAATTTTTTGTACCAAAAGTAGTCTGTCTGGAGCACCCACAAAAATTTTGTAAAGTTGGTGCTTCTGCCTACTGAGCCCCTGTCTTCTATGCACAACAAATCTGCAACAGTTTTTTTCCTGAGCTTAAAAACGGGTCTGTTTGTATCCTTCAGCATGTAACAAGCAAACTTCCCAGCCAGTGTATTAAAAAGCTGCAACTGACCATATGTATCTTCAACATCTTGTCTATTTTGTTGCTTGTTTTCAAAGCTGTGTGAAGAAACACTCATGTAGCTGTATCCATAAAGATCTTTTACATGTTAGTAATCTATATTAATGACACACTGGCAGGAAAAATACTGGATCACTGGAGCTCGCAAAACCATCGGAAATTACATTATGAAGTGCATTAAATCCCGAATATTTAAGGCTAAAACATGCAATGCAAGTCCCAGTTTTTGACAAAAGACAGGATGTAAGGTGCACCTATATTTGAAATCAGGTGTTGACCTTATTGTTTGCTTATAGACTAAAGTACCAAATGTGATATAATCCTCTAGCATAACGCTAATTAATATCTTGCAATAATAATACAGGGTCATTATAATTAAACTTCCCCTATAAACAGCATTCTGCATCTGAAACAGGGATGCACAATTAAGCAATATTTCACCCTAAACCAATGTTACATTTTTGGGTCGGGTTAATTTATGAAAAAGGCTTATTTTACTTATCTAAAGTGTCTAATAAAGCAGAATGCTACCCTTTAACAATCTCTTTTGGGGGAGGCTGAAGCCCCCTTGATTCACTACTGAGCTCAAGTGTTTTAATAATAGTTCAAAAAATGTCCACTAGGAGGCATTTGGCATGATTAAATCTGTTCAAAAAATTATCCAAATCAGTTAATAAATCCTCAAAAACTATTACATAAGTGTTTAAATTGTTTGTATGTTTTGAATTGGCCATTTTCATGTTAAACGGCACTTAGTGAACATTTTTTAAAGTTTTTCCCAAAATCCCGTGAGTGCATTACACGTATCCTCTAAATACCAAATTTTGTCACAATCCGTTTACCAGTTTTAGCTGTAGAACCCTATTTATAGAGGAAGTTTTAATTATAACTACCCTGTATATATATTACAATACAAATCATGAAGGGTCTAGATGCCAAACTCGCATTCTCCACTTAGAAAGATTGTCCTTGGAAAAATGCAAAAGAACTAAAGCATGATATACTGGCAGTTTTTCTTTTGGGGGGGGGGGGGGTGCACACGCGATATATTCATTCCCTTACCAACCACTTGCATATAGTCCTAAACCTATAATAATTCTAGTAAAGCTAGAATTTTAAAAGGGAAAATGCGAGTTTTGCATCTTCACCCTTCACATCTTCTATAGCCAGAGTTTAACACATTGTACTACTACCCCTGTGTTGAATTCGGACTCTATACAGCCCATATAGGTAGTATATTCAGACCATATATGTATTTATTCTAATAAATAACAGTATAACAATTGTATGAGTATCTTAATGCAAAATGATAAAAATTGTTACTGCATTCCTGAAATCTCTAATGTATGGCTACTACTAGCATTCTTGGAACACTGAAATTTTAGTTTTCACTTAGTAAAGCATGCCTAAATTGGCATTATATTTTACAAAATGAATACAGGGAATTCACCAGACTAAAATGGCGACTTTTGCTACTTAAGTTAAAGATAAGGTGACTTTTTAAAATAAAAACATCATTTTCATAATATTTTCAAGTTTTTGCACTACTTATATCTTATTACAAGCAAATTATTTTGAAAATCAGATTTTGGTTTTGAACGATTGGCTGTTTATCAAATATTTTAATCTGCATTTTTAATGGTACTATAAAAATAAATGTACTATATTCTATGTTATATAATGCATGAAGTTTTTAATTTATCATTTTATTCATTCCTTCTTAAATGAAGCTAAATATTTATTTCTTAACTACAAAATCTTGTAAAAATGCTACTATTTCAGCAACTAAAATTAAGAAAGTGGCTACTAAACTAGTGACTTTTTAATGTCTGTGAAGCTACTAATGATACTATTTTTGCCTCCTGACATAGGTGGACACCCTGTGAATACCCTTCTTTTTAAGTTTTTATCACTTTATATATCAATGCTAGAAAAAAAACTATAAATGTACACCAATTAGCATGTCCATCTCAGAAATGCACAAAATACAAAATGAGTAACAAGCATCAAAAATTCTTTTAACAAAATAAAATAGTGTACAAACTAAAATTATAAATATATATGTAGTAATTTTTTAGACATTGAATTAAAAGTCTTTCTATCCAAGTAATCTTTTTTACACTCTTAATTATTCCATCAATCATAAGCTTTCTCACTCATGCACAGCCACACAAATGTATAAATCTCATTATTTTCTGGACGGGTTTCGTTTTTTGAAGTTTAAATTGTATCATCCCAGTATACTAAAAATGCATAAAAACTCTTACACTATCCAAACTGTTAAAACTGGTAACAAAATAACTTTTACATAGTATCATTTTGCCATTCAAGATAACCTTTACACTCCTTACATGCTACCTTTTACACACATTTAACAATTGAAATGAATTTTATGAACAATGGAAAAGATAACTCTCTTCCACTTAAGCATTCTCATTAAACAAGGGAGTGCTAAATCTTCCCAAGGAAGGTTTTAGCCTCCTTTAGATAAATTAGATTTTCTTTTGCAAGACACAAAAACATGAGATGCAGCCCTCTAGGAGTGAACAGTGGGGGAAGCAAAAGCTTCTCTTAGAACTATGAAACAGCTTACCCAGTTAATGCTAGTGAGAACAATACTTAGATATTCAACAAAATCCACTGTAAAATTATACACAAACATGTTAGTTAAACTATCAAAGTTTACCTAAATGAAAAACTAGCAATACATTTAGATTCGAAAATTAAATATGCCTAAGAATGTTCTCTATATACGTGTACACACTAAGACAAAAAACAATGCACCAAGATGAAGTTATCCTGATGGGATGAAAATTGGTAGATGTGATGAATATGTACAGAAAAGCAAAAGACTTCAATTTTAGATAAATCGGATAATTTATTCTAGAGAAGAAATCTGCTTTCGAAGGCAACTCTCGGGTTCTGGATGGTGAGACCTTGAAGGTTTTGAAGGCCAGTGAGTGCCCAAACCCATTAAGGTAGCTTTTAAGACAAAGGACTGGGTCACGAAGGAGCCGGAAGTTTTGCTGAAGTGGCTGAACCGGTTCAACCAAATGCTGAAGTCGACCGAGTGGTGCGCTCTTCATTTTAATGAGGAACCCCACTCGCCTCGATGGATCTTTGAGGTGGACTGTGAGGCTGCTGAAGCAATTCAGAAGGCAGACTTCAGTGCTCATACGGGGGTGGACCGGGGTGTCTTTAAGATACTCCGGGACCCTAACAGGAAGCCTGCTTCAGATGTGGAGGAAACTGAGGACATGGTTATATCATCCGACGAGGGCCACGCCTCTTCTAAGGTGAGTAGTGTTGGCCTTTCTGGGTTGGGTGAGCTTGACATTCACTCAGACTCTTGATTCTACTCTTCAGCCTCTCTCTGCTGATGAGGCTGATAAGGTTTTGGCTGTTGAGAGTTTGGAGGATGCTGTGCACTGCCCCAGTCCCACCAGCTAATTTATTAAAGCTTTGTGCTTTCTCTTCCTTCCTGCTTGTGCTATGGATTGTATCAATGTTGTTCAAATTAACCTCGATCACAGTAAGGGTGCCTCCGCACTCCTGTGCAAGCGGCTTGCTGATGGATTGGTTGATATAGCTCTTGTTCAGGAGCCTTGGACTCTCAATGGGAAGATCCTTGGTCTTAATGTTAAAGGCTTTAATATATTGTATGATATTACTGCTGTCAGGCCTAGAGCCTGTATTGTAGCTAATGCTAAACTTCATGCCTTAATCTTAACCAATTATCTTCATGGAGATAATGTTGCTGTTAAGATTAGTCGGAATGACGAAAGCGTGGTTCTTTTGTCTGCTTATCTTCTGTTTTATAGTAGTGATCCTCTAAAGGTCAGTACTAAATCTTTGAACACTGTACTGCGAGCACAAAGCTTGTCATCCTTCAAACACACACAGGTTCTCTGAACGTCTATTAACGTTCAGAAGACGTTTTCTGAACGTTAATAGACTTTCGGAGAACCTGTATGTGTTTGCTGGGCATTGGTTGTGATGCTAATGCTCACCATACTGTCTGGGGTAGCAGTAATTGCAATCCTCGGGACGATGAGCTTTTGGAATATATTTTGTTGTATAATTTATTTATTCTTAACAAGGTTATCAGACCTACATTTGTTACCAGTAATAGAAGTGAAGTTCTTGACATTTCACTTTGCAATGGTCATTGTTATGGCCTCATTGAGAATTGGCATGTGTCGGATGATGTTACTTTATCTGATCATAGACTAATTCTTTTTTCCATTAAAGGACTCGTCCCAGTGAAGAGTCAAGGTAGGAACCCGCACAGAGCTGACTGGGGTTACTAGAGAAAGAAACTAGAACTTTGAGGAATATCAGCGTTAAGTTATCTTCTCCTAGTGATATTGATGACACCGTTTCCTCTCTAACTTGGGCTATCTGCTCTCCTTATAATGAGTCTTGTCTGGTGAGCACAGTTGTTACCCGGAGGCGTGTCCCTTGGTGGACGACTGAGCTCACTTACTTGTGTAAAAATTGCAGGAGGCTTTTCAATAAAGCCAAGAAAATGGGTGACTGGCAAGCTTATAAAGCTTCTCTCACCAGCTTTAATAAAGCGATTAGATGTGCCAAGAGATCTTCTTGGCAAGACTATTGCAGCAATATCAATGATTTGTCTGCCTCTGCCAAATTAGTTAAACTTTTGGCTAAAAATAAATCTTCTAACCTTAATTGCATTAAGATGAATAATGGTCACTTCTCTGAGTCAGGCAGTGAGACTTTGTCTGAGATGTTCAGGATTCACTTCCCGAACTGTGTCATTCTTGACAATGTGTGTATCCCCTCTCCTGCTCCTGTCAGTGATAAGGAGGCTTGGGATGTTGCACTCAAGTAACTCATGATAGGGTTGTCTGGGCTATTAAGTCTTTTGGACCTTATAAAACTCCGGGTATGGATGGTATTATTCCTATCCTTCTCAGGGAAGGCATTGCATTGCTTTCTCCTTCTTTATGCAAGATCTTTAGGGCTTGCATTGCTTTAAGGTATGTCCCCACTTTTTGGAGACACACGCGTGTTGTTTTTATTCCTAAGCCTGGGAAAGACAACTATTTTGAAGCTAAGTCTTTTAGACCTATTAGTCTCTCTTCTTTTCTCCTAAAGGCTCTCGAGAAGCTTATTGATAGGCACATTACGGATATGTTGCTTGTTCATTCCCCTTTGTCTGTGAATCAGCATGCCTATCAGCTTGGCAGATCTACTACTACTGCTCTTTATGATCTTGCTTTTACTGTCGAGAAAAGTGTCTGCTGTAAGGAAGTGGCACTTGCTGTTTTTCTTGACATTGAGGGAGCCTTTGATAGGGTTCTCTCTGGTACAATTTTTTCTGCCCTTGCTTCCAAGGGTGTTGATAAAACTGTCTGTCAGTGAATTGGCAATCTACTCTCGTACAGGCTTATCACGGCTTCACTTCTGGGGGATACCTTGGTGGCACGTCTTTCTGCTGGTACTCCCCAGGGTGGGGTTCTTTCACCTTTATTATGGTGTATTGTGGTGGACTCCTTGTTGGTAAAGTTATCTAGCATTGGGGTCCACTGTATTGGCTATGCTGATGATATTGCCATTGTGGCCGGGGGCAAGTTCGGCCCTGTGGTCACTGGCTTCATTAACTCGGCCCTGAAAGCGGTGGAGAGCTGGTATTCTGATACTGGGCTTTCTGTCAATCTCCTGAAGACATGTTTGGTTGCTTTTCCTAGTGCTAAGCACTTCAAGTCTTCTAAGCTTTCCTTTTTTGGACAGCTAATTGCATATTCTTCTTCGGTGAAGTTTTTGGGTGTTTACTTTGACTCCCATTCGGGGTGGAAGAATCACCTTGATTACTGTCTTGCTAAGGCCAAACGAGTCTTTTGGGCTTGTAGAAGTGCTATTGGCAGGACTTGGGGCCTGAGTCCTCGGTCTATTCATTGGATCTACACCATGATTGTTTGCCCGATCATTGCGTATGGGTCCATTGTTTGGTGGTCTAGATCTTCCTTAGTTTCATCTAGGAAGTATCTTACCCGTGTTCAAAGGATGGCGTGTTTGGCAATCACTGGTTGCCTTTGTACAACTCCTACTGCAATCACTGAATTGCTTTTAATCCTTTTGCCTCTGCATTCTTTTATTGAGGCTGAGGCCCTGGTCTGTAGAAAGAGGCTTATGGACCTGGGTTACTGGAAGGGTTATTCTCAATAGCTTTCATGGGGTGATCTTGATTCTTCTATGCAGGCTCATCCTTTCTGCAACATGCTTTCTGACATTATGCTTGTCAGGCATGTCTTTGACGGGCAGTGATGATGCCAGACTTTCCCCGACGGGAGGGCCATCTTCCCCGACAGGGGGGGCAAACGATAAAACCCCCAAACTTTAAGTTTCAGTACTTGCACAGCCTCTCATAAAAGTATTCGAGTAAGAGATAAATTTCCTACTTCGTATTCGTATTCTACTTTGGTTTCGTATATTAAAAATTATTATGATGAGATGGTCATTAATTATCTGTTCTTGGTTAACAGGAAAGCCCAGTGATTTTCACCAAATTCGTAGTTAAAAAGATCGTTACGAAGGCAATTGTCAGCAGATCGGGCAACCCTGCTTACCCTAGAAATGTGGATCTTGTTCGCTGTTCCTTCGAATCATGAGAAACATACTCCGAGCTGCAGATAATCAATATTCAGTATATGAATATCGTATAATTCCAAGCAGAATGAGAATGGAAGTGAATGGAACTTCTACGGTCGGGTCAGACACTTTGAATGGAATTTTTTATCTGGTTACAAAACTTCCTTTGCTTTTCTAAACCAATAAATTCTCAAAAAAAATCCTCAACGACACTCCCCGACTGGGGGGCCAGTGATCCCCAACGGGGGCTGCATGGCCCCCTTGATCCCTCCCACTGGCGCCACCCCTGTTGACGGGTCTTTCTCTGTTCATTTCCCTTCTAGAGATGACTGGCAAAAGCCTCCTAACTATAGTAAGAATAGGTGTATCGTGTGGTACACTGATGGCTCCAAGCTTGGTAATCGTACTGGAGCTGGAGTTTGTTGTCCGGACAATGACATTAAGTTTTTTTATTCTCTCGGGCCTTTATGCTTCTGTCTTTCAGGCAGAGGTTTATGCTATCCTTATGTGCAGTGTTTTTTGTTTAAATGCTGGTTACTCTAGGAAGCATATCTTTATCTGCTCTGATAGTAGGGCTGCTCTGGTGGCCTTGCAAAGCACTGCTATCTCCTCCTACTTGGTCTGGGAGTGCTACTTAGGGCTTTGCAACCTCTCTCGTCTCAATAAGGTTACTCTCTATTGGGTTCCTGCCATTCTGGCATTCCTGGCAATGAGATGGCCGATTTTCTTGCCAGGTCGGGCTCTGGTTCCTCTTTCGTTGGACCTGAGCCGGTTCTTGGCATCTATCGTCAAAAGTTACAGGGATACTGTTTTTAACCACTTTCAGAGGCTTCAGTAGGAAGTTTGTGCATAGCGGTTTCACTCACGGTAACTCTAACCTTAAATGCCATTGTACAGTACAGCGCATGCACACATATAAAGTAAGTTTCATGATTGGCTCGAAACTTCTGAATAGCGGATAGCATTAGCGTTAACGTAGGAAAAAACGTAGAGCACAAACTCCCTATTATTCTAACTGGCTTAATTGCAATGGCCAGAGGCAGGCCAAAGAGATCAATCTTGGCTTTCCTGGTGACAGATGCAAGGAACTTCTGTGTCTTAATAGGTCCAGTCTCCATAGGGCTATTGGCATGTTAACTGGGCACTGTTGCCTTAAAAGGCATCTAAATATAATGAAGGTTGTCGATGATCCCACTTGTCGGGGTTGTCTTCTTAAGGAGGAAACTGCTTTGCACATCCTTTGTGAGTGTGAGTATTTCTCGGCTTACAGGTTTGAGCATCTTGGGCGCCATATCATTGAGCCCTGGGAGCTTCATAAAATGTCTATTAGGTCTATGCTGATGTTCACATCTGCCACTGGGCTCTTTTCGTGGCATTTTTGAGGACTTTTCCATATTGCTTGGGGGTGGTACAATAGACCCATGGTCGCGGTGCCTGGCCCTTTTTGGGCCTCCCCCCAAGTCATAAGTCATATTCTAGAGAAAGCTTCACAAAATGAGCAAGTCAATAACGTATTGGTCCTTAGGCAAGCAGGTATTTGACTTGGCGTAAGTCCTCTTGCAAGATATCGTGCTGAATTCCATCCATTTATAGGTTAGGCAAACTCCAGAGCTGGTTGGAAGGAACTGTGCATAATGCTTCAGTCATTATCAATGGGGGGTGAGATCCAATGACCTTGCTGGCTAAGGTAGTGTTCTGTAAGCAAGAAGGCAAGCAGTAGAGACTATTGCTGTATGCAGGCCAGCATTATTGTGCTTAATGTAGTAATCCCAGAATGGCATGATATGAAGGGCAGCATAACAGAACTTAGAATACCGTTGGCATACTGCTGTGCTTGCTATAAAGGGTGCCGCTGATGATAACCAAAGGAGGTCCTGCTATGAATTGAAATGGCACGCTGGATCATCATTCCTGATTGCTGGGAGGTATGGCGGAGACAGTCAGGTTGGTATCCCACTGCTATCAGGGAAGGCAATCACAAGCAGCAATGTAGGCATCTCCAGATATGTCTTTGCTGGTCATTGGGGCTCAATTCAAAATTTGAAAAATTGCTGAAGATAATTCTACTCCAGTCAGAGAAAAGTCAGTTTGAATGTGCCCAACACCACTGCAAGAAAGCTTGTCTATGTACAAGAGAGGTCAATGATAGTCAGTGCAAGGGGCACCAGGAGCTATGGAGCCCCTTTCTCTGAGCTGCCTATTAAAGGTTCTTGTGGTCACTGAAGCACCAGTAGAACGTAGGATTGATGATAATGATGAATCTGTGGATTTGAGGATTGATCGGTCCTCACGTTCTCTGTTGTCAGTCTAGGCTGTTCATTCTTTACACTACCTTTGGGCATGGTTCACCCATCCCTGCCTACAATGTCCCATAGTAGCATCGCTCCTGTCCAGATATTGAGCAATTTGCCGATCAGGCAACCAGCTTCTTTGAAACCATTTACACACACTTCTTAATCCTGACATCTTCACATATTGTTTTCGTACCTGTATGCAATGCATTGGTTACTGTCTATCTGAGTACACGCAATGAAATTCGCAAAGAATTTATGACCTCTAATCAAACTTTCTCCTCTAATATCCTGCCAGATGTACAATTAGCATGCACTGCAGAGTCACATGTTCATTGATTGATCACCAAACTTTAAAATTTTACATTTTCTACCAAAACGTGTATGCATATCAATTTCAGTTCATTTTCCATTAATCCTTCTTGGTGCATTGTTTTTTGTCTTGGAGTGCATATGTGTGAATGTTTACATTATAAGAGTTTATTAAGGTGTGTTACTGTTTTAAGCCTCCATTTCAGTTATTTCTAAGACCTAAGTACAAGATCCTCTTTATAACAAAGTATAATTTTACGACACAATATTTGTACATATACATCAGTAAGTCAACAGGATTTGAACCCAAGACCAAACTGCTCACATAGCGGGTGATAGTGACAAATGTGCAAACCTTTGCAAATGGGAGGTCCCCTAGGCAAAGATAATTCTATATATTCACATACAGCAATCTAGAGTTGAAATGACAATTTACTATGCAATAGAAACAAAAATTTTTGATAAAATAATTAATTAATAGCAAGATAAACAAAAGTTTTTTCCCCCATATAATAAATGTATATATTATAAAATATATACAGTTAGCTGCATTATATGCATTTGAAATATATATAATTCCTGTTTTAGCGTTGAAATTTTCAAATCAAAGTCATTAATACGTTTCTTCCCATCTGAAGAAATTATAAGTTGTACAAGTAATAAACATTCTTCAGTATAAAAGTTTAATTGGGAATTTTATTTTAATCATAAAAACTTTCCAGAATTTAAAATAAACATTCAGATTAAATTATTTTTCTGATCTTACATATATAATGGATACATATATAACAAAATATTATAAGAGTGAATTAAAATTTTTAAACAACACTAACAAAATACATGTCTGATATTTATTAGCATCAAAGGGTATTTGAACCTTGTGCAGTTATTACAAGTAATAGGTATTACCATGTGTACTTGCATAATTCAAGATCATCAGCGTAGCATCAAGAGGATTCTTGTTTAGGAAACCTTTTATTTTAAAATCTTTCTTACTTTTGAATATGTCATGCCCCTGTCTCCCCCCCCCCACACACACACACACATACACATTGCCACGAAAAAGTTGTCAGGCCACACTTATGCTGAAGATATATAAATACCAGTTGTGCTACAGAGGTTTATGGCTTCCGTATAAAAAAAAAATCTACTTTTGTACCAATTTTACACATTTCTGTATCAGAAAAAATTCTGCTTTTGTATCAGTTCTGCAGATGGAGCACAATTTGTTTAAAATTATGCTTTTTGTATCAGGAAATACCAAGAAATTCTTTCAGCAGAGAGACGTTCAAAAATATGCTTTTTGTATCAGGATGCATCAAGAGATTCCATTTGGAGCAGCTGTAGCACCCCTGAAATACATATACATACCTATAAAAATATTAAATTGTAAAAGTGATATTTAATGAAAGACTGCAAAGACAACATGAAAAAAAAGCCGTTAAGAAATGCTGATGTCTTGATAATTAAGCAAACTCTATACCTTAATGATTAAAAACTGCACAAAATAGTACAAAGCAAGGCCATACACAGAGGGGTGTTCCAGGGGGTCCGGACTCCCCGCCACCCACCCACCCCTTGATCTTTGCTTATAAAATAATAATGATGATGTGTCTTTTTGTGAAAAATTTTGTATTTTCCACCGTTTGGACCTTCCCCGAATTTTTTTTCTGGGTACGGTCCTGGTACAAAGTAACATTTGATTGTGTGCAATTCTTACATATTTATTAGTTATAGAAACAGTGATCTTAATAGAAAAGACTTTTAAAAATTACTCTTATATACAGAGGCAGTGCCGCACCCAGGATTTTGGTTTAGGGGGGCTGGGGTTACAAATAACTGCTGAACTCGGTTATAGTGACCTAGATTATAGAAGCTCTCTTATAACGTTAAAACATTAGCACTTGCCGATACAACACAAGCCCACTATCAACATAACTCCTTAGAGTCATAAATAATTATTCAACTTTACAGTGATGTTGTTCCCAAGTTTAACTTTATTTCACACATTAATTGTTAAGTATTTGTTTAAAAACCAAAATCCCCTACTTTTAATTAATGCCCCCCCCAACAAAAAATTAGAAATAATTTGAAGACAATTTTTAAAATAAAATATTTTAATTCATTAGTGACAATTTTCAATTTTTGAAGCTTTTTGCATGTAACTCTCCAGGTTTAAGGGGGGCTTTAGCCCTCATAGCCCCCTCTGTGGGTGCGCCTATGTACAGAGGTATATTAAGGGATCGATTATATAGTATATTAAGGGCTGTGAATTATTAGTCACACAAACATTGATCTTAATAGAAAACAAAAACATTTATGAAGAATTTAAAAAATACTGATATTATATACAAAAAGGTATATTAAGGGCTTAGATAAGGAAATTAAGGCACCAATATGGGTTGAAAGAATACTAGTAATTATCTCTCTATTTGAAACATTGATGAAAACAATGCTTTTTCTCTAACAGTAACATACACAGGGTGTTTCAAATTAAAGGTATAAACTTTAAGGGGGAGGTAGGGCACATAATAAGGAATAAGACTCACACAACAAAATGGGGTCAAAAACATCGTCTTCATGCAGCTGTTAATAATCACTTTGAAACAAGTGATTAAATAATAGTGAACCTTTTGACCAGTGTTCATCAAAAACTAATGTAAAATTTTTCCTAAAGCGGGACCTGGCACATTCGCAAAAATTTTTCATTAGTTTAATGTAATTTTTTTCGTTGCTCAGAAATTTAACTTGTTTATACATTATATACTGTATTACATAATTTTCATACTACCTAGACTGATTATTAGATTAATTTTAATTCTGGCAAGCACATGCTTAATTCTGTTGGTGAAGCTTTGTGTTAAGGTCTTTCTGTGGAATTCTTAGTTCAGACTCATGGAGGACTGACAGTCGACCCTAGAAGAGGGTTTACAACCGTTAATGTCAGTCTTCACTACTGGCAGATCCAAAGGGGGGCACAGGGACATGTGCCCCCCAGACAAACTAAATTTACACTATAGAATATTGACTTGTTTTGTAAATTCTAGTGATTTTATAAGAAATGCGAAAAAAAAATTTGTGCCCCATTCAGAATTTTTTTCTGGATCCGCCACTGGTCTCCAGTATTTGTTTTACTTCAAAATCAAGGCAGAGCAGTAAAGCCAACAATGCATGTATATTCCACTGGCACATACACTGATACTGATTTACCTCCTCTATATATAACGAGGCTTTAAGTTTTTTTTTTTTCTTTGATTAACTTATTTCCTTCAATGCAAACAATTAACAAAAGAAAATATTTAAATTAAATGAAAGAAAAAGTGAATAAATAAATGATTATGCAGTGTTTATTTTGAATTAAATATATGATTAAATTAATGACATTAAATAGGGGGGAAAAGGTAAATTGTGCATTTAAGAATAGCCGTAAAAAAAAAGGTAAAAATTGTTTTGTAGCTTGTATTTCCCTTAATAGTTGGTGCGGGACTTTTTCTATACCGAAAAAGTACAGAAACTGAAATATGTAGACCCATGGGTCCCAGTTTTCCCGTGCCTAACCCTACAGACCCTACTCATAACGAAACTGACTAGTAGACTCATGGGGATTGGAAAGGGGGGGGAGGGGCAAGAACCACTGGGCCATCCCTTTGCTGCACCACTGCCTAGTTAGTACCAGAGGCGGACTGGCTGGCCCTAAAATTTTGGGAAGGTAAACGGTATTAACAGCCCAGCTCATAAATAGAAAAAAGACTTTTTGGTAAGGAGGGGGGAGGGGGGGGGGGTTCAAAAACGGAAAAAAATTATATGTGACCTATGTGCATTTTTCTACATGGACAGATGGAATGAAGTATGATTCGGGCAGTGGAAACTTTTATTCCTCTACATATGGAACTAAAAAAAAAAAAAATTTTTTTTTGCTGTCGGGATAATGCAGCCCCTCAGTCCGGTGCCGTAGGCAGCCAATATGACCGCGTCAATCCCGATTACAAAAATTTTTTGAGTTACATTTAACTTCACAGTCCTTGTTCTACAGATTCAACATTAAATGAGATTATATAATTAGAAAACATGATGAAGTTTCATTATTAACAGGTTTTTGATAGTCTGTTTGCTTGCTGTTTATATACTGGGTTGAACCGCTCCAACAACCTCGAACGCTGCCATACATTGGCCATCTTTGAATTACGCGAAAAATGCCTTTTTACTATTTAAATATACATAAAATGGTATATCATTAGAAAGATAATTTGAAACTGGTTACTTAATTAACTACTACACCTTTTTTTTAATCACTTTAATAGTTCTTAAAATATGTGCAATCCTGAACGTAATATCATTCGATTTAGTCACTTGACTTTTGGTGGCGCCATCTACATTCTTTAAATTTAAGTAAGTTCTAAACTGTTATCCGATCATTTTATTTTATTTCTTTTTTTAATGGAAATTGACGGAGTTTGAGATTATTACTTAGAATAACAGGGCTTGGTAAATTTTGCATTACTCTTTTAGTTAAAGTATTATTTTATTTTTTATTAGATGCAAACTATACACTTCTTGAAAGATTAGATTTTTCCCCATTAATGTTAGTGGGTGAAAACTGCTGGTTATTAATAGAGATAGAAAGAAAGGAACTATCATACCTTAATGCAAACATATGTAAGCTATCAAATGAAAATGTGTAATACTTAGTGCTATGACAAATGAAAAATTTGAACAGTTCATTTAAACAAAAATTCTACCCTGCTCTTCTCTGTAAATTTCAATGTGATGGTTTCATAAAATTATTCTTCGGGCATTCATAAATTGTTGCTTTATAATAGGTAATTATGTGAAATGGTTTTTCTTTGCATTTATCAAAATATATAGCACACTTAGTAGTTCATTTTTAAGTTCAAGCATATCTTAATTGAGAGCGTAAGGTTCTTTTAAGTTCTGCAAATAGGTTCTAAAGAAAATTTGGAGGGGGGGGGGGGCACATTTTATCTCTTCAACCAATATAAAATGAAAATTCACCCATATAAATTCTTCTTTTCTTTCCAAATAAAATCAAAATCATTATCTCTTTAATTTTCTGGCAAAGTATATTTTAGAATTCAATTACCTTCTTGCTGCAGTATAAAGCCCAGGCATTTCATCTTTAGTTTGAAAAATTCTTTAGTGTCATCTTAGATCTGTTAGAAATGCTTTGAAATTCATCAAATATTGGCTCAAACGAAAATGGGATGAAATTACATAAATATTACAGGCATAATAAAAGTCACAGACAGGGAAATAAAATGTTTAGCATTTGAAAAATAAGAAAATATCAAATTTGCTTTAAGACATGCGCAATTTTTCTTTTTTATTCAAACATAGAAATTGTTAATATAAAACAAATGAGTTGACATTTTAATTGACAACAATGAAAATTGCTGAAAACAGGCAGCTTTTCAAAATCTGCAAACCTATAAATTAGTGAGATGACTAACTTACATCTGAATATAGATTATCTTGTCTGGTGTTGTAGGATTTTGGGAGTCGGAACTCACCCACTTAAATTTTTTTTAACGGTGTATTTTGAAAAAATCATGAGATTTTGGGACACAAATACAAATAAACTAATTATGTCAAGCCCTTCAGAATTTTTAGAATACCTCTTTACAAATGATAAATGATAAATCTGGCATAAGGTACAAAACTTCCAGAAAAAAAAACTTAAAAATTGAAAATTTAGCAAGATCTCTTTGAAAACTTTTGCTGTGCAACTCCATGTTGAAAATTTTTTTCCAGAAAGTTTCGTTAAGGGGACACTGTTGTTTCATTTATTAAGCAGCATAATGCAGCTTATGAAGAATCATCCTGTATTTTTTCGAGTCCGTGGTGCAATTTGTTACTTTCCTTTTTGTATAAAGTCAGTGAGAGAGACTTCATTTCTTCAAACATCACCCTTACATAATAAGAACATATAAAACATTATTTAATACGGCGGATTAATTAGTTAAAATTTTTTTATTTGGGAATACCTTATTCCCCCGTACATGATATATATTTCGGTTACACACATAACCATCTTCAGTCGTTTCTTCAGAAACGACTGAAGATGGTTATGTGTGTAACCGAAATATATATCATGTACGGGGGAATAAGGTATTCCCAAATAAAAAATTTTAACTAATCACCCTTACAATTTTTATTGATAGTAAGGAGAAGAGGGACTATGGCTCTCAAAATAAGTGTCCAATATGTTTTAATTTCTAATTCATTTTTGATAAAAATTTGATATTATATGTATCTTGATAGGATATATGGAGTAGAATAAAGGAAATGTACTTCTACAGTTAGTTTTTCCATCAATGCTGATACTGACATTCAGAAGGGGCATGAAACATTTTGTCACAAAAAATATTTGTAATTGTGTGAAAGGTGTGGTTTAATTCTTGTGTATAAACAAGAATAAGACCACAAATCTTGCACTAGGATAGTGAAGGTTTTAGACACGAGACAAGTTTGTAACTAGAGATTAGAGGCATCATGACAACAATTGCTAATGAATTCCCCATATTTACTGGGTTTTTTTTCCAATCTTAACCACTTTTTTAGTAGTTACAGCCCATTTATGTCCTCCTCAAGCTTGGAACCTAGAATAATTGACATAAATGAACCTAGCACATAAATATAACGGCTGAGAGGCAGGGACATAGCAAGACAAAAAATTTCGGGGTATGCCCCAAAGGGAAAAAAGGTAGAATGTCGTGCAAAAATGCTTGATTTATTGACATCCAATTAACAAAAATCCAAAATTTCTTGGGTGCCCAGACCTCCATGCTCCCCCCCCTACATATTTGGTGAGAGGGTTCCACAAAATAAATTTCAGCAAAAATATTGTAGATTAAACACCTTGAAGGAGGAAAATGATAGAAATATATAATTTAGTCCTCTTAAGAATAATTTTTCAAATAAATAATATGAATTTTGACTGTGAAGTAGAAACTACCTTAACTCTCTATCAGTCATAGTGAAATTATTAAAATCAAAGAGGCTGAAGGGGAGGGAGGGGTGAACAGATGATGATATCATGTATAAATTGCCATCTAATAAAATTTTATATTCTGAGCATCTGGTCTCGAGGACAAATCTAGAAAAAGTCCTGGTGTGTATGTGTGTCTTTTAATCTCTTTTCTTATAACGGTAGTGATTGTGGGCTTCTTAAAAACCCTGAAAGGTACTTACAAAAAAGTCACTTTTCACTTATGCTCTTGCAATAATCAATAAAAAAATTAATAACCTTTTTTCAAACATGCAAAAAGATCATAAAGTAATTAAAAAACTTTGTAAAAAGTTTGTAAGTTTGACCTTAAAAATCAAATGTAAATAATTGGCAATCCAACCTTGCAAAAAATCATAAGTGTACTTAACTATCATTAATCTGTAAAAAATAATTAAAAATATAGGTAAACTTTTAAGCGTATGGCATTGGAGATTGAAATAAAGGAATGCTAAAAAAAAATCATTCATAAAAATAGTTGAAAAAGATTGAAATTTGAATTGCACAAATATATAACATAACTATGGGCAAACATACGTTTGGGCGTAGTTTTCCCCTTTGTTGGATAAAATACCCAGAATTCTTGTTATCACTTGATATATCTGGAATTCATTGGCGTTAACTGGCATAAGTGTAATATTGGGGGGGGGGGGGGGTTGTAACATTTAAGGAGGCAAAATTGAAGAAAATATCATTTTCATTTTTACATTTGTAGAAAATATCATTTTCAAATAGATTATAACTGAATTTTCTTGAATTTTAGAGGGGGGCATGGTCCCTTCTTACACATAGTAAATTATGCCTATGACAGAATTCCAGATATTTTTAGCAGGATCAAACACCCCTGTTATATAAATGCATTTACAAAATATGTCAATCATTTCTAGTATAAATCTTTGTCTGGGTGCCATGTGTCCCCCCCCCCCAACCACCACCACCACCACCAAATGCTTGGTTCCAAGGTGTGCAGATTTTAGAAAGCATACAGCACAATATTAAAATGGTTCAGATATTAGATATTCCAATCAAAATTAATAAACTGCAACACACAGAAACTCTCAACTATTTGTACTACAAGGCTCTGTTTCAATCGCATTAGATATTTACTCATTACACACAATAATTTTGACACATATTCTTTGTACTTTTGGTCTCTCAACAAATATTGAAATATTAACATTATGCAGATTTCAAGAAAAATGGTTTTAAAATATTTAAAACTAATTTACAACTTGTAACAATGTAATAAAAACAAAACATAGGACAATTGTATCCCAAATATGCTATTAATGCATATTTGGGATGCTATGCTATGCTATTAAAGATTTAGAAGGGGGTAAGGTATTCTAAAAAAAATAAAAGTTATTTGTACACAAAAAAAATTAATGAAAAATTTAGCAATTTGAAAAACGAAAAAGCAAAAACACTATTATGATGAGGTTGGGAATTTTAAAAAATGTATATGAATTAATAATAGCAATACAAAGTTTGCTTTGCTGTAAATTCTGCCAAGCAAATTTATAAATGGAGAAATCAATATCAGCTGTCAAAAAACTAAGGCACTAGTTACTCGCATAAATGCTTAACAAAGACAGGCAAAATTAGCTGATTGACTTTCGAATTATGTAAAATTATATCTGTCTATGCTGGCTGAAAATTTTATTATTTTTACTCCTTTTTGGGAAGGGAGGAACAGAAAAAATCTTTGAATTAAAAAAATTTAATTCTACCAGATTAAATTTAAAAAAAAACATGCTTCTTCACTGTATCATTCATCTTTATTATTCTAAAATAGTCTAGTTTATTCATAGTGAATAATTAATAACCACAAGCAAATTCAAGAGTCAAATAAATAAAATCATTTCCTAAAAGACTAATCTTTATATATATCTATGTGACATACCTTTTTTTCTGTTCTGCTAAGATGCACAAGGATTTGAACTATTTTACTCTCTAGTTTTCAGAACTACTGGCATTGAAATACAGGGTGTCTACTAAATTTCTGAAAGTGAATTTCCTGACTTTTTACAGACTTTTGGGAGCTTCCAGAAAAAATTCCTTCACCATAGATGCAGTTTACTTTGGGAAATCCCTCAACAGCATAACCCCCTTTTTATATTTAGATTTTTTTTTACAACTGGCTTGAAATAAATTTTCAACTGTATACAATTATTGATGTACTCAAGTTACATAGGGTAAAAAAATTTGCTCTGAGTTTCAAGTAAGATACTATAGTTAGTTTAGATTACACTAATAGTGACCAATACTACTTGTGTTACAGATGGTACTTCTGTGATACATCTAATTAACAATATTAAATGCAGACACTGAATTCCAAAAAGTTTTATAATTTAGTCTATTACACTTCAAATTTGGAAGAATAAAGAGCAATACTAGTGAAAATTTCTATATTTTATCACTGATCATAGACAGATAGCTTTTTGGCTCTTCTGTCACAAGAAACACCTTACCACAGAATGTGAAACAGGTGTGAGCATCACATACCCCGTAAACATCCTGAATCATTCATTCTATTTAAACATAAATCATCTTTATCAGCATTTTTCACTCTCTGGACTCCGAAGAGATTAAAAAAAAAAAAAAAAAACTAACAAGAAATTTTTAGACGAAAGAAAATTTAGAATTTTGGAGACTTTTCCTGACCTATTTTGCATTTTCTAGGCTTTTTCTGAACTTTTCTGACCAGTAGACACCCTGAAATAAAACAAAATAAATGTGCTGTCATTGCACTTCTTTTAATGAATAATTTTAAAAGCAATTTAAATAAAAAAGTAAAGGGTGCATTTGAAAGGGAGTTTTGGGTTAAATCCTTTTTTTAAATATTCAAAAATTATATACAGAAAATGGTCAAAACTAAGAATTAGGATGGGCACATTCACTTAATTTATTTCAATTGCACTCTCAAACAAAATACAAAACATTTTCTTTTTTGTACTTTCAAAAATACACCATTTTAAAAGTAAAAAGTCTAGATGTTCTCATTTTGAGATTCTGTTCCTCAAACCCAAGTCATCAGTAAAAGTTTCAAAACTATAAATGCCAAAAGCCACATAGTTAAGATACGTTTTTGGATCTAAGCTAAGAGAGTTTCACATAAATTACGGTGTTATGATAAGTATACTAGGGAGCAATTGTGCATTCCATGCAACTCTGATTGAAGAGGAGCTACATCCCAAGTGTATCACCATGCAGCAGTGCAATTTAAAGGGCTTTAACCCATTTGTGCCTGGATATTTTTGCGACTTTCTTCGATTTTTACTGATAACAGAAATAATAGATAAATTTCTGACGTCAACTTCTTGAACAAGGGATGATTTCCTTTAAAAACATTATGCATAAAAATCGAAATATCAGCATCCTACTTGGTCATGTTAAAATATTTTGTAGAGTTGAGGCTCAATACTCATGAATAAAGGCTAGGAAAAATAAATAACGTTTTCGACTAATAGCGAAAATGCCGTCCCAAAAAAGGGACGCTAGGCATAAATGGGTTAAATTAGACTAGGAAAGTGTGTGCTTTTTCCTTGGATCACCCTCATTACTATTAAAGTTATACCTGATGCATTTAAAAGGCTTGAAAACATGTTTTCAAAGCACTATGGTAAAAGAATGGTTCTCTGTACATACGGATCAAGTTTTAAGTCAGTTTACATTTCCATCTATGTTGTTACAAAGATGCATCTAAAATACACTACAGAGGTCCAAAAAAAGTGTGCTCACTGTTTTCTGGCTCATATAGCATGGGAAATTTTACTGCTCCTGTACATTACCCATATTGCACACACTATAGCTGTTAGTGTATCTGGCAGCACAACTCCTTGAAGCTTTGCCAACCACCACCTGCACTGCATTATTGCCTGCTCTGCCTATGATGGCAACTGAATACCGTACACCACATACATTTTAGATTGGTGTATGTCTTTTAGCTTAGAAATTATTTAATAATGAACAGATACTTATATTTTTGAACATCTATGTATACTTATTTTGCTATGTGGTAGCACTATTAAAAGCGTTTGAAAGCATTTCAGTCACCCCAAAAAAGATTGTTTCATTTTACCATTAATAATATTTAACGATATTTCTCAATTAGATATTGAGTTAAGTGTACATGATGTGGGTCAAAACATTTAACATAACTCTGTACGATGAAATACATCATTTGTGCAATTGCATTGAATTTTCAAGTGAAAACTTGCATATTTAATACAACTAATGATAGTTAATGTATTTGAATCACCTTTATGCACAGTCATGAACATTAAGTAAAAAATAGAGTAAAATAGAGCATTCGTAATCGTTACAAAAATCTAAAGAGCTGAATTTCTTAACTGCTCAATACTTTTACTAATTATTTGAAAACTACGGTTTGTAAAAATGTAAGAAAGTAAAGACTAAAATTTTAAATCTTAATATTTTTGTCATTTTACAATGCCAAGATAAAATACTTCTAGCATAAAAGAAGTTTAAATCATTTATAATAAAAGTTTACATCATCTTACAAACAATACATTTTTCTCGCGTGTTAATAATATCTGTCTTGAGCAGTTAAAATGTTCCTGAAGGAGGAGATATAACTGATAGAATGATTACCGTATTGGCCCGAACTTAACACGACCCCAAAATTTTTCATCAAGATAATTAGAAAAATTTATATATTTTGTCCTTGAATTTAGCATGAGTAAGGTTTTTTACGGGCAATGATCAGTCAAAAAACAACACATTATATTAGGGCCAGTAACTGGTGTCCAAAAGTAAGGTTACAAACATAAAAAATGAGATTTTTTGACAAAAATAAGTTGAATGCATGGAAATTTGGTTTACTGATATCGCATGATGTAAAGTAGGAATGGTAACAAAAATATTTGCACACTTGCTGCTCTTTACTGCTTTGTCTAATAAGAGGTGAGGCCACCTCATATAGCGATACAAGCATAACATCCAGCTCTCAAACTGTTAATGAGACAACTGATCAATTATTGTGGCAATAACTCCCATTCTTCCAAAAATGACTATTTTAACACCTAAAGGGTCCTTAGGGGGGTTGCTGAAATGCAATGTCTTTTCCTAGAGCATTCCACAAGTGCTCTATGACTCTTGTCTGGAGACCTCACATTCCAACCATATAGTGAATGCCCTCTCTTCTTCCAGATAATCATTGTAACTAATTTTGAATACCCAGTGTAATATATATAAACTAGATGTCCGAAAAAGGTGGTAACATAGTTTAATTCTTTATCCATTACATATAAATGGACAATGTAAATTGCAAAAATATTCGAAATACGGTAGAAAAAGATTACATTAAGAAAATTCCTTTTGTTAATTTTCAAAAAGTTACACATTTTAAATTTGTATGCAATCCCCAAACAAAAAAATTTCCAATTAGTAAAATGTGCCCCAAATACATATACTAATGTATTGCCCCAATCATCTTTGTTACATGGTATTTCTGAGATGTTTCAATGCTGAGAAATTTGTACATTTCCTAATAAGTGTATGGGACACATTCTATTAATTGGGAATTTTTCTGTACGGGGGTCATATACAAATTTAAAAAGTGTTAACTTTTTGAAAATTAACGAGTGGAATATCTTTTTAATGTAGCCTTTTTTCTACATTATTTTGAACATTTTTTTTTTTCCCCAATTTACATTATCTCTAATAGATAAAGAATTAAAGTGTGTTACCACCTTTTTGGAGACAACCTGTACACATCTGCCCGATTCCATTAAGTGAACAAGTACAGGATGGTCATAAAAAAGCTTCCCCGATATATGAACCTCTAGTCGCCTTTCTGTTCAACCGATCGAGATGATATTTCAGATATTCAGAGGTATGCACTTGAGATTGGGATTGTTTAAAGCAATAGAACCCTCACTGTTCTGGTTACAATAAAAAAATTTTTAATTTTCCAATGGTAACACCCACTTTTTCATGTGAAAGGTGACCCGCACATTGAAAAACCATGAATGGTGTTGGAATGATACACGTACGATGAATATTGAAGGCGTAAAACATTTGCAAAGAAGAGCATTGTAATAACCAATGACAGCCCAAGAGAGGAAAAGAAAGTTTTAGTGGAATTGAAAGTTTTCAAATGCCCTACTGTTAGTTTAACATTTCTACTATCTATTCCAGTAAATTAATGTGAATTGTGTCAACGTGCTTCCTCTCTCTGTTGACTTTGGTTCTTTACAATGCTCTTCTTTGTATATATTTTATGCTACCAATTTTCGTTCTACATGTATCTTTCCAAAATCATTTATGGTTTTCAATGCGTTGATCAACTTTTGAAGAAAATAGTGGGTGTTACCAATTTAAAATTTCTAAATTTTTTTCACTGTAACCATAACTGTGAAAGCACCGTTTCAATCCCAATCTCGACTGCATACCTCTGAATAACTATATCTGAAATCTTTTTGGATTGGTTGAACAGAATGAGGTCCGGAGCTAGAGGTCCAAGTATCGGGGAAGTTTTTTTATGACCACTAAGTATGAAGCTTAGACTTCCAGCAATTTTGAAAATTGGTGAATCAGAGCAGTATAGAGGGGGAAGGGAAGCAGAGGGGAAAATCCCCAGGGGCCTCTTTATTCATCCGATATATTATACAATAGTATGACCCTTTTGCAAAAATGTAAATACCAAAATTAATTTTTCCCCAGAAGTTTTAATCCTATTTTTGTATTTGAGCCACACAAATGTTGTAGGGTGACAAGCTTACTACATGGATGTACCCAGAAAATTCTTGGTGATGTTGGTTGAGATTATTCCCTACAAAACTTCATTCATAATAATGCAATAAATTATACCGTAGCTTAATTTGTTAACAAAAGTCTGAAGGGACCAAACTGCTAATCATTTTTAGTTTTGGTTACAAAGATGGTCTTTTGAAACTTAAAGCTTTTTGCCTAATTTTAAAATTCTCATAATAAAAAAATTATTTTGACTAAGAGTGCAAAATATTCTTGCTCGAATTATGTATAGTTAAAAATATGTCTTGTTTACAAATGTTTAAAACTGAACAAATTTATTCTGTTACTAGAAAGTATGAATGAAATGTGCTACAGCATGAAAAATATTTTAAACCACATCCTTAAACTTGGATTTTTGTTTATTGGTCCTCAGTAAAGTAGCTTTTTTAGAAAAATTCTACCTTTTCCAACTTTTGGTGCCTAGCAATTTTTTTCTTTTGGCTACATTGCTGTACTTAAAAGTATATAGAGTATGGAGAAGTTTTAAGAAATTCACAATTCATGATTTTGTAAGGAACCACTACTTTTACACAAATTCAACAAATAAAATTATTTTAGAGCTGTAAAATATCTATAAAAACAATTTTAAAAACTGATAGCATTCCACCATGTTCAAAAGAGAATTTTGGCAGTTTAGTAAAAAAATGCATTTTTCCCCCTCATCTCTAACCATAAAACTTATTAAGTAAAATTAATTGCTCTTAAATTTTGCTCATTAAGGTTATGAACCATTTTTCTCTCAAATTACAACTATGAATGTGTACGTTGATAAATGTATCACAAACATTATAGATATTAGTTAACATTTTGGCTTTCAGCATCATTAAACTGTTATGTGCTTAAAAAATCATAGAACTATTTTGATATGCCTCAAGTTTTTCAATAAGAAGTTCTTACTTTTATAGCTAAAGTTAGGGTTCCACAAAACTAGACTTATTTAGTATAACACAAGGCCTCTTCTTTCACTTTGAATGACAGTTGGTATGCTTACGCTTTAGTAAATATCTTGATGAATAAAAACATAGCCAGAGGGAGGGCAGGAGACAGTGCTCGTTCACCTTTATTCCTGCTAATAATATAATAACCCACAAATGTATACTTGAGCTCAAATATACAGTAGACTCTCTGAAATCCGCACACCTTGGGACCAAGGGGTTTGCGGATTATAGAATTTTGCGGAATATTACGTAATGTTTTGTTTACATTTTTTCTTACTATAGTTATGAAGCAACAGAACAGTTTTAATGGCTGAAATTAATTATACTGTCACACTTAGTTTAATTATTAAAGAATTTATTAAAATATATGAAAAAAAATTATTATTTTACAAAACTTTTGCAAACTGAAATTTTTCTTGAAGAAGGCTTAAACTTTCATACTTTAATTTTATATTACTATTTTTTTAATTTTGCAAACATGGAATCAATTGTTGTTTGTTTTAGGGCTTTTGATTTGTGTTTAAATATTTTTTCCTGAAGTCTGTTTATTGTCATTATTTCTTGTGGTGATGCCAATGAATAATTTTGGATGAATTCTAAATTCTAAATATAATTTTTTGAAAATTTCTCTTTCTTTCAATAAAAAATGAAAATCAAAATACACGTTTCGTTAACTGAGTGTGCGAGATTGTTTCTCAGAATCTTTTCTGTCAGCTAATCATGCTTTCATTTTACTGCTCAGACTTTGTTAGATGGGTTAAAAGAACAATTTTAATTAGATATATGCAAAAAATATGAAAAATTTCTTTTAATTCTACAACTCAACTCACCCGTAATTTCCTAGTGTTACTTAACTGTTAACTGCAAATTTCACTGTTTACATCTAAAAATTATCGCGGATTATAGATGTGCGGATTTCAGAGAGTCGACTGTATGCAGTTTTTAGGGTTAGGGTAATGCCTCAAGAGATGGTTAAAATATGCCAGGAATGCAGAATACGTCCGAGCACACGAACGGGGTTCGGGGGAAATTCTGATGTGCTGGGGAAATTTTTGTCCCAAGTATATTTAAAGAAAAGGAAAAAAAGATATTTTTGTAGAGATGCAGTTGCTATTAAAAGAAGCAAGCGATAGATAGTACCTTAAACTAGAATGAAAATATGCTTTGGTTTTAAGGAAATTTTGGACAAAACAGGTTGTGTTCAGGGGAATTATTGCTCTCTAAATATTTTCTGCACCCCTGAAACATGCTACCTAGAATTTAGTTTTCTGATGCATAAAATTGAAAATACATGCAGAATATCTTAGTTATGATAATGCAACATGGACCACTTATCCTCAAAATCTGAAGATTATACCATTGAAAATTTACAACACAAATCAAATATTTAAACTACCTTTGTATAAAGCATATAACAAAATATTAACAATTTTTTGTTCTGTGGTTTTTACTTAAGATTCAATTTCTTAAAAACCAAGGCAGGTTTTGTATCCGAATATTTCCACTAAAAATATTTTGTGTTAAACTTGAAAATGGAAATTGAATACTTTAGTCATAGCAGGACATAGATACTCACCAGCAGATATATATGTACACAGTGAAACTTTTCAGGAGCGACCATCCTCCGTTTCATGAAAAATCAGGCATTACGAGAAATGTTCACTCAGAGAAATATAAACATTTGATAGCCAAAAAAATACTGTAAAATATTGTTTCTGCTATTATTTATGAAATTGCATACGTGTTATACAAAAAAGGTTAGAATTTTTCACAAATCTGTCTTTTATGATCCTGTTTTACTTTCAGAAAAATGCAAGAAAATTTTTGGGGAGAGAAGGGATAGGTTGCATATAGAGGGTTGAGTGGTCTCTTCTAAAGGACTTTTTATCATTAAGTAGATAGGGCGAAAAATTGGTGACTGGGTCTTTCCATTTGATATGGGCGACCCCTTCCTCCAACGACCAGTATTTTAAGTCGGGACATTCCATGTTAAATCAACAAATGGGTTGTGTTCCACCATTTTTTATGTTTATGAGATTTTGTAGGTAATATGTACCTATCTTGTGTATCACAAAACAGTTATTTTATTTCTTAAAAAATTTTTGTTCGAGATATAGCCATTTGTTTAGTTCGCCAATGCGTAAAAATAACCATTTTAGGCTAATTTTCTAAAAGCTGAAGAATTTGTATTTGAATTAGCAGTAAGATCAGATAGGGCGTATTGGAAAGCTTAAAGAATGAGCTTTAAACTATGCCTAGTAAAATATATTCATATTAAGCATAAATACAGTTTTTGGGACATTAAATAGTCGTTCACTAATTTTTTTTTGTCATTTTAAGGATTAAAAAAAACAATAAAGGACCTTCAATAACAAAGCCATTTTTTTCCCTGTTGCAGTTACATATCAAGACCATATACAGAAAAAAAAAAAAAAAAAAATTGAGCGTTACTGGTTGTCTTTCTCCCTGAAAAAATTGCTTAAACTCTAAAAATATTGAAAAATGTGTTTTTTCACCTCCCCAGAAAGTCATGGGGGACAGATGTTAAAAGTTTCAAAATGACATAAGAAGATCTTGTACTGTAATTTTAAAAAAAAAAAAAAAAAAAAAAAACTTATTTTAAGACAGAGGAGATACATGCTTTTGAAGCAATCCAAAAAGCACTTATGACTGCAATTGAAAATATCTTAAGTAAACAATGGTAATTGCCAAATAAAACACTTTATTGAAATATATATTTACAAGATGTAATCTGACCTAAAATAAATACTTACACTTGTTAGGTTTTTCATTTTCTCATACAGATGAGTTAGCAGGTACTCATTCATGTATGAAGTTATGTTATAATGTCTTCCATTTGCTATTAAGTACAATTCAAAGGGGTGAAAATATTCAAAACAGGAAAAACCCTGTGTAATGTTCTTGTTTGTGGTAAATGGATTACAAATTGGTATCTTATCTGCAGTTGTTGGTAAATCTCTACAATATTTTGCCTTGAACATGGCATTACCTATATTTTATCTTCAAACATTTTCACTATTTATGGAGTTAAAAATATCTATTAGAAAAAGAAAGATATACTTAAAAAAAAAAAAAAAGGGCTGAAATGTGCTTTAGCCCACCGCTTGGAGACGTCTTTTTGGAGGAGTGATAATGTGTCAAATACTACAAATTTGATATTTTAGACCTGTGGAAAGATCTGAAATATCTTGCATTTTTGCGCATGCGTAGTTGTTATCTTTTATTCTAGCTACTGTGTGACATATACAGAAGAATGTAATGAATTCGCTTACTCAATTTGATGTCACTAAGCTGTTAATTTGCATTTGTGCGTATGCATTCTTGTTATTTTTCCTTATTTCGTAACCTAGCTATTCTAATTTGTTTCACCTTGTGCAGTTAACGATAACTACACCCTGTCAAAAAATATTCAAATAAAAGTGAAACTTCTTATGTTTGTTTCATACATGGAAAATTATGTATTATAAAAGTATGAATTAGTTGCATGTAACATATAATTATAAATTTTCATGTTTCTGTTGAGTTGTGTGTTCTCGAATATTTTTTTTTTTTTTTTTTGAGGATGTACATGATAGTCTGATGTTTTTAGTTTAGCAAAGGGCCAGCATTAGCATATTTTTGAGGGGGCCCTCTAAAGCGATGGCTTTACCTACTGAGGTTTTTTTTGGGTCTCACAAAGGGTCAGCGATAGCATAGTTTTGAGGGCCCCCTAAAGCGACAGCTGGACCCACTGATGTTTTTTGGGGTCTTGCAAAGCGCCAGTGTTAGCATATTTTCGAGGGGGGCCCCTAAAGCGATGGCTGGACCCACTGATTTTTTTTGGGTCTCGCAAAATGCCAGAGATAGTCTATTCTCCTGGGGACCCCAAAGCGATAGTCGGACCTACGGATGTTTTTTGGGGTTTTGCAAACAGCCAGTGTTAGCATATTTTCAAGGGACACTTCCTCTTTTGTTTATTGTTTGTAATAGTTTCTTATTTTTACTTTAAATAGTTCTTTTTAAAAATATTTGGCTTTCCCCTTTGAAAGCATTTTGTTTACGTTTCTGCATCTGCGGTGCATCTTGGGAAAATAAACAAAAATCAAGCGCGCTTCCTCTATGGCTGAATCGTGCAGCCTTTTGCATCTCACGCAAATTGCCGAACGAGAGAAACCAAAATAATGTAACCCAGAGATTGTGAAATGAACAGAGCAGAAGAGGTTGCAAACCCAGAGATGTTCTACAGAAAAGCGCCAACTCGGCAGTTTGTTGACAATTGACAAGCGGTGGGCTAAAACACATTTTCACCAAAAAAAAGTTTCAAACGCTTCCATATTTTAAATATGTGCTAAAGCGACGTGCATTAAAAGCATATCATATTCCATGTGCCATCCCTATTTTTATATTTTATTTCATTAAGTTGGAAAGTATCATTATTCACGAGTGTGTTGTATTTCTCTTCCTAGTTACATAGAACACTTCTTTAAACTGTTTTACAATCTTCGCCAAGCATATTCCAATTATACTCCACCTTATTAAAGACTGTTTGGAATGCCCTTAATACATAAGTACATTGTATCTCTTTTTTGTTCCATAAAACATTTTTCAGAATTGAAATCTATATTAAAATTGCTTACTAAAACTGTTTTACAGTCTTCCCTGGACAAATTTTAACTATACTTCTCCTTTGTAATAAACTGTAGAGTTTGCCAGTTTCTCGCCAAATACGGAAGATATCACAAAGCTAGGTTCAGTTTTAGGGACTTATTTTTTAGTGGCGAACTTGGCAATCAATCATCAAAAATTACAAACCTTAGCAAGTTTAAAAATTTGTTTCCCCCACCCTCTCCGGCAAGCCTATTGAAAAATGCAGCAAAAAATTTATCAATGCAAATTGATCTGCAAAAACATGTCAACCGAAAGAAAACACTGAATGATAATAAAGCACTCTCATGCTAAAAATCCTAATAAGAGCAATAAGCTTTTATATTAGGTCAGATCACATCTTTTAAATATATTTCAATTAAATTTAATTCTATAAAGGGTTTTATTTGGTAATTACCATTGTTTACCCTATTTTCAATAGCAGTCATGAGTGCTTTTGGTATTACTTCAAATGTGTTTATCTCCTCTGTCTTTTGGAATAACACTAATTTTTTTTTGTTTTGTTTTGTTTTAAAGTACAGTGAAAGAGCTTCTTATGTCATTTGGAAATTTTATCACCTGTCCCACATAACTTTTTTGGGGGGAAGTGAAAAAGCACATTTTTCAATATTTTTAGTTTAAGCAATTTTCTTCAGTGTGAAGAACAACCTGTAACAGATATTTTTTTTTTTTTTTTCTGCATATAGTATTGATGTGCAAGTGCAACAGGAAAAAAGATTGGTTTTTTATTGAAGGTCCTTCATTCTTTTCTTTAATCCATAAAATGAAAAAAAGCATTAGTTAGTGAATGACTATTTGATGTCCTAAAAACTGTTTTTATGCTTAACAAATTTATTTTATTATTCATAGTTTAAAGCTTTCCAATAAGCCCTATTTGACCTTACTGCTAATTCAAATACAAACTCTTCAGCTTTTAGAAAATTAGCCTAAAATGGTGATTTTTATGCACTGGCGGACTAAACAAATGCTTATATCTCAAGAAAAATTTTTTTTAAACACATACAAAAAACTTTGTGATACACAAGATACATACACATTACCTACAAAATCTCAGGAAAATCAAAAATGGTGCAGCACAACCCATTTGTTGATTTAACATGGAATGTCCCGACTTAAAATACTGGTCGTTGGAGGAGGGAGTCACTCACAGAAGTTTCACTGTATATATATTTGTGTGGGTTGCATGTGTTTAGTAAACAAAGAAATTAGTAAAACTTAGACTATACTAAACTTCAAATTTATCATACTCTGAGAAGTTTAAAAATTATGTTTTGTGTACTATTAAAACAGTCAAAAGATAACCAGATAAATTTATTTAAAAAATTATATTAGTAAAAATACTAGAAACAAATCACAGATATTTATTAAAATAACTTTCGAAACTTTAAATTTCTTGTGTAAACACTTCTGAAAGTCTGGCGAACAATAAATGAATAACAAAAGTTTTGTAATCTACAGCAAAGCAACTGTTTTATTTTCCCTCATTTGTAAGAAGTCAATTAACAGTTTTACAGGAAGAACCTCCTTGTGTATATAAAAATTAAAAAAAGAAAAATCATTGAGCACAATGTAAACAAACTTATTTTATATTTTGTCACAAGTACTATTTTTTGGATTAACAGAAATCTGTAGAGAAGAATTTCATCTGCTCAAACAAAACTAAAGATAATACTTTTAAACTTAAAAAAAAAAAAAAAAAGTTTTGGTCATAATATTAAGAAATTATACATACTTCATATATACATGTACAAATATACATATATATATGTATACACACACATATACATGTATATACATATATATATTTACTTTATTATATATTTGTAAAATAAAAATTTTGACCTGAAATCCACACCTGGCCATATTCATTTAAAATATACTTAAAAAGAAAAGAAAACATGTCCCATAACAAAAGTAACGTTGTTCAAAAGTTAAATCAACATATACATGAAAACAGTTAATATGAAAAGACAACAGTCGCACAAGACACATAGAAAAGTACCTACATAAGCTATTACCTTATATTCCTGAAAATGAAGCTTTTACATACAAAATACATACATAAATGGATACATCATAAAAAAATATAGATTTTTTTTCCAAGGAGCACTGTTTATATACTTATGCACTTAAGAATTTAGCAAAACAGGAAAAATTAAACATTCTATTTTTATAGTGGCATGGTTGTTCAATAATTATTCTACTGCTTTGCTATTCAAAATAGTAGGACTTCTACTAAATTTATTTAGAGAACAATGAATTAGCTAGAATTATTTTTCACATTGTACGTTGATAGAGGTTTTATAAAATGGAAATCAACTACACCACAATTTGGGCATGGTATATTGCGACTGTAGTCGCTGAAAAATTGCAATCTCTGTTCTGGTAAAACAATAACTCGATAACAGTAATTACATTTTAAACGTTCTTCACAACAAGGGATGGCTGCTATCACATCATACGAGTACATTGTGCCTAGTATCAAATCACTACCATTCCACCTGCTTTGACAAAATTTACAGAGTAGAATACTATTCCATCCTTCTAAACACGACATACAAATGGCATTCAAATAGTGATTAATTTGGCAATCAACCTTCGCAGGTATTGAACTATTTGAGTACTGTCGAGGGGATATGAAAAACGTTCCATCAATAAGGGGATAGCGATCAAATATAATCATTTGACTGTAACAGAAGATGCAATTTATTCCAACAGTTTTATTAGCACTAAGAGTGGATAAAATGAAACATCTAATTTCATCGTTTCCTTGATTGCCCTCATCTTCAGTTTTGATGTGGTAGGAATTAATTTTATTTCGTGGCAAAGTGTTGAAGGAAGAATAATCTTGTCGACGGCTAAAAATGCTACCACTAGCATGACGTTCACGACGATCCGGAACAAAATTTTTTGCGCCCCACGTTGGAGAAAGGGGGCAATCGGAAGCAGCAGAATTCGGTGGGCTTCCTGACGCGGAGCTCATACTTGACATACTAGAGCTTCGAATGCGTCCAACGGGCACCTGCTGACCAACTGAAGTGCTAGGTTTTAATGCAGTGACATTACCAGTAATTGACAAACTTGGTTTATCATTCTTTTTCTTTCGGTGTTTCTTTTTCTTAGACTGGTCCTCTACGGGTGCTGCCGGTGGAATCCAATCCAAGTCTTTTCGTAAATGCCCTTTTCCACATTTGCAACCGCAAGCTTTATAAGCTAAATCATATCCTTTTTTGGTCCACAAATTTTGTAAACGCTGTTTTTCACTCCAGCTGCGAGCACGACCGGTGGAGCGTAGGAATGTCAACACAGTATACTCCCACTGCTCAAAACAAATTTTATGCATAAATTCTCCTTCCAGGCAACCTTCGTTATTGCAAATGACTTTCACAGTATCAGAAAGATTATCAAAGCTAATGGGATCACCTATATGGCATAATGAAGGAACACAGCATATGGTCATAGTTGCCGGATCAAAATTCTCATAAATTGCTTGACAATGCTGCATATCGAAATTTTTCTCACCTGCTGATGAAGAACACTTAAAATTGAACTAATATCAACTACGGAATTAAAACATCAAACCATCCAAAGCATCGTATCCTGTGAATAATAGGCAGCGGACACAGAGTATGACAGAATCAAAACATTGAATTTTCAAAACAAAACTGCTCTCTTATCTGACGTCGATTCCGATTGCGGTGTTGTTAGCTATCTAGGCGGAGCAGATCCTACTACGGAGAGTAGCGGCAAAACTGAGTACGTTCATTGGATGAGAACTGAAAATGGGTGGGTCACAGCATCGGCTGATGCGCGCGCTTCCTCAAGTAAAACTTACTTTGTCCATTATTGAAATTTGTAAACATTACATAAAAAACAAATTAAATGTCAGTTGTATTTTAAATAAAGCAAAAAACAGCTAAATATCTGCTACTTTAACAGTTAGTACCATAAACTAGAAAATAAAATGCAGATGTATTTCTCGCATATATATTGACCACCTGCGTAAATGTGTGCCTGGGTAGGAAATGAAGTCGACACGTGCGTTCCCTGTTTTGACCTTGAGCGGGTGCTGATTCAGTAAACACACACACTCACACACGCGCGCATAACTTGGCCGCTTCCCAGGACGTTCGGATGGGGACCAACAGTAGATTGAACTGAGCGGTTGGGAAGGAGAATCTATCGGATTTTCTGAAACTATATGGAATAGGCACAGAAATTAAACAAAACTTGGTCTTGTAATCCAAACAAAGGATCTACATAAACATTTCCTAGAGACAAACGCGAAATAAAAATATTTAGCAGGAGATTATGCACCAATGTAATTTAAAAGCTAGATCTTATTACTTTTGGACTTTTTCTTTTCATTATTAGAAAATAAGCGCATTAAAAAATTATTTCTTAAAAATGCATTACTTTCCTTGTATATTCAGAGCTACTACTTTCTAATAGATATAAGATCATTCATGATTATTTGCGAAAAGGAAATGATCTTAACTTAGTCCGTCGCTGATTCCTTTTCTTTTGCTTTCGGTTTCACTATGAGGCATAGGCGCTGTCTCCATAACGATAGCTTCAGCTCTTGCAATGTAATTTTCTAGGGGAACTAAGCTCGCTCAATAATTTCTTCAACATATTGCAAAAAAAATCACTTTTTTATACTAAACAGTTTCAGATCTGTCAGTGAGCTTTCACTAACTTAACTACATAGCAGTTTTGATTTTTAACCTTTCTCATTTAAGCATGGGCGCCGGCAGAACATTTTCCAGGGGGAGGGGCAAAGACTACTCCAGGGGGGGCAAAGACTACTCAAGGGGGTGCAAAGACTACTTTAACGTATGGTTACCATACCATGTTGGAAAGAGCAAAAAAGCAAGGGAAAATACTGCATACAAAAATCCAGGGGGGGCATTGCCCTATGCTGCCGGCGCCCATGCATTTAAGTATTTCCATAGCCCTACTCCTACAGTTAAAAAATAAATAGCATTTTCTGAGATGCAAAAGCAAATTTTATTTGAATGAGAAATATTGCGATAGATCATATAGGGCAATCGATCTCGGACGTAGCTATAGCTTTCACATGGGGTGAGGGGCATTCTTACTGTGAAATTTGATTGACAGTAAATTTTACTATAAATAACTTGTAAAAATTTTCAGTTTCATTAGAAATTTTTAATGTTATAATAATTTTGTTTTATTACCCTTAAAATACAGAGCTTGCAAGTGGATATGCCACCAAAATTAGCTTTTTTGCGTAGGCTAAGGGGGCATGGCCCACCATATACAATTATGGACTCTGGACCTAGAATCAGCGACGACGCCCCCCCCCCCCACCACCACCACTTTTTTTTTTTTTTTTTTTTTTTTTTAACAGCCGTGTGCTACATTAAAATTCCACTGTTATATTTTACTTCTTACTCATACTCTTTTTAGAATGTAATTTAACCTGAAAATACGGGGAATAATTGTGGTAACTATTTAATAAGTCCAAACTATGTAAAATTATATTGCTAAAAAATGACAAGAATTAAATACCATATGAATGTATTTAGTTTCATACTAAAGGAGTTAAAGTTTAGTATTATTATCAATGGTTAATTTTGACTTAGGTAAAAAAATATTTCACATGAACAAAATCGTAAAAGAAATCACTTTTATACAAAATAACATATTATGAAACTTTATCAAATAAATATTTATTCCTTTCACTAGCAGGGCACAAAAATGATAGAAGAGAGCTCACATCCCAGATGTTTGTGTGATTATGGCAACGCTACTCTACATTGGCGGATCCAGAGGGGGGGCACAGGGGCACGTGGCCCCCCAGACGAATGAAGTTTACACTATAGAAGATTGACTTATTTTCTAAATTCAAGTCATTCTATAAGGAAATGTGACAAAAATTGTCTTGTGCCCCCTCCAGAATTTTTTTCTGGATCCGCCGCTGCTACTCTAGGGCGAAACGCCAAGGATGGGGGTGCCTAGTAGAGATGAGACGGGCTCAGCCCGAGCCCGGGCCCGAACCGTGCTCGGGCTCTGTAATTCACTATTGCGTTCGGGCTCGGGCTCGTGAAATATTTCTATTTTATTGAACATACTCCTTGAAACAGATTTTTAAAAAGTGATTCATATGGAAAATAAAAGTACTTATCAAAAAATAGCGGCGCGGGTGCCTAGAAGGCGCGTGAAGCTCTTTGGGTATTTCAGAACGGCGGCTTATATTGCTTAGTTAGTCATGAGATCGGACATTATTTCATAAACATAGATACAAAGAATTAGAAATTGCATTAAAAATTTGCAACTATATTTGTCTTTAATTTGCACATTTATTGTATTCTATTTATTGTATTGCAAAATTTATTGTATTCTATCAAAGAATTATATACTTCTTTGGATTTTATTGAATTTTATTTATCTTTAGCTGAAATTTCGGGCTCGGGCTCCGACTTAAATAATATTGCTCGGGCTCGGGCGGGCTCGGATTAAAAGCCTTCGGGCTCGGGCTTCAAAAAATGAGCCCGAACTCATCTCTAGTGCCTAGTAGAGATGAGACGGGCTCAGCCCGAACCGGGCTCGGGCTCTGTAATTCACAATTGTATTCGGGCTCGGGCTCGTGAAAAATTTCTCCCTTATTGAACATACTGCTTGAAACAGATTTTATAAATTGATTCATGAGGAAAATAAAAGTACTTATAAAAAAAAATAAAAAAATAAATAAAAATAGCGGCACCGGCGCCTAGAAGGTGCTTGAAGCTCTTTGGGTATTTTAGAACGGCGGTTTATATTTCTTAGTTAGTCTTGAGATCCGATATTTTTTGATAAAGGATGGATAGAAAGAATTAGAAAGTGCACTGGGAGTCTGCAACTATATTTGTCTTTAATTTGCACAAACGGCAAAATTTATTGTATTCTATCAATGAAGTAATTGAATTTTTTTTTTTTTTTTTATCTTTAGCTGAAATTTCGGGCTCGGGCTCCGACTTAAATAATATTGCTCGGGCTCGGGCGGGCTCGGATTAAAAGTCCTCTTGCTCGGGCTTTAAAAAATGAGCCCGAACTCATCTCTAGTGCCTAGGTAGGAGGACTTTCTAAGGGGTCCTAACGCGTATTCACGTTACATCTGGAGAAAACCAACCAAAACTCCAGACCGTTAGATCGATGGGACCTGAGCCAGGGACCTTCACACTGAGAAAAATCTAGATATCTCCCAGATCTCGCATCCCAGAATTGACTGGCATGGCCTCGGAGCCCCCGGGAAGGGAGGGGGAGAGTAGACAATTACAAGGCGAGCCTGGGTACTGAACGCGTGGAGGTGTTGTGACGTCACAAGAGAGGATGGACTTTTCTCCGTTAAAAGCATTAGAATCATACGGAAAAGTAGAAGAAACTAAGATGTTTTGTCCCTTTTATGGATACTAATGATAAGTCAGCAATCTATTCTTAATACGACATACTTGATAATAGTTATTAAGGTATAGAGTACATAAAAATATAAAATTGCCGTATTTTGCGTTAGTTTTATTGATTTCTCTTCTTTTGTTCTAGCAATCATTATGCTTCCGTTTGCTGCGTCCCAGGCTGTAAGTAAAGCTAATTACAAAAGAGGAGAAAATGTAAAAGTTTTCACTTTTCCCAAAAAACGAAGAAAAGCGGGCCGAATGGACTAAAAATATTCCAAGAAAAAATTGGTCCCCAGGAAAAAATGCGTATGTTTGTATTGAGCATTTTCGAGATGAAGATCTTTTAAAAGACGATGCTA
The DNA here is from genome assembly GCA_038373885.1 of Cheiracanthium punctorium. Taxonomy (NCBI): domain Eukaryota; kingdom Metazoa; phylum Arthropoda; class Arachnida; order Araneae; family Cheiracanthiidae; genus Cheiracanthium; species Cheiracanthium punctorium. Next base: position 70,193 of record JAWZYV010003565.1, on the reverse strand, counting down.
TTTTAAAATCAGATGGGGCACTTTTAACTGTAAAAAGAAAGCATTATAAATTAGAACCGAATGCTATCCCGTGCATTTTTTCGAGCTTACCAGCCTATATATCCGATATTACCAAAAAACAAGAAAGAACTGATCCTACTAAAACAAGAGAAAACGTTTAGGAAAAAGATGTTGAGGAAACCGAAAAAAATAATGCAAACGAAAATATAAATTCTTTTGTAATTAAGAAATGTATCAAGAGTTTTATGGCAATTCTATGTTAAGAAAATTTCACCTTTAATTATAAATTAAACGCAGATCCCCTTCCACTGCACATACCAAGTAGCTTAACCCTTTAACGCGCAGTGGTTTCGCTCTGAGACCACCAAACTGTTGACGTTCCGACTGTTGAAGGTCACGAAGAATAGATTAGATTTCTATAAAAATAGTTGCGGGTGACATAGCTCCACGAGAATCCTTTACTTTTTAGCACGTCATTTTCCGTAAAAAAATTGTCACGATTATTTTTAGCACCACTAACATCTGCCGAAAAATGGAAGAACGCGAGAACAGCTGGATAGATTGCCCAATGCTGAAAAAAGGGCAGCCGTTGCCATCGCTCGTCGACTTAACTACCAGCAAGATGGCGGACGATCGAAACGTTCATCGCGTGCCACGGATCTAGAGACCCTTTTTGGACGCAGCTGGCTGTGCGCGAGCACAGCCAGCTGTGGTCAAAAAAGGGTCTCTAGATCCGTGGCACGCGATGAACGTTTCGATCGTCCACCATCTTGCTGGTAGTTAAGTCGAGCGATGGCAACGCCTGCCCTTTTTTCAGCATTGGGAAAGGGTTGCGCCTCAAAGGGTTAAGGTTCAATGCGGATCTCATGGTTGAATTATTTATTAAAAAAAATAAATAAATAAATAAAATAAAATAAAAAAAGAGAGAGAGAGAGAGAGAGAGAGAGAGAAATCTATTTTCTGGATACTTAGAAAAACAAAAATATAGAAGGTATTTATTAAAGAAATATTTCCAACTAAACGGTTTATCGGAATTTGTTGAAAATTCTGAAATTAAGTATGAACACAGATTTGGAAATTAACTCAAAAAAGAAAATGTATTACTGCAATGCTAAAAACAATAACAAAAAAGTATATGTATTACTGCAATATATTTTACATGAAAACCCCTGAGAGCATTTAGGCAGTTTTACATATTCAAGAGTTATACTCACTAATTTTTAAAAATATTTAATTATGTATATTTCAAATGTCTCAATGTGATGTTTGAAAGTCTTATCTAGAAAAAATTAAAGCAAACACTTGTAGTGCTTTCATGAAAAACTTTATAGTATTTGTAAGGTTTGGGTAAAAGCTTTTACTTTTTATTTTCTTGTTTTTTGTGCTTTAATTGCTTCTAATAAAATTTGACATTAGGAGTCTGTATAACATAATTATATATAGTATGTAATGTACAAGTTTTTAAAATATTAATTGTGGAAATTTCTGATTATATTCCTCGTGCTACTAGTGTTTATTGACATTATTGATCAGATTTCTTCCATAGAATTCAATACAAACTCTTTGAAATCCCATCCTCTCTTGTGACGTCACGAAATGGCTTAAGATGACTATTTATGAATCTGGATATTTTTAACATAAATTCTTTCAAAAAGCTTATTAAAACGAAGCAAAACTAAATAATGTATTTCAGTTTTTAAGTAAAATTAATAAAAATTATTATTATTTTTACTTAAAAATATATTTACTTTTACTTACTTAAAAATATGACTTTATGCTTATACAACGTATAAATTTAATCCATATACATATTATTTTAGATAAATGATATCATTGAGTAACCATTATATTATTTAGAATGTATTTGCTAGCCCGAAATGCAAAACATACTGCATACAATGCTAAAACTGCTTTAAATTCAGTACCAATTTATTTCATTAATTTCTGACAAAAAATATTGTTGATTCACTATTATTTAAGAACAAAGTGTTGTAAAACGAAAATGCTATTTCAATGCGTCATAAAAAATTTAGCTACTCGTATTTATTGGCATTATTAATTCCATTTCTTCCATTGAACTCAATGCAAACTGTTCCAAATCCCATCCTTTCTTGTGACGTCACGAAAACCAGTACCCAGACCCCCTCTTGCTTTCTCCTCTCTCTTTCTTCAGTCGCGGCGACCCCGATGGCCTCCACATCCGACTACAGGCCCTGGAGCCAGGATAAGAGAGGGGCCCCCGTCCTTCCATTTTACAGTCGCGTGCTATATTATTGCATGGTTATATCTTAACATACGTCCCGCAGGAGCCTGATCGCTAAGCTCCGTTCCCGTATAACACGGAAAGTGAAGCAGCAACGGCTTGGCGCTTGGGAGAGTGAACTCCTTTCTCGGCTGGACTGCTATGGGACCGTGTACGCTAAAGGCAGCCGGAGCCGGTGAACGTAAAATCTGTTCGTGGCGGTGGCTCCAATAGCCTCTGTGTTCAAACAAGTACCTCTTGGGATATCGATTTCAGATGCTAGGTCTCTCATCTGGAATTGGTTCAAAATTAGCAAACGTTGGTCTGCCTAATACGCAGCCCCATAATGAAACCACCAATATCTGTGGTCAAGCCTCCAGTAGGCCGCTGACCCAGCCATTAGAAAGAAAAATATCTTACCTATACTCTTGTTAGAATATAATTTAACCTGAAAATATACAGGGTATAATTGAAGAGCTAGGTGATGGATATGATGATATTTTTATAAACAGATTTCCGGACGAAAGAATACATTAAAGACTTCATTGATTATTGCAGCGTTTCCCAATCGGTGGGGCGCAGGGGGGGGGGAGAGAGAAAAACAGGAAAATGTATGTTTTAAAAAAATCATCATCTTATCTATTCTTATTTTTACTCCAAAACATGCATATTTTCGCTTAAAATGATTATTTAGACTTTATTGATAACATTATTTTGAAGAAAAGTCGACTCAATGTTCACTGTTGAAGAATAAAAAACTGAGTGTATTCTGAAAATCGTGAGGGAGGGGAGCGCCACCGTAAGTCAGCCTTTGTTGGGGGGTGGGGGGAGGCGAAGTTAAAAGATTGGGAACCGCTGGATTATTGCGTTCATTGGTTTTGGTTTTGTCAACTTTATTATAAGGCGGCTTTCAGTAGACGAACAGGAAATAAATGAACTGATGAAAAAAGACATTCTGGTAATTTTACAGCTGATTATGTAAAAATTACTAAATTGTCCCTTAACATGTTCCTTCACTCAGTTCTTCAATTAAGGTAACTATTTTATAAGACCGAACTATATTTAAAAAATTATTTTAATTAAAAATGACAACAGCAAGTATATTTATTTAACACACGAAAATTAGGATCTTTTGAGTCATAGACACTGCCTACGAAATATTTTTTAATAATAGTCTTATTTTGTAGTTTTTCTCTGACTAAAATGATCAATGACGTCGGAAAAGTAAAGAGTCTTAGCAAATTCATTCTCATCTGCTAACATTGCTAAATGGTTAAGACGACTCAGTGGCGGATTAATGTAAGTTTGTCGGGGAGGGGCAGTTAGTTTGTCGGTGGGGGCGGTTAGTTAGAAGATTGACATATGCATCCATTTTATGGAAGTAAAATAGAATCTTTTACATTAATTTCTTTCTTTTCGGGGGGGGCGGTCGCCCGCTCCCCCCCCCCCTTTTAATTCGCCCTTGAGACGACTGTGGCCTTTTGTGCTCCTTCACCAAGTTTTAAAAGAGTTCGCCAATCTACTAAAAGACCTTTCAGCCGTACACACTGTTACTGTAATAATACCCAAAAAAAAAAAAAAAAAAAAAAAGCCTAATTGGGTACAGTACACAAGTTCAAAAACATTGTTTGAAGATTTTTCTTATAAATGGAGTTGAGAAGCATCACCGGGTCCTTTTCTGAGCGGAAGACCGAATTATAAAAGCTCTTCATGTCTAGAATTTCTTCAACTAAACTCTCAGAATTTGCAAAGTCTGAAAGTTATTTGGCGACAAAATTTTTAGTTTTAACTTTCAGTTCATCTTTTTCTTGGCAAATTAGCTCCACCCAGTCCCACTCATGGGCACTTCGGGCTCGTGCTCTGGGCACACATGCAGAAATAGGCCAAAAAGTTGAGTAAAATATAAGGGCACAAAAGTGGAAAAGCGCCCGAGCACGAAAATCTTATAGTCAGGCCCTGGCCCCAAGGCAGGTTTGAGACAGGCTCTCCATCCCCCTCCCCCTTCTAAAAGAAAAATCTTTAATCGTTTCTTCCCATAAAAAATTTTTAAACAGTGTAGAATTAGCTCACTTTAAATTTACCACAGGTCACATGTACAATACCAAACTTTATACATGGTAAAATTTCCATCAAACTATGGGGCCCCAAAAAGTCCGGGTCCGGCAGCAATCCCTCCCAGTAGCGGATCCAGGGGAGGGACTAGGGGGCTTCACCCCCCCCCAAAAAAAGAGATTGCTGAAGGGTAACATTCTGCTTTATTATACACTTTAAATAGCTAAAATGATCATATTTTATTACTTAGCCCCTCCCAAAAGCCTATTACATTGGTTTAGACTAAAATTTTGATTTGTAGTACATTTTAATTGGGTGAAATAAGCTTTTTAAAAAATTTAGCCCCTCCCAAAAAAAATTCTGGATCCGCCACTGATCCCTCCTATACCTTCCATCAAAAATATATTTAAAATAGATATAATATAAGATAGAAACATATATTTAAAATACTTTTTTCTAGTTTGTATTAGTTTTAGTCATAAACGTAGCCAAGAGGGGATAGGGAGGTCACACCTCCCCCCCATGAGGAAATTTTTCCCATACAAAATGCATATTCTTCACTCCCTTATCACATACGTATACAAATATGTGAGTTGCAGTAGTCGTAACCCCCCAGATGAAAAATTTCTGGCTACGCCACTGTTTATGATAATTAAAAAATGAAAACACGTGGGGCCGGACAGTGGACGACAGAGGTCCACCCAGCTACACCCTTGTGGGGGCCATGGGGTGGAGGGTTTCAGACTTTCAGAATTATAATAAGAATCTCACAGCATTGTAATAGCTTCATGTTTTTTTTTTTTACTAGTTTACTGCTTTAAAATTACCATTTTTTTATTGTTCCGAGCTTCTTCGCTTTTCATCGTCTTGAATTCCGTACAACCTTTTTTCATAAATTCCGGACCTCGGTAATGGCTTCGGGAACTCCGGACTTCGGTGTCCGCGGACTAAAATTTAAGAGCCTAAGAAATGGGCGCCGGCAGCCTAGGGCAATGGGAGGCACTTGCCCTTCCCTGGAATTTTGTATGCCGTTTTTTTTTTTTTTTTTTTTTTTTTTTTTTTTCCCTGCTTTTTCGTTCTTTCCAACATGGTAAATATATGTAGAAGTAATCTTTGCTCCCCGCTGGAAAATATATTGCCGACGGACATGGCCTATGTTCGTGGTTTTATTTTCGTGGCATTTTTGAACTCATGGGAAAGGGGGGAGAAAGAAAAAAACACGCAAGCACCGCCTTTATTTTTTATTTTTTTTTCGGTGGGGGAGGGAGAGTTACAATCGAACAGGACTGCAAAATATTCCTAAAGTATTGTAATTTTTTTAAGGGGCTAATTTTTTTAAGTTCGTTTCACTTTTTAAAAATTACAGAAGCAAAACGTCACCCTTGAGCAATGGATCAGCCACTGCACTCATAGCATCCAAAATATTATTAATATTTTTGCCCCTATTTTTTCTCTACAATGTCTAAGTACTGACACGACGCATACTTCTGCCTTTTCTGCAATTTTATATTTTTTGACAATATTTTAAAATATCCAACTATGGATTAACTTGTTTTATGATTTTTCCCTGAAATATTGCAATATTGGGGGGGGGGGGAAAGTCAACATTTCAGAAAAGGCAATTTATGCATCACATCAGTGGCGTAGAAATATCGGAGAAAAAAATATCAATAAATGTGGATGCTATGAGGGAAATGGACTTCTCCACAGGATAAGTAGCATGGGACTTTGCAGCTTCGTCTTCGATGTACGGAAATCGTCTTAGCAAAAACCTATGGGAAATAAATAACAGGATTTTGGTTTCAATTCGGGCAAGTGTCCAATTAGCAGATAACATCAACGAAAATTAATAGAGAACAATGACAAAAGATTTTGATCTCATTCAGTGAAATTTTATTCTCTTCAAGTTCCAGTGCCATTCCTGGAAATATTTTCGATTTTTACAGGTTCAAAATGGATCTATGTTTTATAAAAATGGCGAGAGATTCGAAAATGATTCTTTATCACTCTATCTGCGTTAATGTTCCAGTGGCGGATTATTGCAAGTTTGTCGGGGGAGGCGTTTAGTTTGTCGGGGGGGGGGGGGGGCGTTTAGTTTGTCGATGGGGGCGGTTAGTTAGAAGATTGACATATACATCCATTTTATGGAAGTAAAATAGGAATTTTTACATTAATTTCTTTCTTCTCGGGGGGGCGGTCTTCCCCTCCGCCCCCCGCTTTAATCCGCCCTTGCTGTTGAACCAAAGTTAACAGAAAGAAACCGGAGCAGAGCGAAAAGTGCAGTTTTCCAATTCATTGCAGTTTTTAGTCAGAATAAAATTTTCTTCGATCCAAGGTTTTGCGTCGCTCTAGCAAATATTTTGGTTTATTCGACTTACGCTTTTTATAATCGCTTCTTCACGAAATCTTCTACTAAAGCTAATCAGCTATTTGAGTTTGAACCGGAATAATCCTACAGAGGAACGACTGGTTAGACTGCTCAATTGCTGAAGAGTGCAGCCGTTGCCATGGCTCAATTTAACTACCAGCAATAAAGCAATTGAACGAATCGCCAATCGCGTGCCACAATTAGCTGCGCCAAAGAAGTTCTTTGACCGTGGCACGTGATTGGTGATTCGATCGACCGCCATGTTGCTAGTAGTTAATTTGAGTTTTGGCAACAGTTCCACTTTTTCAGCGTTGAGGCTATTGGAGCAGTCTGTCCAGTTGTTCTTTTATATCGAGGATCGGATCGGGACACAAACCATGTCCTCGATTATGTATATGTTAGGCTGTGGCTCTGAGGCAACATTTATTTTTAGTTTTTACATACTGATGAGATCTCTCCTTAGGAATATTTTAAATTACTTTTATACCTACTTTAATGTCTAACGTTTCATTTTAGAGATATTAGTGCATAAATTAGAGAAAGTAATCTTTTCAATCGCAATTTTTATCAAGTTGCCACAGAGACGGATTCACAAATTTTCCCCTATAGGCTGAACCAAAGCGCCACCTATTCTACCGAGCTTCGAAAATTTGCCGGCGTAGACTATATTCTAGTCAGCCTGTATTCGTCACTGAGTTTCCATGTAAGATTAGTAGTCTTTTCTGACTTTTCTTCGTATAATAACTCTAAACAGGTTCAATAATAAGAGAATCTGTTAAGAAATATAAATATTCTCTTATAAATTCAAGCATGGATGCAGATTAGTTTTAAAACTTGATAACACTTCCTTTGTCAAGCACCTTCTAACAGTGGGGTCATTTCACTTCAGATCAAAACAATGCAGTTCGCCTCACCAGCTTAGATTTACCTCAAATTTTATATAGATGATTTATCGACTAAGATAACCACAAATCTCAATTTTGTAGGTTCTACGATAATTAATTACCGAGAAATTAATTATGCAAAGTTTTTAAGTTTTCTGCAAGATACGCCATTTTCGTTCTGAATTGCTTAAATACTTCTTTTTCTGTACAGGTTACTGAAGTGAAAATTTATTTCTGGGCGCTAACTTTTTAAGCTGATTCCAAAAATGTTATCAAAATTTGCGTATCTTCCATTGTTTATGTATGAGCATTGTATTCAGGCACGTATCCAAAAAAACATTTTTTTGGGGGCAGAATTTCACACAAACATACACGCAGAAAATTACAAGACATACAGGCAGACATAAGGACATACAGGCAGAATTTCACACAAACATACTATATCATTACCATTTTAGTAACAAATATCCAAATTTCGGGGGGTGTGGTCCGGACCCCCTGGACCTCCCCCCTAAATATGTCCTTGATTGTATTTGCTAAAAAAATCACGATTTTTTTTCGGCATGTTTGATCAGAAACAATTGTTTTAAATTTTTATTTGTTGTTAAGATGGTATACCACTTCGTCTTCTTCATCAGCACTACAGCCTATCGCAGGCCAAGGCCGTCTCCATGAGCCTTCACCATCTGACTCTATCTGGGGCAATAGATTTCCATCGGTTGACTCCCAGTTCCTGAAGATCTCTCTCAACAGAATCTGTGTGTGTGTGTGTGTGTGTGGGTGGGGGGGGGGGGTGTCTTCCTCTTTTTCGTTTACCTTCAATTTTTGAAAAAGTCACTAATTTAGTTGGGTAAGAGTGATGATATCTAAAAAGATGTCCCAGCCATCTAATGCCGCTGGCCTTTATAATTTTGACAATACTTGGTAAATCTACTATAAATTTCATCGTGACACTCACATCCGATAACGGGCCCTGGACCAGTGCCGGATTAACAATATAGCAGATGTAGCAAATGCTACGGGCCCCGCGCTTTTGGGGGCCCCGCGCCTTTACCTTGAAAGTTTTCGTCTTTCCAAAGATCTAGCTTTTTTGACACTTTCCAACAAGGTAGAAAAGTGTTTAAGATTTCGGTTTGTCTGTCTGTCCGTCCTTCATATAACTCGCGTCAATAGGCATCGATTTCTACGAAATTTATATATGTTATTCATATCTACAGTACCATGTACCCTATTGAAAAGGGTCTATGTAGCATTAATAGTTTTTCTACAGGAGCACTCAAAATATTCCCAACTAGCTGAAGTACCCGTCCTCGACGGGTTAGTGAATGAAAATTTCCAAAAAGCAAGAACTTTCGTCAACATTGTAGGAGTACACAGAATGGATGTAGTATGTTGCCAAAGTAAAGAAAGCGAAGTTATAATTTTCATGTATTGTTCAAATATTACAGGTTAGAGTGTAACTAAGTAACATCATTTCATTCGCTTTAGTCGTAATTATGGGATGCGCGAACGAATATTTACGCATATTGAAATAATTTTCGCAAAATATTAAAATTTAATCAACATTTTTGAAAAATTGGAAGCCTAGAATTTAAGTTGAGTGACAACCTATCCTGTCACCCAAATTCGTTTCATTCCCTGCAGTCTTTATTTCGTGATGCTGGAAGAAATTTTCAGCATTTTAAAACGATTTTCGAAAAATCTCAAAATGTAAGCAAAATATTTTTAAAATTCAACGCCTATAAATTAAGATTAGCAACTACCTATCATATCACTCAATTTCGTATCATTCGTATTAGTCGTTATTACGTGATGTTTGAAGAAATATAAACGTATTTTGAGAGAATTTTCACAAAATCTCAAAATCTAATAAAAATGTTTAAAAATTGGACTCCTATAGTTTATGTTGAGCAACCATCTATCGTGTGACCAAATTTCATATCATTCGCTTTAGTCGTTATTACGTAATACGGGAACAAAGATTCACTCAGTTTTAAACGATTTTCACAAAATCTCGAAATCTGATGGATTTTTTTTTAATTAGATGCTTATAGTTTAAGGTGAGTGACCACCTATCATTTCACCAAATATCATTTTTTCACCTTTGCAGTTATTACGTGATGTGAGAACACAAATTTACGCAGTTTGAAATGATTTTCGCAAAATTTCAAAATCTAATCAAGATTTTTAAAAAATTCGACGCCTATGTTTTAAGTTGAGTGACCACCTATCATGACACCAAATTTCATATCATTCGCGTCAGTCATTTTTACGTGATGCTTGAACAAAAAAAGCGTCACGGACAGAATGACAGACAGACAAACTTTTTTTTGAGGGTCGCATCGGATTCCCGGGTGCTTGAAACGGATAGAAATCGCAAAATTTTTGAATTCCAAGAAATGTACAGACAAAAGTCTAATTTTATTTATATAGATACATTTCCCTCTATGGGAAGTTATTCTTTAAAGCGTATCATCCTACTATACAGTTACGCTGAACCCTGACTTCAAGATAAAACTTTTATCCGCCATGACTGCAAAAAGATTACAAAGTCAAGGACAAAAAGCTTAACAACTTCTACATCGTTTGTACGATCCGCTTGAAATTTTTCACAACTATGTAAAAAAATATAGAAAAAATCTGCCAGTTTTAAAAATCTGAAAATCCACCCGTTCCCTCATTTTGAAGCGATTTTTCGCTATTTTCAGTTCCATTTCGTTTCCGAGAGTCAAAAAAAGTGAATCATTTGCGTGACAAAATGACCTATTTCAAGTGAAAATTATGTCATTCAATTGGAGGATTCCAATACGTTTAAAATAATTTCTCCCGATTACACAGTTTATTATTATTTTTTCCCTCACAAATAAATCGTCTGCTGGATATTCGAATGTTTATGTATAATAAACGAAAGCTTTCGACTGCGAAAAGATTCCGCGCGTTTCCAGATGAGCATGAGATTCGATTTGGGTCTGTAATAAAAATTGAATATGAACTTATTTATTTTAGGTGGATGAAAATTAAATATATTGAATGAAAGACAAATTTCCTTAAAATGTTTTTTTTCTCGCGCCCGTTGTAATTGCCTCCACAAAAGGCTTTGACTTCTAGTTTTAAGAGATATTCTGCTCTTTGAAATGAAACAAAATTGGATGTTATTAAGGATTACAAAATGAAGCTTTCCATCGAAAATAGTGTCTGTATAGTTAAAAGTTTTTCTATACGGGAGCACTCAAAATAATTTCAATACAATACGGTCAATGGCAGTTTAGAGACAGGCATCTATTTTAAGCATATAATACTATCCTACAATATGATTAGCGAATAAATAATCCGACTACGATCGTGTGCCTCCCTCAAAAATTGCGCCAAAAGTCGGCAATGTTGGCGACTTTTGCGATAAATTGCCAAATGGGGGTGCGAAAAAATGCTTTGAAAAATGAACCGAACTTGGAGATATTTTTATTATTTTACGATAAATCGAAAAAGGTATTTACGTATTATCCCGGCGACCATTAACGCCAAACTATTTTTTCCTCAAATTTTCTGGCGAATTGTTGGCAATCGTATTCCGAACCATCAATAATTTCATGTGTACGGCATTTATCTTGGCGAAAAAGTTTCTCGTCTTGGCGGATCGCCGGGATAATATGTAAGTACCTCGAAATATGTCTAATGTGATTATATTAAGCTATGACAATTTTTTGGGGAATTTTGAAAATTCGTTACTCGCACTGTAATTAACCGATTTATTGTATTGTGTTTTGTTAAGGACTACCTGCCTAAGAGTAGGAGGGGTCTCCGACCGACGAAAATCTGTTAATGCATTAGAATCCAAAACGGGTTATCGGATTTACACGGAACAAAATTGCAAACTTTGATTCTTTAGCCCGTGGAAAATTAATTTGAAATTGTTAACCCTTAAAAGAGTAAATTTCTCGCTCTCTGTGTTCTCCGATACCGTTATGTTGTATAAAAGGATTATTTATCTATTTTTAACTTACCAGCAAGTTTAAGAGGTCCTTATGATTTCGGTTATTTGTTTGTTGGGATGTCCACCCATCCAGTGTTTTAACTGCTGTGGATATACATCGATTTGTGCGAAATTTATGTTTTTTCTAAGTACAGTACCATGTACCATATTGAAAATGGTGTATGTAGCATTTATAGTTCTTTCACAGGAGAAAAAATCCAATGTATAGCACAGTCTAAAACGGAACTAAAAAATTAGGGGGGGGGGAGGTTCAGAGGGGTCTCCCCCTGTACCTGTTGATACATGAATGACTGTATCAACAGTCATTCTTGAAAACATATTTTAGAGATATTCGATTTTTGAAAGAAAACAAGTTGGCATATATATTACTAAGGCTCTCGAAATGATACTCTCCATAGAGAATAACGTCCGTATTACGAATAGTTCTTCTACAGGAGCACTCAAAAGAATTCTCATACATTACAGTCTGTGTCATTTGAGAGACACTAATACATTTCTAGCACAAGACAATGAGTATAAAATTTTTATCTTCTTCAGTTAAACGCTAAAAAAAAATTAAAGGTCTTTTACAGGGTCTCGTAAAATCGCATTTATAGTGATAATACAACATTTTTTTATCTACGAAATCTCACCAGTTTTAAGAAAAATACATCGCAGATTTGTCGCCAAAATATTTTTGTATTGGAAAGTGTTTTATAATCTATGAGCTTGGCATGATTTATCTTTCTTGATATTTTAAGGCAACAGATAAATCTTGTAATTTTTTTTTTCTTTCGTTCTTTTTTTTTTTTTTTTTTTTAAGATAAGACAATTTCTGAAGCTCTATATAATGGAACTGTAAATCAGTTGTAGACAACTCATTGAAAGAATATATGTATAACTCGGCTGTTCGAGCCACGTCAGGGGGAGACCCCCCCCCCTCATTTTTTAGTTTCATGATTGCCATATTAAAACGATATTAATGGACTATGCCATTTTATCTCTCATCTATCGCGTATTTCGCCTGGTAACCCTATGTTGAAATTTTTATGATTGTAACCTATTTATAGAAAATACATGTGATGCACATTCTACAGCTTACGAAATAGTGTAGCAATATATTAAAGCTGTTGTGAACTAATAGTATTTAAACAAACGGATGAAATTTTTAAACAATCATTTTATCAAATAAATGCAACCTTAAGGAGCTTATAGAAATAGGTGGTTTACGTCAGGGGCGTAGCCAGAGGGGGGGGGGATTTGGGATATATCCCCCCCCCGAAATTTTTGGATTAGTGATGAAATTTCGTCTATTTATACACATATAAGTTCATATCCCCCCCCTCCGAAAAATTTTCCAGGCGCATATCCCCCCCCGAAAATTTTTCCTGGCTACGCGCCTGGTTTACGTAACACATACTAACATTTTCAGCGGACATTTATTCTTACTTTTATGTCGCGTTTTCGTAACGCATTTTCGAGTCTCATTTTTATGTCACATTTTCAAAAGGGGGTGAGCGATAAAATTACATAGTCATTAATACATTTAATGTGGCTGTTGCATGCCTGCATTATTTAGTCAACTCATTACCTAGGCGAAACTGAATGAGTATTCTAAAGTCAGCATTGAGGACACACACAAGAGTATATTTAACAATACTGTGGAACAAAAACACAGTTCTCAGAAAAAAATTTCAGGGAGTGTCCAAAAGGGGGAAATAAAAGAAAGACAAAAAGAAAGAAAGGCTGTATCAAAATATTTTTGTTGACTAAAAGCGAAACTCGGACAAACGGAGGAGGGGGTATCCAGATCCTTGCACCACCCACCTATGGCCTTTAAAAAATGGATTCCTTACCAATAATGTTACATTTTTGTCTTTATTTGAAGAATGAATCCAGAAATAAAGAAAATATAGAAAGAAAACTAAGTGCCGAAACAAAAGAACAGACTTCGGGGCAGATCAAGGGCAAATTAAAGGGAAGGGGTCGGAGGAGGCGACCGCCTCTCCCGAGAAAAATGAAATTAATGTAAACAATCCCAACTTACTTCCATAAAATTAATATGTATATATATATGTATGTGAATCTTCCATCCAAGCCTTCACCCACAAAATTATATTAATCCGTCACAACAGGCCGGATAATTCATTAGGCTGTAGTCTATCTGTCCCGATCATTTCAGGGACTTTTCAGTAAGAAGTCGAATGAATTTTTTAATGAAGTTGTAATCAAACTTTTCAAAATGACTCAATAGAACGGAAATATTTGTGGCTATTTCTGAAGATGTTCTCTGGAACGCGAGTTGACCTTCTGCATTTCCCCGAGAGCTCTGATCCATAGGATTAAAGGTGGATTCATATCTGCCGCGCCGCATCGCAACCATGCCGTACTGTTTCGCCGTTTTGGACCGTTGGCTATCCTCGCGGCGAGCTTGCCTTGCCGCAAGTAAATACAGCAATGCTCTTAAGTAATTGGCTGTAGCTGTAAAAGCTCTTCTGTAATTGGCTGTAGCTTTGCGGCCGCTGCGGAATATCTGTTCTCGCCAGATAATGCGCAAACCCTCGGCGCTCGCCGCGCGGGCGCCGTGTTGCTCCGCCACGTGACGTCATTGCGGCGTATTAGCGGCGCGGTACGGCCAGTATGAATCCGGCTTAAGATTGTAGGAAAAAAGCGACCCATAATAAAGATATTCCCCCACGAAACAATAATTTTTATTTAAATATTGGACATAAAGTTATTTTGCTTTGCAGTAAATATGAGAATGGTATTTTAAATGGATGTTGGGCAGCCCCAAAGTTCTTTTGTTTTAGGGGTGGCTTTGGCGAAATTCGAAGGTGTACTAGGGTGTAATCCATCTTAGAAGGCTTTTGGTAGTTGGCTTCCTTTGTTTTTACTTAATTATTTATTTTACATTTTACAATATTTAAACAAAAGCGAATTATTTTTTGAAACAATAATAATATATAGAATGTAAGTCCTTTTTTTTATAATTGGGGAATCCACTATTACGATAAATTATCTTATTAATCTCGGAAATTAACCACGTTAGATATAAAAGAATTGATTTTTGGCCGGTTAAAACCACAGGTCAAGAGCGCTAATGCCAGTACGTTCGTTCAAATAAAATAATTAGAACCGAGAGGATCTTCGCACAAAGACAAGACGGTCGGGGTATCCGAGAAGCCATAACCCCAGGCAAACTGAAAACAAAGAGAATTTTCGGATACTCTTGATCCACAAAGAAACTCACAAATTACTTGTCACATTTAAGATTATTATATCTTGCAAAAACATTTGAACGTAATACGATAATGAATATTTTATCGGAATTTTTTATTATTTATTTAGATTATTTAGAAAAGATACAATCTTCTTATAAAGATTTTTTTGAACAAAATATTTTATATCATTTTTACGAGGATAAGTTGAAAAGTTATGCACTTATGCTTGTAGAATGCTAACGAAATGACCTTTAGAAGTGTTCCAAGCGGTATGTGGAAGTAACAGTACCCCTGTACAAGCATGTGCTGTTTAAATGTCTTCCGTTCATGCCGTACATTTTGAACAGCGGAGGTATTATTGTGCTAGATCTATCTATCACCGGTTCGATTTCGTATGAATTAACCCATTAAATAACTTAACAGAAGTTAAAAATATGTAACATATTATTAGTATAGACCGTCATGAAAATGGAATAATTTTACAAGCATGTATTTTTATAGGGGAAAAATAGCGTTTAAAGGCACAGTTTAAAATGAAATTGATTTCAAATGTTCTAAAAATTTTACAGAAACTATTATTATTTTATGTGTGTAAACTTATCTAGTTATATGTTTGCATCTGGGAAAGGTGGGAAGTGTTAGAAATTCCAAATATATATCCATGAACATTAACATTCATTAATAAAACCTGAGTTGTACGAATAAATAACTTTAAACATCGTCTGTCTCACTATCTATTTAGCCCCCCCCCCCCAATTTATTTTTGAAGGGCATTTTTTCCACACACCAATTTACTTGGAGAAATTGATTGTCTAGTGTTGCTCATTTTGAATCAAGAAAATTCGTAAAAGTTGAGTTTTATTTTATTATCGCACAAAACCTAGAGATTAGCTCACCCAAGGTGGAGGAAGGGCTGCGATAAACCTCTCGCGAATATAATACGTGAGACCTTTTAGTTTTGTTTACAAATAGTTAGCATTAGTAATCCCATTAACTAATTAATTAGCACTAAACATAAATTATAATATAATTAGCACTATTTATTTTCTCGTTTAATTTATCTCTACTACTTTAACGTGAGTGTGAACTCCTCCCCCTAAATATATATATATATATAAATATATATATGGGTGCGTCACTGAGCAGGGGGCCCCTTGGTAACATTTGCTACGGGCCCCGCGCTGTCTTAATCCGGCACTGCCCTGGACCCAGGATCAACGACCGGTCCCCCACCCTTCTATTTTACAGTCGTGTGCTGCATTATTATTGCATGGTTATAAATGGTTTAGAATGTAATTTAACATGAAAACACAGGGTATAATTGATAAGTTGAGTGGATGAATATGTTGACATTTTTATAAAATAGGCATTCCCGGGCGAAAGAGTATGTTAATGGCTGCATTGACAATTTGATGTTCATAGGTTCTGCCAACCTTATTATAAGGCGGTTTTCAGTAGATGAGCAGGAAATAAATGCACTGATGAAAAAAAGACACATTCTATGAATTTTTCAGCTGATTATATAAAAATTACTATAAATTGTCCCTTCACATGTTTCTCCACTCTGCTCTTCAATTATGGTGACTATTTTACAAGTGCAAACTATATTTATAAAATTATTTTATTTAAACACGACCACAGCAAGTATATTTATTTAACAAGATTAAAATAAAAGGGTAGTTACTAAAAACGAAAATTAGAATCGACGTGAGTCATAGACATTGGCTACAAAATAAGACTATAATGGTCTTCCCAGTTTTCTTCTGACTAAAATGATCAATGACATCGGAAAAGTCAAGAGTCTCGGCCAGTTCATTCTCAACTGCTAAAATTCCTAAATGGTTAAGACAAATTTGGCCTGCTGTGCTCCTTAGATAAGCTTTGAAAGAGTTCGCCAGTCTACTTAAAGACCTTTTAGCCGTATACACTGTTGTTGGAATTGTGCAAAAAAGTCTAATTTGCAGCACACAGGTTTTTTTAAAAAATGTCTCAAGATTTTTATTATAAATGGAGCTGAGAAGCTTCATCGGGTCCTTTTCTGATTGGAATATTATACTATTAACGCTCTTCATATGTAGAATTTTTTCCAACTAAGTTTTAGACTATACAAAGTCTGAAAGATACTTTGAGAATATATTGGTGGTTTTGAGTTTGTCATTTCTTAGGTCCTCCATGAAAGCCAAGACTAATGAAAACAGATGGCATATTGGTTCACAACTTGGAAATCGTGTTTTCAAATCTGCCATGACAAAATCCAAAACAAAAAAGGCAACAGATCTGAATTCGTTTGATTCTTCTAGAGAAGCCAGGATTACTAATAGCGTACCAGTTTAATAGCATAGCCAGGATTTTATTTTTTATTTATTTTTTTTTGGGGGGGGGGCTGGGTGTCAAATTGTAAGCTAAAGTTCAATTGTAAGCGAAACATCAAATTGTAAGCTAAGTGTTCCATTTCAGGGGGACTGTAGCCCCCTAAGCCCCCCCTCTGGCTATGCCCTTGCTCTAGCTGAAGTTGTTCAGGCGCCTTTTCATCCGCACTGGATTTTCTAGGTGACTGAATAAAAATCAACGAGCCTTACTGCGCTAATACGCAAACAAGTTCACACATCACCATGGGCGCCGGCAGCATAGGGCAAGGGGGGCAATGCCCCTCCTGGATTTTTGTATGCATTGTTTTCCCTTGCTTTTTTGCTCTTTCCGACATGGTAACCATACGTTTAAGTAGTCTTTGCCCCCCCCCCTGGGAAATATTCTGCCGGCACCCATGCACATCGCCCACAATGACAGTAACTGCCACTACGCATTTTATTAAATGTTTGCGATAAACTGTTTGTCATAAATATATTTTTTACATTTTAAGCTGTAATTAGCTGTAGAATTCTGTAAAATTTCATTCGATGAAAAAAAAATTCAAAATATTTTTTCTAGTTTGTATTAAATTATATTAATTAAACTGCGTTGCTCTGCAGCCGGGCCCGTCTCACGCCCGGGCCCTGGATCCAGGGGTCCATAAATTTACACACACACACATTTTGTTTAACTGCTCCCAAGGTCTTTCGTAGTATTTTTCTTTCAAAGGTCAGTAGCTTATATATTTTTCAGATTTATTTAATGGCCAGCATTCGCTGCCATATACAGCAATTGGTCTTGTTAAGGTTTTATATAAGTTAATTTTTGTTTTAATATTAATAAATTTGGTTTTGAACAGGTTTCTCAGCCCATAAAAACACTTGTTTGCCAGAAGTAACCTATAATTTACTTCAAGTTTTATATCACTGGTATTACTGATGATAGTTCCATGACACTTAAACTGTTGTACACATAAGCGTAAGTTTTCAAAATTATTGGGGGGCCGGGCCCCATAACCACATATATTCACGTCAGAGGCTTAGCCAAGGGGGGGGGAGTTAGGGGGTCATAATCCCCCCCATGAGGAATTTTTTGCCATAGAAAATGTATATTCTTCACTCCTTTATCATACACCCGTATACATATATGTGAGTTGCAGAAGTTGTAACCCCCCCCCTCCCCATGAAAAATTTGTGGCTACGCCACTGATTCACATACATATAACTTACTTACTATATATAAGTGTAAATTATTGGAGGCGCTCGAGCTCTATGGGTCCATAAAATTCTACACCCATGTACGGTAAGTATCCATGTTAGTATCTTCCTACCATGTAATAAGTTAAAAATAGAAGCAAAGTAAAAAATCCAAAGGAGGAAAAAAAAAACATTTTGGATGAGATAGTACATTTTAGACACATCGGAACTTCATTTCATACATTTCTTCATTTCATACTTTACATTGCATAATCTGATTTTAATTAGCCAGAGCCTGGCGAGGGCAGCTTATAGTAACATTGTGTGTTACGTGGCGTCACAATGAATACTAAATCATGATTGAAATCAAAAGAAGAAAATTTTTAAAAGTACAAGTAAAGGTTTTTTTTAAACCTTTGTAATTGGCGTGAAATATTTTTTTTATGTTTGTATAAATTAGTTTTCTGTATTTAGTGGTAAATTATTGGGTGGGCTCAGCCCCTATTCACAATTTATTGGGGGGGCTCGAGCCCCACGGGCCCATATAACTCTACGCCTATGGTTGTACACACTCAAAAGTAAACCTTGTTAATTTTCAAAGGAGATAGTCATAACTTCTCGGCTTTACGGCCAAAAATTTAGTTTTCTCCTGGTTGATAGTGAGACCCATTCCTCTCGCAAACTCCTCCAGGGTAACAAAAGCATTAATTACAGCTTGCTTTGTTCTGCCTATGACATCAATATCAGCAAACAGGCACGTGCCAACAGGGGGGGCAGGGGGGTTTATCGCCCCCTCGGTAAATGAGTAGAAGGGGCAAACTATATAATTCACCCCCTCTGTATTTTAGCCCCCTCAATATGTATTCGCCCCTTCAATAGTTTACTTACAATAGTTTTCTTCTTCAGAATGGGGGGGGAAGCAATTTTCCCAGCTCTTTCCCTCAAGAAAACGGTTATTTAAACAAACTAATGAGGCATAAACGAAAATTTTACTAGCTCAAACGGAAGGAGGGGGGGGGGCAAAATAGCTGCCACCACCCATCCCCTTCCGCACAAAGAAAACTGTTATTTTAAACAAACTATTGAGATACAAACAAAAAAAAAACGGTAAATTAATTAGTTTACATGAAACTGATACAGGAAATTTGGCTTGCACTCGAATACTTTTTTGAGGGGATGTACAGACGAGGTTAAAAAAGATTGAAGCCGATTATTTATAAAAATTGGCGGGGGGGGCAAAATAGCTGCCCCGTCCCTGAAGAAAATGATTATTGTAATTGAGCTATAGAAGTACAAACAAAAATTTTCCTGGTACCAAGATTGACACCTTTTATTTTAAAAACATCTGTTGGTGAGGGGGGGGGTGAGGGGCTGCCTCCCCTCCCGATGTCGGAAACATAGATCTTTTAAGGATCTATCCCTATCCTAGTTCTATGGTCGGAAAAAATCGTTCGCCCCCCCCCCCCCCACACACACACTTTCCAAGACGTTGGCACGTCCCTGTCAGCAAAGGTAACTGCTTACTTCGCATAATTTCCAACCACAGTAGAGCCTCGCTAATTCAAATCCTATTAATCCGAGCTCCACTAAACTCCAGGGTAACAAAGGGGCTGAGGAAGCGCTAACCTTCTGCAAAAATAAACAACTTTCGATTAATTTCTTTAACATTAAATAAAGTAAGTGTGATGCTATTTAAAATACTGTTTTATATTTACAAATCTGTGTGCTTGTTATTTTTTCGAGGTCTGATCTCTCTGTACTGCACGTACTGAACGTAAAACTGCATTTTTTCTCTTCGATTCAATAATGCAGTCCGAATAATCTGAGTTTTTAGTAATCCGAGTCGGTGTCAGTCCCGATTAACTCAGATTATCGGGATTCGACCGTATATTCTTCAGATTTAGTTTGCATCTCAAGATTCTGCTGCTGGTATTTGAGGGGAGAGAGGGGGAGGGCTGGATCGCGAATGAGATTGCAAAATTTGCGAATCAATATTTTTATTTTATTAATAATTTTTTTCGCCTTCGCCGATGTTAGTAAAGTATGATTTATATAAGAGAAACATTCGGTTAACGACTTCTCTAAAAATTTACTTTATAGCATTTATTTTATTTTGTTGCTCTTCCCTAACAAACTTTGTTTGAACGCTATTCAATACAAACCTCCATCTGAAGTTCGAAGAAGATATTTTGCCCTACGTAATCGTGTCGTGAAGCCGCAGAAGCGATTCTGAAGGCAGCCACGAGCAGAGAAGAATCTGAGGCCAATGACCTTCAAACTGAGTGTGAGCAGAAACGGCTAATTCAGGGTGCGAAAATAAGGTTAGTTGTCTCAGTCGCACACGCGCCGGGAAGTTCATCTGCGATAGGTTGTGTTTTCAGTGCTCTGCTCCAATGTTTTAGTTTTTGTTTAATATTCGATTGTTTTTTTTATCAGCTCTTCGACGTTTGCTAGATGTTAAGAACAGTAAATGATATCTTATACTGAAAACTATTTTTGGATTGTTTCGTTTGAGTGGAAAGATATGTGATCGAGCTTCTAGAACCAATGGCAAAATACAGGGTTGTTAAAATTGAAATTTAACTTCCCCTATAAACAGGATTCTACAGCTTAAACGGGTGAAAGTATTTTGGCATATCGACTATGTATGAGATGCGTTCAAGGAATTTCGAAACAAACAACAAAAAAAAAGGTAAAAAAATGTCCACTAGGTAGCACTTTGCATGAAAAAACGACACATTTAAAGTGAAAATGGCTCATTCGAAATCTACAAACAGTTTCAACATTTATTCAATAGTTTTTGAGCATTTTTTAATGAATGTGGGCCATTTTCTCTGCTGGTTTTGCCATGCAAAGAGTCACCTAAACCTAATGGACATTTTTAAACCTAAACTTAAAAAAAAAAAAAAAAAAAAAAAAAAAAAAATTCTTACTCTTAATAATCTCGTGAACAGTTCACATGCCAAACTCGGGGGCAATTTGGCATCCGTTTTAGCTAGCGAATGCTGTTAATAGGGGAAGTTAAATTATAACCACTGTATTTCATTCGCAATTGCGAGCTGCTACGTAATTCGTTTCGCATTAATTTCACTATACCTTAACGCACATATGGGCAACCTCCGGCCCGCGGGCCGGACGTAGCTCGCCATGACTTTTTATCCGGCCCGCGGAACATGGGCGCCGGCAGCATAGGGCAAGGGGGGGGCAATGCCCCCCTTGATTTTTGTATGCAGTGTTTTTTCTTGCTTTTTTGCTCTTTCCAACATGGTAACCATACGTTGAAGTAGTCTTTGCCCCCTCTTGAGTAGTCTTTGCCCCCCCTGGAGTAGTCCTTGCCCCCCCTGGAGAAGTCTTTGCCCCCTCTGGAGTATTTTTTGCCCCCCCCCTGGACAATATTCTGCCGGCGCCCTTGCCGCGGAGCATATTAGAACCCATACAAACCATAGAAAATCCCATATAAATCCAAATTATACGACCCGTGACTTCGCTAACATCGTGAAGTTTGGGACGGAACTTTCCAAAGTTTGCTGATACCTACCTTAACGAATAAAGCCAAGCAAACAAAATCACAATATCTTTAGAATTTTATTAGTATAAAGCGTATTTTAAAAAATCATGGTCGCTCATATAAGTACTTTTAGAGAGGGAGTGGGGGGAGTTTGCATTTTTAGGAAGGCTTACCTCAGCCTTTCAAACTTTTTAATAGTAAAATAATAGAAAAAAGGTTCAGTATGCTATAAAAATATTTCCTACACTACTACAGACTATGAGAGAGATTGTATACGAGATCTACGAGATATATTGTACATTTCTCTCATAGATTGTATACTATGAGAGAAATGAGAAGCGTTAGCTTTTGTCGGTGGATCCCGAATCGTCATTAAAAATCGTAAATGTGCTATAAGCTTCTAGCTTTGTAATTCGAAGAACGTAATGCAGACGTCCATTGCTTTTTCCCTAGTTCTTATGTTTCTCAGTTATGCAGTCATTCCAATTCAAAGTGCTAATCACCACTGTACCCAGTTTTTTATATTGTATTTGCTGCGTTTTTTTCCTTTTAAGTTGTGTGGGATTTATTTTTAAGTTTTATTGAGAAGGTGTGCTAAGTTATAGGAAGGTTTGCTAATATGTTTAGGAAGGTTTGCTAATATGTTTTTTTTTTTTGTTTGTTTGTAATTTTACAGACTGTCAAATGTTATTTATCAAGGGGTAGACCGCCCCCTCAGCCTCGCTATGCATATATGTGAGTTGTAGTAGTCGTAACCCCCCCCCTCCCGATGAAAAATTTCTGGCTACACCCCTGGATAGGGAAGAACGATTAAACAATTTGGCTTATTATACATAGAATAGGGAAGTTTGGCAGACACAAAAATTATTAATTTCATCACAAAAATTACTGATGAATTTGCAAAGATAAATCAAGAAGCAAGTTCATATAAAATGCTTTCTTAAGCAGTAGAGTAAAGATTCTTTTTTGATTAAGTTTCATAAATTCTTTCATTAAGTTTTTGTTGAGTTTAATTTTATTGTTAAGCAATTGAGTGAAATCGTTCAGTTCTCCCCCTCACGAAAAAAAACTAATAGTTCCCTTAGTACACTAAATTGTGAAAGGAACTTGGACTTAGGGGGGGGGGGGCTCGAAAATTTTACCGCCAGAGGTCCCCAATAGCCTTGATACGCCTCTTTTAATCAGGCCCGGACTGGCTAGGTCGGCATGTCAGTGATCGCCGAGGGCTCCCGGCTCAAGGGGGGCCCTCAAACTGGATATACTACTATATAATCAAAGTGTAATTGGATTACTTATTTCCCAATAATCTTACGTCTTTAGGCAAACTGTTCTGCGGAGGACCCCAGGAACCGCTCGGCTCGAAGGGGCCCCCGAAGAGTCAGGGGTTCCAAAAGCTCTAAAATAGTTAAATGTGGTTTTTAGGTACCTAAGACTAAATTCCAAACATTGTATATTCTAATATTCGATTCCCTCTAAATTGATCAGTTAGGAGCCCCTTTTCAACCTATAGCTGAGTGCCCCCAAAGTAGCCACTTCGGGCCAGGTACGTCCTGCCAATGTTTAGTAATGGAGATTTTTATTTTATCTTTCTGCTAAGATAAGATTTTTTTTTATGATTATGTAATCGAAGTTTCATATTCTAGAGTCCTTTCCTAAGATTTGAAGTCCTAGCATACCCCCAACCTCCGAATTATGAAAACTCCACGTCTTGGGTAATGATTTTATGTACTAGTGAAAGAGCCGTAATATTGATCATGCTTCTCTTCTGCGTATGATTCTGACCTAAATATCTTATATAATGCATGTTTCAATCTCTCACCCATAGAAAAGCTCCTATAACGAATAAGGGGCATATATGGGTGATACAGGGCAGCTTCAGAGTTTTAGGCCACACCTTGTGTGCCCTCTTTCTTCGGGCAATACATATCAGATTTTCCTTCAACGGAGATACAAATATATCTGGAAGCAGGGGCTATTTTCAGGGGGGGGGGGGAAGATGTCGATAAATTACCAAGACAAATATCGGTTTTAACCCATTTATTTTATTCTGATTATAACCAACTTCTTACTTTTCCAACTGAGTTTGTGTAGTTTCGCTACGTGTACCAGAAATAGAAAGTAAATTTTAGTTTTTGTTAATATTTTTTCAACCAAGTTCGCCAACCAGGTATCTAATTTTGCCAAGTGTAATAGACTTTGTGAGTGTTTTGGGAGAAGACTCTCCCCATCCCCCTTACCTTAGCCCCCTACGGCTGGAAGCATAGTTCTCAATAATGTAGTGAACAAATAAGAATTTACTTACTTCGTGAAATGTGCATAAAATATGAGATCAGAACGCTGTAATATATTGTAGCATCCAAACTGACAGAGGAATGAAAAAAATATGCGTGTGATAACTTAAAAATATCATTTGAGAGGAAAGACGGCATGGCATGGCATTACAAGGAGATCCAAGTTGTCTACAGCCTGGTGGTGGTGGAAGATCCAGCAGAGGCATAATAAGGACAATAGATTTTGTATTAGCATTCATAATATAATTACTCTAACATTGACTAAAGTGACATATTTGTGATTCCGGAAATCGTCTTGGAATTCGTTAGTAATTTCAGAAACGTGCCGATAATTAGATTCACTTTCTGATGAGAATCAAAGTTGTTAAGGTGCTCCGATATCATTCTATGCTCATGATGGCATCGCAAGTGATGATGCTTAAGCGTTTACAATAGTGTGTTTTGATAAAATTTATAAATAAAGAAACAAAAATCAATTAATGATTATTTTTCATAGCCAAATCTTGTCTTTTTTTTTTTTTTTTTTTTTTTTTAAATAAAATGTACATTATGTCTATAAATTTTCGATACTCTCGGTAGTTTAGGATTTTCCGATAGTCCGGCGGTCGTCTAGTTCTATTTATTTCGGATTATCAAGATTGTTCTGTATTGCAGTGGCTGCTCGAGGGTTATTTAAATGGAGGTTCACAAAACAATTTCCGAAAATTAAACATGCAGATACGACGCAACTTACTAGTTGAAATATTATTGCGTCAGCAGTTAAAGGAAAAAAATTCATGCAACTTTAAAAAAAATCGACGAGCCGCCACTGCTATATTGACATCTTTGGGAAACTGCTAGTGACAACTCAGAAAACTTTCGAAAATTCAGATGCACGTACGGTACAGCTAGTGTTGCCAACTGTCCCGTGCGTGAGAGCCCGTACGTCCCGTTTCTAAGGCTCCCGCGAGAGATGTGTGCGGGACGCGAAAGGCCATGTTTTTTTTAAATGGGATAAGTAAATCTTCGATGAAGTAGTAGTCTCGAAAGTTTTCTGAGTTGTCACAAGCAGTTTCCCAAAGATGTCAATACAGTACAATCTTGATAATCCGACATAAATGGGACCAGACAACCGCCGGATTATCGGAAAATTCCGGATTACAGAGAGTATAGAAAATTTACAGATATAATGTACTTTTCAATCTTTTTCCAAAAAAAAAAAAAAAAAAGAAAACAGACAAAAAAAGACAGGATTTGGCTATGAAAAATAATCATTAATTGATTATTGCTTCTTTATTTATAAATTTTATCAAAACACACTATTGTAAACGCTTAAGAGGCCTCTGTAGTCGGCTTGCGGAGATTCGAGTCCCAATGCTTTGCTATGAAGAAAAGTGCCTTAACGCCTAATCATTTTTCTCAGAAAGTATTAGGTAATTTTAAATGAAATTTTCCTGTGTGAATCTTGAGAACTATTCGCAAAGATTGCGAATCAGATTTGAGTTAATTTAGCCGAAAGAGATTTTATTGCAGTCTAGAATTTATGTTACTTCACAATGTCTGCCACAATGTATGATGAAAGGCTCAAATTTGGTACAGCACCTCATTACTGCATGGGGCACATTTTGCATGGGATTTTTTTTTTTTTTTTTTACGGGGGTCGTATACAAATTTAAAAAGTGTAACTTTTTGAGAATGAATGAGAGGAATTTTTTCTTATTGGAGTCTTATTTCCGACCTTATTTTAAACATTTTTTTTCAATTTACGCTGCCTACTTATCTCTAATAGATAAATGAACTAAAGCCCATTACCACCTTAAAGGGACACCTTATATAATCAGTCAATTTTGATATGATTCCAAAATCATCCACATTAAGACAAAATTATTTTATTTGCATACTAAAACAGTATTTTATTTACAGAGTTATACTATCAACTAGATACATACTATTTGTCTATAATCTTATCAAACTATCTCATCTAATTATATTTTTAACCTGACTTCATTTTTAAAAATATAATTTAAATTTAAAAAAATCCGATTAATTTGATTTTTAAAAAAAAATCATGATTTTTTTTGCACCCTGTTCCCCAGTAAGGGACTCCTTTTCAATATCTAGCCGAGAGCCCCAGTCCGGGCCTGGATATATGAAACTATTTTCCACTTCTTCTAAATACTCCTACCGTGACAAAGAAAGCATAAAAACAAAACCGGCATTTTATTCGGTATCTTGCAGTTCAGGCTGAGCTTCGGAAAAGGAGAAAGTTGAAGCTACACTACAACTCATGCACGCTATTCCAGCGACGTTCCCTATACCGGCCAGACAGGTTTATCGAAAGCGAGACAGGAAGCAATTTTTTATCCCTTTTTTTATTTAATTGTTTTTTTTTTAGCATGCACGCCTCGCGGAAGCCAGAACAAAAAAGAATGTAAATAAACATTGATTTCGACTGCAGCGTAGGTCTTTGTTAAAGATAGTTTGCATGATTTAAAAAAGAAAAAAAAGAATGCGTATCTTTTATGTACGTATGTGCCTAGCGCTCTAGATGGCTAGAATGTAAAGTTCTATACTCTGAGATCCATTTTTTACTGCAATACACTTGGGGGTTAGAATTAACGTGTTACAAGTAGCGAAACTCAGTAGTCGAGCCGAATTAAATCTTGTGAAGCCAGTGGCGGATTTAAGGAGAGCGGGGCCCTAGGCGTCAAATATATGCGGGGCCTTGATTCCTTATTTTATATCCCCCACTGAAATTTTATGAATAAATTCTCTTTCGTCCAGCTACCCCCCCCCCCCTCCTCTAAAATTTTATATACAAATAGACCAAGTTGTTAGTTTCATAAACAAATTAAGAAAAGTTTCCAATATAAGTAAAATTTATTTGAAAATATGGGTACTTAAAAAATAATTTACAAAATGCCCATTTCCGCATCTTGGTTACCATGAACTATAATTTTGCTGTGAACTTAATTTTCGGTGCTAAAGCGTATAAAAATTATGCAATTTAATTTCATTTGGTTTTATGTTTTGCTAAAGTTTAATTTAAACAAGATTATTTACGGAGCCATTTAAATGTTTAAATATATCCTTCAAGCCCAACATACATATTTTTTAGTTCACTATTTACAGTTAAATGTTAAATTAATTTCCTCCTACATTTTTCGGCAACAAACTTATCAATTATAATTTCAAAATCTATTTTAATTAACTCGTCACTTTCGATGTTCAAAATTCCAAAAAGATAAGTGTTCTTGCGAAAGAGAATTTCGCAAGTAATATTTTATGCGTTTTAGCACCGAAAATTATCTTTCTCCTGAAGCATTGTTAATAGGTATTGTTAGGATTATTCTTAACAAAACCTCCGCGTTAGGAAATGTCGACTGTAAGCCAAAATCAATAATTAATTTTAACATATCATTTGGCCCTGACACTTTTTCTTCTTTACAAAAATGTAAAAACTGCATGAGTTCGTGTTTTAGTACATCACAGTCAATGTCATTTTTGAAAGTTTGTGACAATCTTTTAATGCATTCTTCAATATCATTATGTTCTAAATTTACTTCAAAAAATAGTTTAAATGTCCCTAACATATCGTTGTATACATTCATCTCACTAATTAAAGTGTCACAAATAACATAAAAAACATTGTATTGGAAATATTCTTTTGCATTCATCGTGATTTCATTTTCTATATTTTCATCAAAATATTTATTTGCGTTCCTTTTTCGTGTCCTTCTAATTTTATATTCGTTTTGGCTCTCTTCTGAGTGCATCAATGATTATGCTTTTTCTTCTATGGATTCATAATTATTCCCCAGGATCTTCTATGAAGTCTTGGCATGATTTTAGTAGAGTGTGGGCTTTCATAATACTTAAGTTTATAATTTGCAAGTTTAAGCATGTGCAATTAATCCTGTTTAAAATAGGATGCCATATTGTGGTGTTAGAATTTTTGTTTCAAATTGACAAAGTTTGTCTTTTAATGCACTGGCCTCAATTTTACAAATAATTTTTTGAATTTCATCCTCACTTATTCTTTTAAGAGCTTCATATATATTTTGATAGTTTGAAACGATTCCATTAATTGCTTCTGTTCTTGAAGACCATCTGGTATCGCATATTCTTTTTAAATGCTTTGATTTTTCTGAACTATCGACAGACTTTGTTAATATATTCCACCTCTGGTTAGATGACGAAAAATATATACATAAATTTTGTACAAAACTGAAATATTGAATGGTTTCTGAGCATGATTCAGCAGCTGCATTTCCCAAAAGATTCAAAGTATGATTCGGGCAAGGTATAAATGTTGCGGATGGGGAAAGGCATTCAATTTTAGCCTGAAGGCCGTTGTACTTACCCGACATATTGGCAGCGTTATCCTAGGATTGACCTCTACAGTTTTTTATACCAATTTTTAGTTCACTTAGTTTTTTTAGAACAGCGTTTTCTAAAGTTTCAGCATAGTGTTATTCAATGAGAATAAATCCGAAAAAGCTCTCTTTAATGTTTCCCTTTTTTGTAACATATCTTATGATAAAACTTAGCTGGTCTACGGCTTATGTCGGGAGTAGAATCTAAAATGAGAGAGAAATATACAGATTCTGGTACATTTTTTACAAATTCATCTATTAAATAAGATGCCATCAACCTCGAAAATTCTCCAAATATTCCATGGGACAAATAATTTGTTTTGCCACTGCCAACATTCTTATATATTTATCCATGTGATATATACTGTGATATATCCATGTATATATTCATGTGATATATTTATCCATGTGAACTTTTAGAAATTCACCATACTCAGCAAGATACTCCAAAAAACTAAGGCAGTTCAGAAAAATTAAAATTTTTAAGTTCATATTTAGTTTATTAGAAAAAAGAATTTAAACTATATGGTGCACGCGTTACATAATGTGCTTTATAAAAGTTTGTTTGTTTTGTGTGATTATGGCAACTCTACGCTAAAGCGATCTGCCAAGGATGGAGGTGCCTTGGTAGTAGGACTTTCTAAGGGGTTCTAACGCGTATTCACGTTACATTTGGTGAAAATCTATCAAAAAACCGTGAGATCGAGAGCAGCGCGATGGGACCTGAACCCGGGGCCTTCACATTCGGCCGTCTACCATGTTCAGTGACATAATCACTGTGCCATCGTGAGGCGTGCTGTATAAAATATTTCAAAACGCTTTAAAAAACGACATACATTTTGAAACTTTAGGTCAAATAGCTCTTTGGTTAGAGACCTAAAAATTAATATGGCATCCAAACTTTCAGAATTCTCCAAAATATCGAAAACTTGTAAATTTTAAACAAATTATCCAAAGTTAATTAATTAATAACAAATAAAAACGTTGAAAATTGAGTTTTCATCATAAAGATATGCACAACACACAAGCAAAGAATCATTATTATCTACAATATCGATCTACGAATTATTTTGATTGGTTGGCTTTAGATCAAATTATTCATGATTATAATAATAATTACTTGTATTTTAAAAATTTATTCATAATA
Source organism: Cheiracanthium punctorium (assembly GCA_038373885.1). Taxonomy (NCBI): domain Eukaryota; kingdom Metazoa; phylum Arthropoda; class Arachnida; order Araneae; family Cheiracanthiidae; genus Cheiracanthium; species Cheiracanthium punctorium. Next base: position 40,610 of record JAWZYV010003565.1, on the reverse strand, counting down.
GCACGACACCAATTTTGCTTTGACACAGAATAATATTTGAAAATTTACAAATTAAGAATAATTAGGAGTGATTATGTACCAGTGTATATATATATATATATATATATATTTTTTTTTTTCCCTGCATACACACAAGGCTGTATGCAGAAAAAAAAAATCGAGGGCGGACTGGAGACATCTAGCGCAAAATATTTTCGTCAATAACTGATTTTCAGAGTCCACGCAAATAAAAAACTACTAATCCATTGACAAAGATTTCGGGGGTGGAGGGGATCACGGCTTTGTATATATACATACGTATAGCAGAAATAAAAGAAACTAATGAATAGAACATACCACCCAATGCCAGTATGCTGTACTATAGCTGCAATAAAATTCATGTAGGCTGAAGGTCCCAGGTTCAAGCCTACCACGCGGCTGTCGATTCAACGGCATGGAGTTTTAGTCGACTTTACTCAGATGTAACGTAAATACGTGTTAGAGCCTTTTGAAATGTCCTCAGACCAAGGCAACCCTTCCCCCGCCCTCCAAACCAATAAGCAGATAATCCCTCGTCTAGGCTTGCCACAGCACAAAACTTAAAATTACTATTTAATTATTCTGAATACTTCTGAAGCTGTGATTTTTCAAGATATTAACAACAAAAATTTCTTATTTAATTTTATAACCAATAGCGATTTTTTTGAAAATTTTCAAAATATGAACCTCAGAGTTTGCATAAATAAAAAGTAGAAATGACAGTGACAGTAAAATATCTTGCGTGACTAATATTTTCCTTTTTTATAGTTCTTGAAATAATTATAACATTACTAATTTTTAAATACCCATTCATAGTTTAAAACAAGTCTCATCGATTAGCATATAAAGACTGTGTTACATCATAAAACTATTAAAAGTAGATTACTATTAAAAGTAGCGTTTTTTCCGGTGGCGTTTTTTCCGGCGGCATTTTTTCCGCTCACCAGCAAGAATGGGCGGGGCCTGGTCCACCCCGGGTGCCAAGCTGAAAACAAATGTATCGGTAAAGACCGAACACCGAAAATTAGAAAAAATGGGGCAGCAGATTGCCGGAACTTAAAAAAAATACGGCGGCAATTTAAAAGACTGCACTAGGCGCCAATAATCTTTGCTATGCCGGTGGTTGCAATATTAAATAACATTTGAGAGCATTTACAATTTTTAATAAAATGTAACATATCTTATCTTTGAGGGTTCACTTGTACTGCAACTAAGTACTATATCGGATCTTCTAAATACAAATTAAGAAAAACACAACACAAAATTTAAAAAGCAAAACACCTTAACAAATTTGGCAGAGTGGTAGTAGCATACAGCACCTTAAATCGGAGTGATTGACTAACTGAAAACCTGGATGAGAAAAGCAATGGACATATGCGCTGCACACAAAGCTATAGTACTTACCATATCCATGACTCAAATTACCGTGTTTACGAAATCAATATAGCCCCGTGGGAGTTTATGGGTCGTCGAATTTCAATCAATGCATTGAAGGGGATTTGGCGGTCTAAAAAAGAGACATCCCTGATTACGACAGTTTTCTCACTGTATTAAATGCAACTATGTTGGGTTTGGGTGGTCCAATCTTCGCGGAAATGAATAATACCCTTAAGCCCCCTCTTTTCCACTGGACAGCTATATGGCCTAGAGGCTGGGCAGCAGGGAAGAAACAGAATGAACCAGTGGCGCACACAAGGGGGGGGGTCTGGACCCCCCCCCCATCGGCTTTGATTTTTTTTTCGATTGATTATTACCCTATATCTATAGTAAATAAAATGATTCCAAAAAAAGGTAGCAATAGTTTCAGTTCTAATAAATAAAAAAAGAAATTTTTTTCTCTTCCTCAACTTTTCAAAAACGAACTGAAAGCGAACATAAAACACCATCTTGTTCTCAAAACTGTACAAAAGTTATTTTGCTTCCTATTGTATTGTGTAGTGTATTCTTAGGAAACTGGATGGGACGAGTTTTGATGTATTCCATCTAATGCAAACGAGTTCTTTCATCACTGATTTTTGTTAATCTGGAACATCCCAAAAAGTTGGACCCTTCCAAACCGTAAAAGTTGGACCCCCCCATACTGTAAAAGTTGGAACCCCCCCCCCCAGCCAAAAATCCTGTGTGCGCGCCTGGAATGAACTGTTCAAGGGATGTGAAATCTGATTCCTTCTTATCAAGTTTGTACCTCGCAACCTATTGCTTCACTTTTGCGCTTATTTAGTTTATCCGAGAAGAATTTTCAGGCGGTCGGACTCCCCCCTTCCCCAAGAAATAAGCGCCGAACGAAGATTTTAAAAGGGAAATTTGCTTTGCGTCTTTGAAATTTTTTGTGAAGTATTTTTTACTTTTCTGACATTACATAAATTAACGATAAATATTGGTAAACAAGTTGAAAAACGCGGGGCCCTTACAGAGCGCGGTGCCTAAGGCGTACGCCTATTGCGCCTAATGGGAAATCCGCCACTGTGTGAAGGCCCCTCTTAGGCTATGAAATTTTTGAAGCCTCCTCCCAGTGGCGTAAGCAAGTAGCGTGCCGAAATTTTTTTAACCTAAGTCCATATTTTTCCCTTTTACATTATAGTCCCTTTTACATTATGTAAGATTATGTCTTTTAACATAAAGATTATGCATATACCCCCCCCCATCCCCACCCCCTTGAAGGAATTCTGCTTACGCTACTGCGCCCCTCCACACAAATTTTGTCATTTTTACTTTCCGAACATGTACCATGTAAGGAAAGTATTGTAATCATGAAAATATTCGACTTCGAGATTTTGGCGTATTTACACGTTTTGGTGTATTTACACGTGAATTCATTTATGCTATTTTTACGAGATGTATGTATGTATGTGTGTGTGAACACGATAGCTCCTAAACGGGGCAGTCGATTGAGCTCAAATCGGGTATATATGTCATAAACCACCATCGCAAGACCGGTATTGAGTTTGGTGTGTATAGGACTTATAGTTTTTCTACAGGGCTACGACAAAAATTTCTTTTACATTATGGCCTATGGGAGGAAATTCTTGAAAGTGCGCTAGCGTTTAAACGGTACATTCGATTGAGCTCAAATTGGGTATATATGTTATAAAACGCCATCCTAAGACCGGTATTGATTTTGGTGTATATAGGACTTACAGCTTTTCTACCGGGCTCGGGCTACGACAAAGATTTCTTTTACATTATGGCCTATGGGGGGAAATTCTTGAAAGTGCGCTAGCGTTTAAACGGTACATTCGATTGAGCTCAAATTGAAAAAAAACTAAGAATTTTTGCTGAATTATTCATGGATTAAAATTTATTTAAATGCTTGGTAATGATCTTAATCGTACAGTGTTCGAAAAGTCGAGTGGAGTCACTCTAGATTTTTTCCCCTTTCAACTACGCTAGAGAGTAATGATACTCTCTAGCGTAGCGGGAGCTTTCAGTCTGACTTTTTATAATCACTACAGATCTTTTGATAGATGTAGGGCTAACACATGTTGATTATTGTATTTAACTTCGCAAAATTTATCATAATCTGTCAAATTCGTGAAAATGAAATGAACATCATAGAAGTTCACACGAAACGTTAGCTGTACAGCCAATCTCAAAACTACCAACCCATATCGAGTCATATTTTAATTACGAAATAGCTAACAATGCCGATACTTTTTTCAGGTTTGTATGAGCAAGACCATTGTGCAGACTTATATGCTCAAGATCATTGAAAATAACTGAACGTTTGATTGCATACTTCTTTTGTTTTCTGTCTCGGGCTCATGGCAGTGCCATATTACCGGCAGGGCAAACGGGGCAACTGCCCAGAGCCCACAGATTTTAGGGGCCCAAAAATCTTTACATTTTTATAATTTTACAATGAAATTACAAAGGAGAAATTATATTTCAAAAGTTATTATTTCAAAAGAATTTTTAGTTATAAAACATGAAAAGTGAAAGTAATTCAAACTTACATTTCTCTCTCTCTCTCTCTAAAATAATTTAAACTTCTTTTCAATTATTCGAAATGCTCTATAGTCGGTATAGCGTACCAACATGTAAGAAAATAACCAACCACATTTTCTAAACAGTATTTTTAATATAAAAAAATAGCAAAATTTTTAATTAGTTGTTATTTTTTAAAAAATTACTTCTTACAAAAAGTAGCTGTATTCCGTTCATGTTGGGAACTGTGATATAGCATTTCGATCTAATGTTTATTTTTCAGAATAAAACATTTTCTTTTTTTTTTTTTTTTTTTTTTTGAAGAGATGAGTTATTGCGTGGGGCCCAATTTTTTCCTTCTGCCCAGGGCCCACAGTTGTCTTGATCGGGCTCTGGCCCATGGGCTAAAGTCTATTAGGCCTAAAGGGTAATGCGTTATAGTATGCATATGCATATAGTATCGTTACTATATTCGTAGTTTGTAGTATAGTGTGCTGCTTTTAACAAAAACAGTGCAATACAAAAAATCACTAGTTTGTAACAAGTGCTGGCAGCCTATTTTCAACGTTACTTTTGATGCTTATTGCCGACCATAGAGCAAATATAAGAGATAGCGATATGGTGACCAAACGTCCCTAATTTTTGGGGACAGTTCCCGATTTCAGGAATTTTTTCCAATCCGTCCCCAATATCTAAAACAGCAATTTTAAACTTAAATAATTTTTTGTAGTTCTACTACGGATGCTCCAAAGCTTTAAAAAAAAACTTTTTTCCATGTTTAAATTCTTTTCCATTATGAAGGGAAAACATGATTCCAACTAAACGAATTCCTGGAAAAAGAATAGAATGATGACTCTAAAAATCTGCCCTTGTGTTCATGGGGTCGTGGTCAGCTTTTGTAGACGGAGAGAGAGAGAGAGAGAGAGAGAGAGAGAGAGAGGTGCAACCCTAGAGCATTTATCATAGAGAATGACAGTTCAAAGAGTGATGCAGCCTACACCAACTAACCAACCGCGGCACTCTATATATACAGTGGAATTTTTTCGTGCCCAAATTCTTTCTCGAAATACACTCTTACGATTTTTTTTTAAAAATTAATATATGATTTTAATCGGTGCTGTAAATTTCGCCGGTTTATTTAGGAAAACTCGTTTTATTTGTGTATGTATATATATATATATATATATATATATATAGTAATATTTTGCTTGCTACATTATTATAAGTGTTACATCCTATAGTAACGGTTCTGAATTTTAGTGGTGTTTTATGAAACTTTGGTATTAGCACTAAGTGAGGATATTTTAGATTTTCATGCTTGATTTTAAGTAACTTGTGGAAAGCTAAGATCTTTTTGTTAAATGTTATCTCAGACATAGATGTTAGACTGAAATTTAGATTATTGTTAATGGATGAAACTAAGAGATTGTGATATAACTGCTTACATATTTTAGCATAGTTATTGCTAGACTTATCAACATAAGTAATGATAAAGTTATTCTGTAGATCTGTTATTTGATTGCTTAGTTTTATATTTTTAGTATATCTAAATTTACTAAGTAGTTGTTTTTTAAGGTCAGCAAGAATATTAAATTTCCATTCATTAAAGAAGGCAGAAGGTTTGCTGTTTTTTATTGAAGTGTTATATATATATTCGTCTATATTATAAGTGAAAGTATCTATTATATCATCTATACAGTATTTAGTGGGTAACCTAAACTTAGTACCTCTTTTCATGATCCGTTGAAGTTTAAGATCTTTGATAATAGAAAGATCTCCGGTAACTATATGTCCAAAATCAGAATTAACATAAGAATTGTATTGACCACTGGTACAAAGACAGGGTACCTCATCATCGGGTACAAAGTTCCTACAGTAAGAGTTATAATTAAATATCTTTCTACCCATAGGTATAGGGTATTTGAAAGATTTTTTTAGACTTATATGCATGATCTGTACATAAAATCTAACGCTTCTTCTATATCTATAGGTAATAGCTATGAAAAAAAAAAAAAAGGATTAATGCTCTACACGATGTAATTAATATATCAACTTATGATTTTAAAGACTTATTCAATAGTATAACACTAGACGACTTATACAATATAATATTGAATCTATTTATACATAGTAATAATAATATAACCCTGCCTTCTTACATAGATACTATGTATTTCGAAAATCTTTTAAAGTTCATAGTCTATAATAACTACATTCTACATAATAATAAATTATATAAGCAAGTTATAGGAATACCACAAGGTGGTTCTAATTCCAGTTACTTAGCAGACCTATATTATAAAATTATGAAAAAAATTACAATAATCCTTCTCTTATAATATATAGGTACATAGATGACATAATAACTATAGCTACTGACAATACATATAGTGATACTGACCACCTACCCATAGCTTACCATTCAGCCCTAGAACTAATAAAAAATCCTAATGATAATAGAATAATTAATTTTTTAGACTTACAAATTAGAATTAATGATGATAAGAGTCTATCCTTTAATATATATAATAAAAGAAATGACTTTAATTTTCAGGTTAATACTTTCACTCATTTCACTTCATGTATGCACACTTCTGTGTTTAGAAATATTATCTCTAATCATAAATATAGAATAGAGTCTCTATGTACAAAAAGTCTTAAGGCCAGTAACTTAACTGACCTATATAATACTGCTATAAAATATAATTATCCAAGTAAATTTCTAAATTCCATTTTATATCTTTTATGTAATCAAAAAAAAAAACTGTATGTCCTAATCAGAATATTGGTTGGTGAGGATGGGGTTGGTTGTTGATTCTTTCTATATTAAAAAAAAAATCATAAAATATATATCTATATATTTTATTTAAAAAAAAATCTATAAATAAGAATAGTTGATTACTGGTACATTTTCCCTTTTTTTATGTGAGTCTGTAACTAATGAAGCCATACAGAGTACTGTTCTACCTAAATATTTTACAATAATATTAGCATAAATAGCAAGTACTACGTTAAACATAGGCTAGATATACTAATGTTATATTTATTTTATTATTTATTCATTTAAATATTACCCTTTTTATTTATTCATTTAATTATTACTTTATATTTTTTCCTTTCCTTTCCATACTTCCAAAGTATTATTTATATATCATATTTTTTTTTCCCACTCCATGGCATTACTTGTCTATTGATGGCATTAAGTCTTATCTGATGACAACATGCACTAATGCTGCATCCATTACTGAGCTTTGATCTTCTTTGTCGGTCAACTTCCTCGTTGTTTTTTTCTAATAGCTACGGTCGCGCCCCCAAGTTACAAAAGGACCCTAATTTTGGTCAGGTAACTTGCAGAAACCTAGCTATTATTGTTTTTTTCAATTAAATTGAAATATGTGTGCGGTGGCGCCTGATGATAGAGCACACCAATTCAATTTTCCAATCCATTTTCCGTCTATTTCTGGATACATGTCATTAGGCTTAAAAAACCCGCCAGTTCTAATTTGGCGCTTTATATCCAATTTATCCACTCTTTCATTGCCTTAAAAGGTTATATTTAAACACTTATCCGGTATAAGCTCGTTAATTGGCACCATGTGCTATCTACTTTTTTATTTTTATATTTTTTTCACTTTATAAATGGATTATCTTGGGATTTCACTTTACGTAAGTAATCTATTATATATTATATATATATATATAATGCTGTTTAAAGATAAGACTATTTAAGTCACACGTATTAATACTGAAAACAACTTCAGTTGAGTGGAGGTTAGATACGATACGATAGGAATCTATTCATACGCCGCTGTTGGCTGTTACTGCTGTGTATACGAAACGTTGTTCTTGATTATTTTAATCAAAGAAATCCTTCAGAAAAGCCTCATCTATTAACATAAAAGGTAATAATTGCTGTTTGCGAGTCTGTTAAGTCCCCAGTTACGTCTGAATGTAGTGTTAGAGAGCTCCCTAGTAGAGGGTTGTGTCTTGCGCAAAGCTCCGGACTTTTCTAATCAAATACTCTGACATTGCATGAAAACAGATTTCTATTTTTATTTACGTAACTTAATGTCGAGCAAACTTCTGAAATTCGTCTGTGAAACTAAACTAATACGACAGGTACTTTCGCAAATACGATACTAGCAGTCCTATCACTATATTCCCAGGGTGCGAATTGACGGGGGGGGGGGATCCCGGGGATCGTCCCCGGCTGAAGAATGTAATATCCCTGGCAAAAGAAATATTAATTGATCTCTGCCAGGGATACTATTTATCCCCTGCTGAAGAAATATTAAACTGGTGAGTGAAGATTTTGGGATTCAGATTGGGAAGTCAAGAAGTCAAAATGAAGGTGGTATGTTATCGTTTGTTACTATACTCTAAGGCGACTGCCTTAAAATTTCGTCTCTTTTCTAAGCTGAAAACCCTCAAGGGTGGCTTCCAATACAGGTACATTGTATGTAGCTTGTGTATCTGTGATTCCATAGAACAACCAATCTATGACTTTTGTTTGAATATAAGTCAGTTCCCACACGTGTTGGCGACTGCATTTGTCAAGTAATATCGTGAAGGAAGCATTTGCACCTTCTCTCCTTCTTCTTTTCAAGTGTCCCCCTCTGGAGAATGTTTACTTTCAAATGTCCCCCCCTGGAGAAAATGTTCAGTTCGCACCCTGTATATTCCACGCTTCGTTCGTCGGGGGTGTAACTCAGATGGTAGAGTGCTCGCTTAGTATACCAGAGATACCGGGATCGATATTCGGCTCCTCCAAACACTGATGATCTCCCATACGCTTTCTAATAACGGTTAGTTACCATATACGTCAGAAGTGCTTGAATCACAGACTCATAAAAGGGATGTCATGCTTTCCCTTGTTCTATACACTAAATAGAGCTTGTCAGTTTTCTGTTAGATGTTACAAAAGAACTGTTGTGACTCTTTTAATCAAATACTCTGATACTGCATGAAAGCAGATTTGCATATTTACTTACATAATTGTGTGTCAAGCTAACTTCTGAAATTCTTCCATGAAACTAATTTATTATTTTCTGATCATACCCCTAAAATGTAAAGATATCCCCATACAAAAACTCTTATATCGGGTGAAAAGTTTGTGAAGCAGTGTTTTACTTTTTGCTATATGAATTTTAAATGTGGGTCTTTAAAATTATGATATCAAATTTTGAGGGACGCTCTTGTAATAAAAGCAACTTTACAGGGTTTAAATACAAACAAAAACTATTTTGATTCATTTGATTTGAATTTCCTGTCCTAGTTCTATGCCCTAGAATTTTTCTTTCTTTTTTTATGAAAACAGTCTTTATTTATTTATTTATTTTTTTTTTCGTGATCGCTGTTAACGATTGTTTGAAATTACAAAATGAGGTAACGATTGGGGGAATTGGATTAATCTAATCAAAAATTTTATTATTTTATAATAGTTTCTATTTTTAGTGATAAATAATAAACTGGAAAACTAACTCAACATAAAATTTATCAATTTTTTTAAAAATCGGCAATGGAATCGTATATGTGCTTATCCTTTAACAAAAGGTAAAATAAGTGTGGGATGAAATTTTTGTGAGAGAATTTTAAAATAAAATTGGATGTTAGCCATTAGAAGATATAACGCAAAATTTGCACTTACAAACGCAATAGCTTCGAAAAGTATAAAATCAGCTGGTCATCAATGAAGATTTTAAAATAATTTAAGAAAAGAAATAATAGATAGGCGTACCAAAAACTGCCAAGGAAAGAAAAAAAAGAAATACTATTCAAAATGCATCTTAATTTACGAAATTTTATAGCTAAATTTCTTAAAATATTTTATTCAAATTAGTTGAAATTAAATACCTAGGATAAAAATGATCTTTTGTAAGACCTATAAATTGTTAATAGAAGTAGTAATACTTTAAAGCCTCAAAAAATAATTTCTAAATATTTTTGTTATGCATATCAAGGACTATGATTATGCAACTCTACTTTTGTGGTCAAAATTGTGATTTTGTAATCAATAAAAGCTTAATTAATTTTATGTGTATTGTGTTAAAGCAAACCTACACGAGGGATGTCTGTCTAGGACTTTTTAGGGAGTTCTAATGCGAATTCACGTTACAGCTGGACAAAACCATCCAGAATTCCATACCGTTAGATCGACAACCACGCGGTAAGCCAGAACCTGGACCTTCACACTTCAGCCATTCAACATGTTCAATATCTTCTTCATTCGGCTATGGTGAGGCTAATTAGTTTTAGCAAAAATTTAATAATTACCACTAGTCGTTATTTAGAGCAATCGTTTTTTTCTAACTCGTAGAAAGTAGTGCACAACAGTTGTATGTGAATTGGGCGACTTAGAAATCTCTCTTTTAATATTTAAGGGGCTTCCCTATTCTCTCCGGGAAAAGGATCATAGCAATGCTTTTCTATGGAAAAAACTGTCTTTACAAATTCTAAGTTTCAAAACGAATAATGAATGACGCGAAACGAAAAATAGTCTCGCGCCACGCAAAACAACTGAAAAGCTTTGTTTCGTCTAGCAAAATCCCTATATCATAATTTTTAAAATGTTTGTCTCGTCTCGCAAAAAAAGATGTAAATCTCTTTCTTGTCTCGCAAAAAGTCGTCTCGCGTTCTTCCCTAAAAACGAACTAATGAATATTTTTCAACCATTCTTTTTTCCCCTTATTCCGAAAATATTCATCTAATAATTTTAGGAGTAACATTTCTCTAGTGCAGTTAGGACATTAATTCTATTACCATACAGTAAGTTTCTCAAATGCAGTTAGAAGAACAATTATTTCATTACAATCCATGCTCTTTCAATTATAATAGAGAAATTTTCCACGTAAAATCGTTAGATAAATATTTTCCGAATAAGGCGAAAAAAGAGTGGTTTAAAAATATTAAACAGTTCGTTCAGAAACTTTGATTTCGTAAAGGCAGCTTTCTTCAGAGAACATTGCGGTAATAGTTTGCCCGAATAAGACCAATAAATATAGGAAAGTGTGTACTTTGCTCAATTCATACAAACGTAGAAAAAGTAAATCCAGATAATATTGAAAGCAAAATCCTTCTTATGAACACATTTGAAATCTAAAGCTTATTCGTTATAGACATATTTTCTAATTTTCTGTCTTCTCCATTCCTCAAACATGGTAGATGCAGTGGTGGATCCAAGGGGTGAGGGGCTTGAGGCCCCCGCCCCCAAAGTTAGATATACTATAGAATTGGGAAGTTTAAAAAATTTTGTTGTAAATTTTCACATGAACTGAAATTTAAAAAAGTAGCAGTGCATATATAGTCTGGCCCTTTCTTTCTGCTGTTATATATTTTTTTCCTGCGGGGTATGTCATTTTTGCAATAATATACTTTGTATTTTACTTATTAATTATATATATATATATATACAGGGTGTCCAGTGGTGCGGCCACTCCGGTGGTGCCCGATGGCTATTTCCTAAACCGTTAGTCAGAGACACATAGTTCCATTGGAAAAATGCTTTAAATTGTATAATCTATTATATCAGAACCAATCGAAGTCAATAAATCAATTCCTATAGAAATTATGAAATTCATATTTTTCCGCATAGGTCCCACAGTCCTATCAGCTATATCTATGTATATATAAATTCGCTAAGCAAATCCTTAGTGTCCCTTTTGCAGCGCACTGCGCGAACGGATGACCGTGAAATTCGGCACAGTTAAAGTTCGTATGGAGTTGTTTGTGCGAATGTTAAAATTTTTGTGTAGTATGCTAATGCACGGTACAAAATTAGAGAAGTAATTTGGCACACAGTCTTTCGCACCAAGTCGGCCAATGGTTCCATTGTTGTGTCAATTTCGAAATAACAACACTGAGTTTCAGCAGTACTTTAAGATTATACTATTACAACAAAATTTTCAAAAAGTGGAATTATTCCCCAGTTTGGTGATACGCCAATGACTAACATGTGCTTTAGCAATGTACTTGGCGACTTTTTTTAGACGGCGATAAGTGCGCGAAGTGCTGTAAATTCCATGTTTAAAAGCAGTGGAAAAACCATAAAGGAGAGAATAATATTTACTAATCGTTCCGGGCAGGTCGGAATCCAAGAGACGCTGCGCAGAAACGCGTCAATTCGACAATTTCTTCATGACCTACCGCCAGGCAGTATGCTAAAGCAAATTTTCTCAAAAAAAATTGTTGAAGAAATACCTCAGCAATTAAGAGGGAGTGAAAATAATATTATTAATGAAGTGTATGGAAATATTTCCGAAAACATACTCTCAGATAACTTATTGAAGTCAGTTATAATGGAACCTAAAAATGATGATTGAACTTTCATTAATGTTAATAATCGAATATCAGGCGCGGATCCAAGGCGAGGGCGATGGGCGCGATCGCCTGTTAGATAAAAATCTGTTATAATCTCTTACAATATATTATGAAAGTATAATGAAAATTATGTAGCCTTTTCCTAAGAGGTGTATTGCGGGTACTACTCCTTGTCATTTTTAATCATCGCTCATATATAGATTTTCTCAGTAAAATAATTAATTACATTAATTGGTATAATTGATTGTATTAATTAATTATAAAATTATTTTGCGTATTCTACCCCCCTGTTTCAGGTACAAAATCGCCCCCTCTTTGAGTAATTTCTAGATCCGCCCCTGTCGAATATCTGATGAATAGCGAACATATCACCGTAGCTACGATAAAATAATTTGCTATGATGACAGTGAAATCAATAACTATCCAGTAGACTGTGGGTGGTTTGGTTTTTCTTTTCTTTTCTTTTCGGTTAGCCGGGAGCAAGTGAAAAATTGCCAAATAATTGTGATCTGCGCGAAATTCTTACAAACCGAAAGCGATTTCAAGTACATAGTTGTTTATCCCTTTCCATATTTTGGAAGTTTAATTTAGTTTCTTATTTTTATTCAATCCCACACGTTTTCAGAAATTCCCCATTATGCAACCCCATTAAGCATACAAATTTCTTTTTAGTATATTGATATTTTTGTATTAATTTAATTCTGCATCTAAATATTATTTTGTATACGCAAACGGATTAGAATTTCCGCCTTTTTTTTTTGGGGGGGGGGGAAAGACAGTGTTTCAGAAGTAGTCTTTAAACGTTTCCCAGAAAAAAACAGTTGGCGGGATTTGCACCTGGCTAAAAATAATAATAATAATAATAATAATAATAATAATAATAATAATAATAACAGAGTTTGCCACCACATAAGTTAGTAAATTGCATCATTATACTAATAAGAAACTTAAATACAAAGGAAGCATTAGTCCATGGAACAGGAATGCGCATCAAGTTTATACATCGTAATGCTATTGATTGCGAAGTTTGAACTGGAACCGCAGGCAATAAAAGAATTTTAATTCCACTTAGAATATATTCTGGTACTATTTTACCATATCCTTTCAAAAAACTCAATTTCCAAATATACCTGCATTTGCGATGATAGTAAATAAATCTCAAGGACAATCATTCGAAAAAAGGGCAAATTTATTGAGGCAGCAAGGTTTCATACATGGTCAGGGTACGCCTCAGCAAGTAGACTTGAATCATTCGACTTTTTAAGATTTTATAACTCCAAACATAATGGGTCTTTAGCCGAGGATAGTTCCAGGTTCAATTTTCGGAGGGGGCCACTAGACTTTTTAGATTAGCTTAAATTGTTCAAAATGCAAACTGAATGCGTGAAATCCAAGGTCGGTAGAGGGAGATGACTCTCCCTCTACCGACTCCCTATGACCCATTCGCTGGAGCTGCCTTTGTATTTAGCAAAATATGATAGTTTTTACAAAAACACCGTCTTCACAGAAAAGTGTGGTGGTTGTAAAGTGAAATTGTACAAAAGTGGTCACTAAAGACAGATAGTCTCTTAGCCAAGGAGGTCACTTTAGTAGGTTCCAGTGTATATAGAATGGTGAGACATATTCTTCAACAAAAGAATTTTATTCACACTCAAATTAAAAAAAATAATAATGCTTTATGGTCGAATTTTGACCACTGACAGACAACTAGTTTAGAAAAATGTTTCTTATCTATTTCATGCAAAGTTTTAAAAAGATCGCCCTCTTACGACCAAAATTCAGTTATGAGGCAGCAAACATTTGGACTTAGTCACTTTTCCACGTTTAAAACTGTCCCGTTACGGTAAACCGTTAAAGCACCCTATAAATATTGAAATTTTAAATTAAGGATTTTAATTTCATTTTCTGCCGTAATGCAGAGAGAGAAGTAAAACTAATTTTCATATACTAATCTTAAGCAGAGAGTTGTAGCAAGCTCTACAAAAATCAATCCGGGGTCTGATTGATCAAAACCATGTACATTAAATTTTCTCAAATTCATTTTGCATACAACCCTTATTTCTCAGCTGGAAAAGTGCTCTCTTTAAGCAGCTGTAACTCGGTGAATTTTGGTCGTAAAAGGACGAAATTTTTTTAAATGTGCATGAAATTGTATAAAGAAAAAATTTCTAAATATAACTGATTGGTCCGGGAATCGTATAAAAATTTAAATTTCGTATTTTTATAGGAATTGATTTACTTACTGACTTCGATTGTGTTTCTGATATTATAGATTACTAGCTGAAGTACCCGTCGTTGACGGGTTAGTACTGAATGCAAATTTCCAAAAAGCAAGAACTTTCGTCAGCATTGTAGGAATGGAAGTAGTATGTTGCCAAAGTAAAGAAAGCGAAGTTATAATTTTTATGTCTTGTTAAAATATTACAGGTTAGAGAGTAACTAAGTAATATCATTTCATTCGCTTTAGTCCTAATTATGTGATGCGCGAACGAATATTTACGCATATTGAAATAATTTTCGCAAAATCTCAAAATCTAATCAATGTTTTTGAAAAATTGGAAGCCTAGAATTTAAGTTGAGTGACAACCTATCATGTCACCGAATTTCGTTTCATTCCCTGCAGTCTTTATTTCGTGATGCTCGAACAAAATTTCAGCATTTTAAAACGATTTCCACAAAATCTCAAAATGTAATCAAAATATTTTAAAAATTCAAGGCCTATAAATTAAGATTAGCAACTACCTATCATATCACCAAATTTCGTATCATTCGTATTAGTCGTTATTACGTGATGCTCGAGCACAAATTTACGCAGTTTGAAAGGATTTTCACAAAATCTCAAAATCTAATCAAGATTTTTTAAAAATTCGACGTCTATGTTTTAAGTTGAGTGACCACCTATCATGACACCGAATTTTATATTATTCGCTTCAGTCGTTTTTACGTGATGCTTGAACAAAAAAAGCGTCACGGACAGAATGACAGAACGACAGAATGACAAACTTTTTTTTTAGGGTCGCACCGGATTCCCAGGTGCTTGAAACGGATAGAAATCTCAAAATTTTTGAATTCCAAGGAATGTACAGACAAAAGTCTAATTTTATTTATATAGATACAATTTGAAGCCTTTTCGCAGCTAGAACTATGCGTCTCTCACTGGCGGTTTAGAAAATAGCCATTGGGTACCGTTAGCACTGGACACCATGTATATAGTAGACTGGTGTACGTTATTTATACAAAAATATTTACACTAATATTTATTGAATCCTTCTGGGCTAACCATAATTTCTCTATTTACAAAAATAAGATAGAGCTTCCGTTTTTAAACAGACGGAGAGACAAATTTTATGGACTCGCCATCGCCACAATAAAGACTGGAGCACAGTTCTCCCGTATTATATGTACAGTGCCAGTGGAACCTCTCTAATGTGACTACCCTTGGGAAGAACAAAACTGGTCACCTTACAAAGATGGTTATGTGTGATGGTTGCAAAGTGAAATTGGATAAAAGTGGTCACTATAGACAGACGATCTCCTTACCGAGGTAGTCACTTTAGCAGGTTCCGTTCCATTGTATTTAAATGGACGACGGGACACCGATACGGGGGAAAAATCTTCCGTTGCTATAATATATATATATTATATATATATAATATATATACCAATAATATTTACACCAATATTTATTGAATCTTTCTGGATTAAACATAATTTCTCTATTTACAAAAATGATAGAGCTTTTACCTTTAAATAGAAGGCCTTAAATGATGCTGAAGCATAGACGACACCCCCCCCCCCCCAAATGACGAACACCCCCCCCCCAATTTGTACAGCTTTCATTCTTTCAAATGCTCTCAAAAGTTGTCCACACCGCAAAGCCGTATGGGTACAATTCCACATTATAAAAGTGTAAAATATATTCAGGTCCGGACTGGCTACTTTCAGGATTCTCGGGCAGAGATTGAAAAGGGGCCCCTTATTGATCAATTTAGATGGAATAGACTATTAGAATATGTCATATTTGGAATTTAGCGTCACGTGCCTAAAAACCACATTTAACTATTTTAGAGCTTTTGGAGCCCCTGACTCTTCGGGGGGAGCCCCCCCGAGCCGCGGGGTTCCGGATCCTCCGCTGCTCCACTGCGTAAAGAAGTAAGATTACCGGGAAATAAATAATCTAATTACTCTGATAAATATGTCACATTACTCTAATTGTAAAGTAGTATATCTATTTTGGGGCCTCTGCGGAACCCCCCCCCCCCTTGAGACGGGGGCCCTTGGCGATCGCCGACCAGCCGACCTGGCCAGTCAGGGCCTGAATATATTCAAAGATAGACAAAGCGAGTGTCTGGCAGTGCATAGGGGTCTGGTTTTCAAAAGAAAGCTCAAGTTGTAACCAGGAATTGAGGATGTTTTACTACATTACTCACAGAAAAGGCTGGGAATTACTTAATCTGGAAAACCTATTGCAATCCTGAAATGCAAAAATGTATGCTGTGAACTCTGTATATTCCTCGGTGGCTGTGAAAAGGGTTCAGTAATGCATTCAGCGATTCTACTCTGCACACACTGAAATGTTGATGGGGAGGGCCCGGGAACAACAACATAAATAAAGTCCGTTGCTGATAAGCCACGTCTTGCCGTTATGCAGGGGGTAAGGCGACATTCTTCTGGTGAATTTTACGATCCCAGACAGCACATAAGCTTAAATCAAGCTTGAAATTTCTTCGAATTTGACGTATTAATACAAGCTTGACAGTTCAATTCATTTTAAGCTTGCAGCAAGCTTGGAGATTACGAAAAATTGAGTCAGCAAATATTTTTCCGCCGAATTTAAGTCATTTGAACTGTCAAGCTTGAATACAACTTGATTACTGCTTGATTTGGAAAGCCTGATCCACATAACAAATAAGTTATCATCAGCCATAAATGTACTTGACCATAGAATTAAAAAAAAAAGATTCTATATTTCCAAATATTGAAATTCTTCAAAATAAAATATAATTATACTAGGAAATTGATTTCAGAATCAGTCGTTTGTCTCGATTTTGGCTAGTATTGCCCAACATGAGTATCGCGATATTGAAAGTTTTAAAACGTGTGCTGCTTTTAAGTTTATATTATACTTATTTCCCTATTAGTAGAGTCTCTAAATCACGCATAACATTATTTTAATTTTGATTCATCCCATGGAAAAATAAAAGAAACAGATCAACACATCGGCCACTGATCGATCTCGCCGGAAAACGGCGTGATAACCATAACAGTCACTTCAAACTTTAGTCATATCAGCGCAACTCAGGTTGGCCGAGTCGTTAGGACGCTGGCTTCCCAACCCTTAGATACCGAGTTCGATCCCATCCGCGGATGCTTGATGGTAACAGATTAAAATAACTTGAGGCTACAGCGTAGAGGGAAAAATAAAATATTTGGGGGCAAGTTCGCCGACCGTCGCCCCATGTATTAATTTTTTTTTCGGGGGGCAGGGAGTTTTTAAGTTTGAATTAAGCTTGCTTTGTCAAGCTTAATGCAAGTAGGGCAAGTGTAAACTTGAACACTTGATTCAAGCTTGCATTAAGCTTACACGCTTGAAATTTTCAAGTTTATTGACTTGATAAATCGAGCTTACTGCAAGTTTGATGCAAATTTGCTGTGCTGTCTGGGATTTTTCAGTGACCAGTCGGATGTACCAATAAAAGAACCGCCGTTTGTGTTAAACCGCAAACTTCTCCCCCACACAATGGAGGAACAACGGAAGATTTTTTCCCATCTCAGTGTCCCGTCGTCCAGTGAAATACATAGGAAACGTGTCTTATCAGCGTCGGCCTTAACTTGATCCGGTATAATCTCGACAGATCTGCTCCCTCCTTGAACCCAGATTTGCACCCTAGATCTTCCTGTCTAATTATATATTTGGAGAAACAGGATTGGGAAATCAGTTTATCATTCTAATGAAAACGGAGCCCCCCCCCAGTGGTTTTGGGCATCCACCCCTAGGTAGATGGCTAAACTGTGAAGGTCCAGGGTTCTCGCCTACCACGCAGCCATCTATCTAAACCCATACAGCACATAAGCTTAAATCAAGCTTGACATTTCTTTGAATTTGACGTATTAATACAAGCTTGACAGTTCAATTCATTTTAAGCTTGCAGCAAGCTTGGAGAAGTCATTTGAACTGTCAAGCTTGAATACAACTTGATTACTGCTTGATTCGGAAAGCCACATCCACATAACAAATAATTTATCATCAGTCATAGATGTACTTGACCATAGAATTAAAAAAAAAAAAAAAAAAAAAACATTCTATATTTCCAAATATGGAAATTCTTCAAAATAAAATACTATTATACTACGAAATTGATTTAAAAATCAGTCGTTTGTCTCGATTTTGGCCAGTATTGCCCAACATGAGTGTCGCGATACTGAAAGTTTTAAAACGTGTGCTGCTTTTAAGTTTATATTGTGCTTATTTCCCTATTAGTAGAGTCTATAAATCCCTATTAGTAGAGTCTATAAATTAGTAGAGTATATAACATTATTTTAATTTTTATTCATCCCATGGAAAAATAAAAGAAACAGATCGGCATCGGGCACTGATCGATCTCGCCAGAAAATGGCGTGACAACCATAACAGTCACTTCAAACTTTAGTCATGCCAGCGCGAGACAGATTGGCGGAATGGTTAGGACACTGGCTTCCCCAAAGGTCCCGAGTTCGATCGCGGACGCTTGATGGGAACAGATTAAATTAACTTGAAATTTCAGTATAGAGGGGAAAGTGTGTGGTAAAATAAAATATGTGGGGCGAGTTCGCCGACGGGCGCCCCGTGTATTTAAGCAATTTTTTTTAGGAAAATTTTTTAAGCTTGCTATGTCAAGCTTAATGCAAGCTGGGCAAGTGTAAACTTGAACACTTGATTCATGCTTGCATTAAGCTTACACGCTTGAAATTTTCAAGCTTAATTCAAGTTTATTGACTTGATAAATCAAGCTTGCTCCAAGTTTGCTGTGCTGTCTGGGATGGTGTGGAGTTTTGGGCGGTTTTCTTCATATGTAACGCCAATATGCGTTAGATCCCCTTATAAAGGCTTAGGCATATACCTTTCGTGCAGATTTGCCTTAGCACAGAACACACACACACAAACACTCCATTCCCCAAATAGCAATAGTAATAATTAAAAAATGCTTGATATCGTAGCCGAAAACAAAACATTTCTTTCTCTCTTTTTCCTTTTCTTAAAAACCCAATTCTAACGTAACTCGACAAACATTTTCAATTAAAATTTATCTTCCATAAACTTAAATAATTACTCCAGACAAATTGCTAAAGAAATCATGACTGACATTTTTAATTTCTCCAAGAAGCGCTCACAAATTAACATATTAAAGTTCAATGTACGATTTATCTTTGAATGTTGAAATGACACTTCTAAACAGTAAGTTTATACTACTTAATTCAGAAACCGAAACCAGACGTCCTACTGACAACGAGAACTGAGAAGCGAGCGGATGAATGAAACTGCCTTTTAGAAGTATTTGCGTTTCCAAGACTATCTAAATCTTGGAAGAAAAATCAGGAGCAAGCGAAAATCATTCTCATAAACTAAAATATATTTCCAAAACGCCACGTGTCTAAACAAAATCGATACTCCCACACTTCTGATACACTGACATCCCTACTACAAAAGAATGAGCTGGTCCAGACAAGGATTCTGACCTTGACCTTGAATCTAAAGACTTCCTCGGCTCCCCTTTGCTAGTAGCTGTAGTAGCGTGGTGCGGGAGCACGTGGATCGAGGGACGATGCGCATATTTCGAAACGTAAAATTAAATAGATATTCGGGGTCCGATTAGGGCTGTATTTAAGGGTGCCGCATTTTACTATAAGAAATGAAATAAATGTAGGTTAGTATTTAAAGATGAATTTCTCTTTGAACGATTTAAAGGGAATGTAACAAAACTTTCAATGGTTGGTTCTGGCAAATTAAAAAACCGTTCGGTGTTCAAAAAAGTATACAAAAGGTTTTCTTTTAAACAGGGTGCCCCAAAAAGGTGGTAACGGACTTTCATTCTTTATCTATTAGCAGTAGCGTAGCCAGGATTTTATTTCGGAGGGGGGGGGGGTGCTGGGTATGAAATTGTTAGCTAAGTGAAGGGTCCCATTTCGGGGGAGGGGAGGGGGGCTGCAGACCCCCCTCTGTCCCCCTTTGGGTACGCTCCTGTCTATTAGAGTTAAGTAGGCAATGTAAATGGAAAAAAAAAATGTTCAAAATAAGGTTAAAAAAAAGACTACAGAAAGAACGATTTTCTCACGTTAATTAAA
This sequence comes from Cheiracanthium punctorium, assembly GCA_038373885.1. Classification (NCBI taxonomy): domain Eukaryota; kingdom Metazoa; phylum Arthropoda; class Arachnida; order Araneae; family Cheiracanthiidae; genus Cheiracanthium; species Cheiracanthium punctorium. The sequence goes on along the minus strand of JAWZYV010003565.1, from coordinate 20,030 downwards.
TAAAAACTAATTTGTAAAGACCCCAATATAAAAAAATTCCCGGTTAGTAAAATGCGCTGAAATTTCAGCCTTTCATTATAATGTGCTTCAGAGATATCTTTAAAGAAAGATAATCAGGTGCTATAGATGATTTTGAATGTAAATGTTTATTGCTAGAGAGTAAAAAAGTTTTTTCTTTCCAATTTCTAATTTCTGTACGATCCATGAAATGTAATCATCCGTGATTTTTTTCCTTTGAAAACCATTGAAAAGTGGTTTAAGTCAGCATATATTTATCTTCATATCTCTGACACTTTTTAGGACACAGTTTTCAAATTTTGTACACCACCTCATTAGTATATTGGAAATTTATTTTTTGTTTGGGGGTCGTATACAAATTTAAAATGTGTAACTTTTTGAAAATTAATGAGAGGGAATTTTTTGTTAACGGAGTCTGATTTCTGACCTTATTTTTGACATTTTTCAATTAACATTTTCCACTTTTGTCTAATAGATAAATAAGTAAAGACCGTCACCACCTTTTTTGGGACACCCTATATAATGGTCGTAATAACATAATTTAAATTAAAGAGAAAACCTAAATAGTTACAAAACTGATAGAAAACGTGAAATTTATACTGCGAAACCTCTGAATAACGGTCGGCCGTGGGACCAGAACCTGACTAAGGGTTGGGCAGCTGCTCCAGGCCTCCAATAAAAGAGACGGACTCTAAATCAAGAAATGTTCCTGCTATATTTTGAAGAAATGTGTTATTTGAAGAAAACTTTTTCCCCTCTCTCTGCTTAAACTTTAATAATTCTCTAAAAAAAGTTAAACTATACAAAAAAAAAAAAAAAAAAAAATAATAATAATAATAATAATAAAACATTTTGAGAAAAATGATGACTGTCTGGCCAATATAATCATGTTGGAGGATGTCATTTTATGAAACAAGGAAGAGTTTATTCTTATTTTAACGCTCCCACTCTCGCCAACCTAAAAAATCCCCGTACTTTGTGAGCTTAGCAGCCATGGGTCTCTCCCAGACAGCACAGCAAACTTGCAGCAAGCTTGATTTATCAAGTCAATAAGCTTGAAAATTTCAAGCGTGTAAGCTTAATGCAAGCTTGAATCAAGTGTTCTAGTTTACAGTTGCCCAGCTTGAATTAAGCTTGACATTTCAAGCTTAAAAAATTTTCCTAAATACACGGGGCGCCGGTCGGCGAACTCGCCCCACATATTTTACTTTGCCACGCATTTTCCCCTCTACGCTGAAATTTCAATTTAATTTAATCGGTTTCCATCGAGTGTCCGTGGCTGGAATAGAACCCGGGACCTTTCGGTTCGTAGCCGAGCGCGTTATCCATTCAGCTACCAAGCTTCGGGCAGCTATGACTAAAGTTTGAAGTGAATTATCAAGCCGTTTTCTGGCCAGATTAATAAGTGGACGATATGTTATTTTTTTTTTTTTTTTTCCATGGGATGCATCAAAATTAAAATAATGTTATGTGTGATTTAGAGACTCTACTAATAGGGAAATAAACATAATATAAATTTAAGAGCAGCATACGTTTTAAAACTTTCGCAACACTCATGAGCAATACTGCTGGCCAAAATCGAGACAAACAACTGATTTTGAAATCAATTTCGTAGTATAATTGTATTTTATTTTGAAGAATTTCCATATTTGGAAATATAGAATGGGTTTACTTACTTAACACAAATTTTGTGTTAAGTAATCTGAAATCAAAGAAACAGATAGTTAAACGTTACTTCGAAATGCTATATCACAGTTGCTAACATGTATGGAATACAAACACTTTAGTCATTTTTGTAAATATTTCTTAAAATAACAAATAATTGAAAATTTTGCTATTTTTTAACGCTAAAAATTCTCTTTACAAATGTGGTTAGTTATTTTACTACATAGTGGTATGCTATATCGATATAGAGCATTTCGAAGAATTAAAAATAAGTTTAAATTAATTTATACAAATGTAAATTTGAATTATTTTCATTGTTTATACTTTATATTTAAAAAAATTATTTAACTTCTGTTTTTTTTTTTATCCTTTGTAATTTTATCTTAAAACTACAAAAGTGTAAGATGTAAGATTTTTGGGCCCTAAAATCTGTAGGCCCTGGGCAGTTGCCCCGTTTGCCCTGCAGGTAATATGGCACTGGTAATAAAATAAAACACATCTTTTACGAACTTTCAGCAAATTTGAGGACGCTAGACAATTAATGTCCATTCTCTTTCACAGATGGCGCCATCACTGCGCACTTTGAAAGCTAAAATCTAGCTAGTATGACTTGTCAAGCTTAAATCAAGCTGTACTTAAGCTTGTCAATTCAACTTGACTCCTGCAAGCTTGCTGCCAGCTTAAAATGAGTTGAACTGTCAAGCTTGCATTAATACGTCAAATTCAAGGAAATGTCAAGCTTGATTTTAGCTTATTTGCTGTCTGGGAGTTACGCACAAGTTTCAACTCTCCCAAAAGAACTGGATGAAAACTAAAGTGAACAAATTAGTGATAAACGCACCAGTTAAGGAATTTGAAGACACTTAATTATTAAAACTACATTAATTGGCAATCCAAAATAAATAAAAATGTAATATAATGCTGTACTTGCATGTTGTTCCAAATCGCCATTTTAATTCTAAATTACTATTGCCACATAAATACAAAGAATTGTCATGGTAACTGCATATGTTTAATGATCGCCACATTGGCGAGAGTCGGTAAGAAAGTTAAAGTAGGAATCAACCCAAGAAAGGCAAACACGGTCCACTCATGGATTATGATGCACATTCGAAACAATATTTAAAATGGTGAAGTATAGTTGTAATATACTTGGCGAGGATTCTAAAATAGTTTTAGTAGGTGATTTTAAGATAGATTTTGATTCCAAAGATGGGTTTTATGAAACAAGGAAGAAAAATACAGCACACTCATGAATAATGATACACTTTCTAACTTAATGGAATAAGGGTGCTCAGATCCATGTTTAAGCTCAGATCCATGTTTAAGAATTTTTTCTGAAAATTTCACAAAAGGCACAGCTTTTTCGCTTATTGCAGTGTGTAAAGGAACTTATGAAGAACCATCTGGAATGTTTGGGAGACCATGACGATTTCAATTTGTGTATCAAGACTAAAAGCAGAGTTTTTTTTCTTCGAAGAACAGTCTTAAAAATGACCAGAACTGAAAAAAGTCCAGGAATGTTCCTTGAAAATAATAGGCACCTGAGGTGCCCTAAATTCCAAGCAAAAATGTACGAAAATACCAAGAACTTTACTGAAAAATATATACAATTCAGTGGAACCTTCCTGAGTTATTCAGTAAAGTTCCTGGTGTTTTCATGTAAAGTTCCTAGGAATTTTAGGGCCCTTCAACTGTCTATTATTTCCAAGGAAAATTCTAGATTTTTTTTTACAGTGTTGTTTTAATTTGTTCACTATATTTCGTCTCAAAAAATCAATCGCATAGACTCCCGCGCCTATTTCCTACCCGGAATGAATCAGATTGCGGCGCAGTCGCTGGTATTGCAGCAGGGCATTCAGACACACCTGTTTTAAAGACCCCCCCCCCTAAAACCAAAAAGTGTACAGGCTGATAAGAATTTTTATTTTTAAAAGCCTGAACTGCTTGATTCTACAGCTTCTGATTAAAAAATTGTCAAAAATTAATTATTTTATATATTTCAACCATTCTTCATTTAAAGGACTTAGGAAAGGACACTTTGTATTCAGTGAAATTTTCAAATACACCTAGAATGTACAGTTTTTTTAGATATCACGATATAAAGAAATTGAAAGAAACCTTTTTCGAAAAAATACTAAAAATAAAAAATTTAAGCTTGTGATAACCGATTTTATCGTTTTTAGAATCGGAAGAACTTCGCGAGGATGTAATGATAAAAATTGCCTACCAATAATTAAGCAGATACGAGCTGATACGTGTGAGATAACACACAATTTTTGTGAAAAGAAATATTTGATTAAAAAATTTTTGAAAAATTAAAAAGAGCAGTACTTATGTTTCACCGGAATTACATGTATGCGTGCAAATTTTCAGCTCGATCAGATGATAAGAAGTGGGTTAAAATTCATAAGCAAATATTGAGCTGGAATGATATACACAGCTAATTAAAAACTTTTTAAAAAATGATGACTAAATTAATTTTTTGTTGTTAATTAAAAAATATCCATAATAACTATATATGATTACGGCATATATTTTATAGCCGCATAGGAAAATGCTAAACATTATGAATGCAGGGTAGAAGCTTAGAGAATATACATTTTCAACCCAGACAGCACATAAGCTTAAATCAAGCTTGACATTTCTTTGAATTTGACGTATTAATACAAGTTTGACAGTTCAACGCATTTTAAGCTTGCAGCAAGCTGGGAGAAGTCATTTGAACTGTCAAGCTTGAATACAACTTAATTACTGCTTGATTTGGAAAGTCACATCCACATAACAAATAATTTATCATCAGTCATAAATTTACTTCACCATAGAATTAAAAAAAAAAAAAATCTATATTTCCAAATATTGAAATTCTTCAAAATAAAATACAATTATACTAGGAAATTGATTTCAGAATCAGTCGTTTGTCTCGATTTTGGCCAGTATTGCCCAACATGAGTATCGCGATATTGAAAGTTTTAAAACGTGTGGTGCTTTTAAGTTTATATTATGCTTATTTTCCTATTAATAGAGTCTCTAAATCACACATACCATTATTTTAATTTTGATTCATCCCATGGAAAAATAAAAGAAACAGATCAACACATCGGCCACTAATCGATCTCGCCGGAAAACGGCGTGATAACCATAACAGTCACTTCAAACTTTCATCATATCAGCGCAACTCACTTTGGCCGAGTGGTTAGGACGCTGGCTTCCCAACCCTTAGATACCGAGTTCGGCCGCGGACCTTTGATGATAACAGCTTAAAATAACTTGGAATTTCAGCGTACAGGGGAAAATGCGTGGAAAAATAAAGTATGTGGGGCGAATTCGCCGACGGACGCCCCGTGTTTTTAGGAAAATTTTTTAAGCTTGAAATTAAGCTTGCAATGTCAAGCTTAATGCAAGCTGGGCAAGTGTAAACTAGAACACTTGATTCAAGCTTGCATTAAGCTTACACGCTTGAAATTTTCAAGCTTAATTTTATTGACTTGATAAATCAAGCTTGCTGCTTGTTTGATGCAAGTTTGCTGTGCTGTCTGGGAATATAAAGTGGATTTTATTTTTATATGTCAAGAGTTGTATTTTAACTACTTATATTAATGATTTTTCTCTTCTTCTTCTTCTTTTTCTTTTCTTCTTCTTTTTTAAAATTCTATTTAAAGTACGGAAAGATATGTTTTTTTTATTTTTTAATTCATACCTAATAACTCATTACTAATAGTCCTAAAGCAGTGGCGCAGCCAGAAATTTTTCATGGGGGGGGTTTCGACTACTTCTATTCATATATATATATGTATATAGGTGTGAGTGATAAGCCTATACATATAATTTTTTGCCATACAAAGAATATGCATTTTGTATGGCAAAAAATTACTCATCGGGGGGTCATAACTCCCCAAACCCCCCTTTGGTTAAGCCACTGTCCCCAGACAGCATAGCAAATTTGCATCAAACTTGCAGCAAGCTTGATTTATCAAGTCAATTAACTTGAATTAAGCTTGAAAATTTCACGCGTGTAAGCTTAATGCAAGCTTGAATCAAGTGTTCAAGTTTACACTTGCCCAACTTGCATTAAGCTTGACATAGCAAGCTTAATTCAAACTTAATTTTCCCTAAAAAAAATTTTCTTAATAAATGAGGCGCCGGTCGACGAACTCCCCCCATATATGTTTTTTTCCACACGCATTTTCCCCTCTACGCTGGAACCTCAAGTTATTTTAATCTATTTCCGTCTTACGTCCGCGACTGGCAGCGATCTCGGGAAGCCGGAGTGGGAAGCCAGCGTCCTAACCATTATGCCGATCTAACTCGAGGTGATTTGACTAAAGTTTGAAGTGACTGTTATGGTTGTCACGCCGATTTTTGGCGAGATTGATCAGTATTGGCTGATGGTCGATGCCGATCTGCTTCTTTTATTTTTCCATGGGATGAATCAACATTAAAATAATGTTATGCGTGATTTATAGACTCTACTAATAGGGAAATAAGCATAATATGAACTTAAAAGCAGCACACGTTTTAAAACTTGCAATATCACAACACTCATGTTGGGCAATATTGGCCAAAATCGAGACAAACGACTGATTTTGAAATCAATTTTGTAGAATATTTGTATTTTATTTTGAAGAATTTCAATATTTGGAACTATAGAATCTTTTTTTTTTTATTCTATGGTCAAGTACATTTATGACTGATGATAAATTATTGTGTTATTATAAGCTTATTGTGTGATAAATTATTGTGTTATGTGGATATGGCTTTACAAATCAAGTTGTATTCAAGCTTGACAGTTCAAATGACTTAAATTCGGTGGGAAAATATTTGCTGACTCATTTTTTTTTTTTTTTTTTTTTTTTTGTAATCTCCAAGCTTGCTGCAAGCTTAAAATGAATTGAACAGTCAAGCTTATATTAATACGTCAAATTCAAAGAAATGTCAAGCTTGATTTAAGCTTATGTGCTGACTCTTATTGACAAGTTTTTCAATAAACACAATAATTAGAAGTTTACTTTCACTATTAAATTGTTTATAGTTTTGAAGTTTCAAGCGGGAAATTTATGAATATATTAAAATATTTATAAATATATTTTTTCAGGAATGTTAAATTTTTGGTTCATTTTAACAAGTAAAAATTCGTCTAAACTTTGTGATGTCAAAGTCATATTTCTGATCAAGTTTAACGTTATATTTAAGACATGATTTGTAATTAGAAAATACAGAATCAGAAAATCAGATTTCTTTGTTCTTGTTTGGCCTTTATCAATTAGTCCATTCCCAGAAATTCCAAAAAATAAAATCGAATCTTTAGAATGAAATTAATTCAAACAGACATTCAAGATTCTTCAACTGCTGTTCAAAATGCCCCCTGTTATTATTAGCAAATAACAGTGAAATTTATTATAATAATTTACAAATACTGTTTTGTTATTCATTACTACATTATTAAAAATACAAATAAGTAGTAAATTAAACTATTTATCCTAACCAAGAACAGTCAGATCGTTTTAATACTTTTATTTCAATCGGGACTTTAGCAACCTTTTAAATATATCCACCAGACAGTTGTAATTTAATATTGGTTAATAAAATTGATTAAATATAAATAAAAATGAAACTCTGAAATACTCATATTTTAAATACACACTAAAGCGCTATATATTAAAAGCATATTATAATCCATGCGTCGTTTCTATTTTTCTTCCTTTTTCCATTAAGTTGGAAAGTGTATCATTATTCTTGATTGTGTCGTATTTTTATTTCTTGCTCCATAAAATACATCTTTGGAATCGAAATTTATCTCATAAATCGCCTACTGAAACTGATTTATAGTCTTCGCCGAGCATATTCCAACTATACTTCACCATTTTAATTACTGTTTGGAAGGGCTTCAAATCCACGAGTGTGCCATGTTTGTCTTTCTTGTTCCACAAACACTTCTTCAGAATCTAAATCCATATTAAAATCGCCTACTAAAACTATTTTACAATCTTCTCCAGGCATATTCTAACTACACTTTCCCAGTTTTTAGCCAAATTTGAAGATATCGCCAAACTTGATTCAGTTTTGAAGACATGTTAAAATCGCCTACCAAAACTCTGACTTAAAACATTCACTTCGTCAGGCATATTCTATACTTCGCCTTTATAAATACCATTTGGAAAATGTATCGTAATCTCTGAGTATACCGTATTTGTCACCCCTGTTCCATAAAACACTTCTTCGGGACTGAAATCTACATAATGTCCCAAAAAGGTGATAACGGCTTTAATTCTTTATCCATTTCTAGTAGATAAATGGTCAATCTAAATTGAAAAAAAAAAAAAAAAAAATTCAAATTAAGGTTGGAAATAAGACTCTGTTAAGAAAAAATCCCACCTCTTCGTTTACAAAAAGTTACACATTTCTAATTTGTACACGACCCCCCCCCCCTCCCGTACAAAAAAATTCCACATTAGTAAAATGTGCTCCATACACTAACAAGGTGGTGTAAAATTTCAGCGTTTCATTATACAACATGTCAGAGATATCATTAAAGAAAGGTGATCGGGTTCTATACATGATTTTGAATGTAAATGCTTATTGCTAGAGTGCAAAAAAATATTTTCTTTCGTAATTTCTGTACGATCCCTGAAATGCGATCATTGGAGGTGATTTTTTCCCTTCGAGAGCCATTGAAAAGTGGTTCAAGTCAGTGCTATATTGGTATTCATATCTTTGACAATTTAAAGATATAATTCTCAAATTTTGTATGTCACCTCATGAGTGTATGGGACACATTTTACTAAGTGGAAATTTTCTTTGTACAGGGGTCGTATACTAATTTTAAAAGTGTAACTTTTTGTGAACATTTTTTCAATTTGCACAGCCCAATTATCGCTAATAGATAAAGAATTAAAGCCCGCTACCACCTTTTTGGAACACCCTGTACATTAAAATCGCTTACTAAAACTGTTTTACAGACTTCTACAGGCATATTCTAACTATACTTTGCGCGTTTGCCAGTTTCTCGCTAAATTTGGAAGATATCGCCAAGCTTGGTTAGGTTGTTCAGACTTACTTTCTGGCACCAAACTTCCCGATCAGTTATCAAAAATTGCAAACTTTGTGCGACTTATAACATTTTATTCTTCTCCCCCCCCCCCCCGCACTATCTGGCAGTGTCGATGATAAAAAAAAATACCTGTCTGATTTTAATAGTACTGTAGTGTTAAAAACATTAATTATTGTAAAAAACGTGTGAATAGAACGCACAATATAAAGGTGTAGGAATAGTGAACGTTTTTTTTTTTTTTTTTTTTTTTTTTTTTTTTTTTTTTTTAAGGAGGGGGGCCTCAAAATGCACTTGAAATTATCAGCACATACTTTAAATAATTTATTCTACCAATTTTCCTAAATTCAGATTAGAATTATGGAATTCCTACGATAAGCCTACGAGTTGCGCCTCGGGCCTTTTAAGAGCTAAATCCGCCACTGCTTAATCCTTGTCGTGATTAAGAGGATTGTTGAAATCGTACAGGCCAGTGGCGGTTCGTGGGATACAGCAAGTACAGCCGGGCTGCACTTGAAATTATCAGCACATACTTTAAAATAATTTATTCTACTAATTTTCCTAAATTCAGATTAGAATTATGGAAATTCTACGATAAATTAAAAAAATCTCAAACAAAAAACAAAAACAAAAAAAACCAAACAAAAAACCGTTTTGTGACCGGATCGCTCATTCAGAAATAAAGCACTTTAATCTTCCCGCAATTCAATTGGGAATTTCTTTGCTTCAGCCCAGAGTGCTGATAAGAAAATTGGCAGCACCGTTGCCATAACAACGATTACGTAAGCAGTCCCACCGGCATAGGCTATAATGGAGGTACGCAGCTAAGACTCAGCTCATGACAGATTTCCAAACGTCGGCAGCACCTGTGAATTCGCCTCACTGATTGGCTCGAGAAGTGAGGGAGGGGGTAAGGAGAATATATGCTCGGAAAACTCTCGACTTTATATTGCTGAATTTAACAAGAAGGTAAGCCTGAATAGACGCTTATGAATGGACAATTACCCATCAAAGCAGTATTGTTTTTAAGTAAGCAAGAACTGGCATTTAGAGGACATGGCGAGCGAGAAAATTCTTTAAACACGGGAAATTTTAAAGAGCTTTTAAAATTATTGATATCTGAATTAAAACAACGCCTTTTTATGAGGGCATCACTGACCGATTCGCAAGTTTAAAAGAAAGGAGGATTGATTTGACTTTTAAAAAATAAATACATTTTCTTTTCTTCTCAAGTTATCGTTACAATAGAAAATTCTAAGGAAACTTCGAATCAGACACGGATTAAATGCAATTTTGAGGATAAGAGCGGCTGGTTAAAATTTATGTCCATTTTATGGAAGTAAAATAGGATCTCTTACATTTTTTATGTAATTTCTTTTTTTTTTTTCCCCTCGGTGAGAGCTTAATCCGCCAGCTTTCGAATTCAGTAATAAAGATTTTCCATTCCTGTCCGGAGGAGGAGGGGGAGGCTCATATGCTTCCGGCTGCACTAACAGTTTTGACCACAGGCCGTCACTGGTACAGGCTCTGATGCCGACATCACATATTGCTTTTTGGCACTAGTAGGGGAAGCCGGGGTAAGATGACTCATTGGGTAAGATGACGAATTCAGTATTCCCCTCAGGTATTTACAAATGGCAGCACGTCTTGGTCAGCATAACAAACACCTGGTGGTGAACTAAGACTAGAACCTGTACTTGCCGTTTAGAGGAAGTTATAAACAAAAGTTCCAGTGACGGCCCGTGGTCAAAACTGTTAGTGCAGCCGGAAGCATATGAGCTCCCACCCCCCTTCCTCCCGACAGGAATGGAAAATCTTTGTTACTGAATTCGAAAACGGATTAAGCCCTCACCGAGGAAAAAGAAATTTAATAAAAAATGCAAGAGATCCTATTTTACTTCCATAAAATTTACATAAATTTCAACCAGCCGCTCTTATCCTCAAAATTGCATTAATCCGTGTCTGATTCGAAGTTTCCTTAGAATTTTCTTTTGTAACGATAACTTCAGAAGGAAAGGGAAAAAAAAAAGAAAACTTACTTATTTTTTATAAGTCAAATCAATCCTCCTTTCTTTAAACTTGAGAATCGGTCATTGATGTCCTCATAAAAAGGCGTTGTTTTAATTCAGATATCAATAATTTTAAAAGCTCTTTAAAATTTCCCATGTTTAAAGAATTTTCTCGCTTGCCATGTCCTCTAAATGCCAGTTCTTGCTTACTTAAAAACAATACAGCTTTGATGGGTAATTGTCCATTCGTAAGCGTCTATCCAGGCTTACCTTCTTGATAAATTCAGCAATATAAAGTCGAGAGTTTTCCGAACATATATTCTCCGTACCCCCCTCACTTCTCGAGCCAATCAGTCAGTCGAATTCACTGCAGCCGTCGTTTGAAAATCTTTCATCAGCTGTACTTAGCTACTAACTCCCTATGCCGGAGAGACTGCTTACAAACTCGTTGCCATGGCAACGGTGCTGCCAATTTCTTGATCGGCTATGAGGGCTGTACCGAGGCCTCCGAGAGAGGAGAAAGATTCTTTCTCCTCTCTCGGAGGCCTCGGCTGTACCAAGACTTACAGTTGAATTGTGGGAAGATTAAAGGGCTTTTTTCTGAATGAGCTATCCGGCAGTTACTACAACACGTTGTTTTTTGTTTTTGTTTTAGAATTTTTTTAAATTTATCATAGAAATTCCATAATTCTAATCTGAATTTAAGAAAGTTAGTAGAATAAATTATTTTAAAGTATTTGTTGATAATTTTAAGTGCAGCCCGGCTGTACTTGCTGTATCCCACGAGCCGCCACTGAAAAGTTCCTTTTCCAAGGGTGTTCGTTTAATATTTGACCGTCTTATAAGGAAGAAATCAAGATTCTGCCATAAGTCTTTTTACGTTCTCACTAAAATATTCTGAATTCTCAGCTTATTGCGTGCAAATTTGTAGCAGATGCATGTTTATAGATATTTTTTTAGTTACTAATAAACGTTGGTTTTGTAAAAATGGCGTGAAGGGGAAAGATGACGAATTTTCAACGGGAAAAACTGACGAATAATTTTCAGCTCGTCATCTATCCCACACGCTTTTTTACTTTCCGAACATGTACCATGTAAGGAAAGTATAATAATCATGAAAAAATTCGAATTCGAGATTTTGGTGTATTTACACGTTTTGAGGTCTTCTGAATTCATTTATGCTATTTTTACGAGATGTATGTATGTATGTATGTGTGTGTGTGTGTGTGTGTGTGTGTGTGTGTGTGTGTGTTTCGCAGGGACGTGCCAACGTCTTGGAAATTGGGGGGGGGGGCGAACGATTTTTTCCGACATCGGGAGGGGGGGACAGTCATTTCACCAGCCCCTCATCCACCCCCCCCCTCCACCAACAAATGTTTTTAAAATAAAAGGTGTCAATCTTGGTACCAGGAAAAAATTTGTTTGTACTTCTATAGCTCAATTACAATAATCATTTTCTGCAGGGACGGGGCAGCTATTTTGCCCCCCCCCCCCGCCAATTTTTATAAATAATCGGCTTCAATCTTTTTTAACCTCGTCTGTATACCCTCTCAAAAAAGTATTCGAGTGTAAGCCAAATTTCCTGTATCAGTTTCATGTAAACTAATTAATTTACCGAATTTTTTTTTGTATCTCAATAGTTTGCTTAAAATAACAGTTTTCTTCGTGCGAAAGGGAATGGGTGGTGGCAGCTATTTCGCCCCCCCCCCTCCTTCCTTTTGAGCTAGTAAAATTTTCGTTTATGCCTCATTAGTTTGTTTAAATAACCGTTTTCTTGAGGGGAAGGGCTGGAAAATTGCGTCCCTTCATCCTGAAGGAGAAAACTATTGTAAGCAAACTATTGAGGGGGCGAATATTGAGAGGGCTAAAATACAGAGGGGGCGAATTATATAGTTCGCCCCTTCTACTCATTTACCGAGGGGGCGATAAACCTCCTGCCCCCCCTGTTGGCACGTGCCTGTGTGTTTGTGTGTATGTGAGTGAACACGATAGCTCCTCAACGGGGTATTCGATTGAGCTCAAATTGGGTATATATGTTATAAACCACCGTCGAAAGACCGGTATTGACTTTGGTGTGTATAGGACTTACAGTTTTTCTACAGGGCTACGACAAAGATTTCTTTTACATCATGGCCTATGGGGAGAAATTCTTGAAAGTGCGCTAGCGTTTAAACGGTACATTCGATTGAGCTTGAATTTGGTGTATATGTTTGAATTATTCATCGATTAAAATTTATTTAAATGCTTGGTAAAGATCTTAATCTTAAGTGTTCGGAAAGTCGAGTGGAGTCACTCCAGATTTTTACTTTCCGAACATGTACTATGTAAGGAAAGTATTGTAATCATGAGAAAGTTCGAATTCGAGATTTTGGTGTATTTACACGTTTTGAGGTCTTCTGAATTCATTTATGCTATTCTTACGAGATGTATGTATGTATGTGTGTGTGTGCGCGTGCGTGCGTGCGTGCGTGCGTGCGTGTGTGTGTGTGTGTGTGTGTGTGTGTGTGTGTGTGTGTGTGTGTGTTTGTGTGTATGTGAGTGAACACGATAGCTCCTGAACGGGGCATTCGATTGAGCTCAAATTGGGTATATATGTTATAAACCACCGTCGAAAGCCCGGTATTGATTTTAGTGTGTATAGGATTATGTTTTTCTACAGGGCTACGACAAAGTTTTCTTTTACATTAATGCCTATGGGAGGAAATTCTTGAAAGTGCACTAGCGTTTAAACGATACATTCGATTTAGCTCAAATTGAGTATACATGTTATAAACCACCATTATAAGACCGGTATTGATTTTGATGTGCATAGGACTTATAGTTTTTCTACCGGGCTACGAAAAAGATTTCTTTTACATTATATGGAGAAATTCTTGAAAGTGCGCTAGAGTTTAAACGACACATTCGATTGAGCTCAAATTGGGTATACACAGTGGCGGATCTAGGATTGGGTAAAGGAAGGGAGGGGGGCTAACTTATTGGGTATTCAATAATTTGGGTACAGTTATCCATAGGCCCTACGATAGGGGGGGACAGACGGGGCGCCTCCCCTCGGCCTGTGCGAGTTAGAGTGGGTCCGTGTCAGTGGTGTAGTCGCGGGAGTCGCTGTCCCCCTACTTTTTCATTTCAGCCCATACGTCCCCCCACTTTTTATTCTCAGAGGGGACGCTCATTTACAAGGTTTTTTTAAAAAATTCTGTGAAGAAATTAAAATTTTCGTTTTGTTCGCGCAAGAACAAGTACATCGGTATAAAAATCAAAGGAAACTTTTGACTGTTTGAATCGACTTTACAAATGGGATTGTAAGGATTTCTTAAACACTTCAGTAGTGGAAACATATCCATAAGAATAGAAAAGATTATAATCTTTCCGAACGCATTCTTGGTAAAAAATGTCTTTCCGAATGGCCGAAAAAGTGACAATAATCGGGGTAGCGAATAGTCACGTACCAATCCAAAAGAAAATCTGTCACTTTGACATTGGATTGTTGCCTCACCATGACACAGTGGTTATGTTACTGGAAATGGTAGACGGGCGAAGTGTGAAGGTACCGGGTTCGGGTTCCATTGCCGTCGACCTAACAGTTCGGAGTTTTCCGCGTTTCTCTCCGAAACTTTGCTTAAATGCGAGTTAGGACCCCTTAGAAAGACCCCCACGGAAGGCACCCCCTCTTGTGTTGTCTTTCTGACGAGGATTTAAAAGCGGACTTCGAGACAAGTACACAAATCCGCTATACGTGTTCACAATAACAAAACATTGGATTGTTGACAAATGTAAATGGAAAAAATTAAGTAGTCCCAATCGCACGTCCGTAACAGTTCGGAGTTTTCCGTGGTTTTCTCCGAAACTTAGCGAGAATACGGGTTAGGACCCCTTAGAAAGACCCAAGCGGATGGCACCCTCCCCCCTCCTTGTGCTGTTCTTCTGACGAAAATTGATAAGAGGGCTTTGAGCCAAGCACACAAATCCGATTTCATGTTCGCAACAACAAATTAAGTAGCTTACATGGTTAATCAAAAAGACTTAGTTTAGATTATCAACAAGTAATAAATAATTTAACAATGAGTTCATTTTAATTAATAAACAAATGATGGTTAAATTAGTTATATTGGTTGTTTAAGGAATAATTACAATTAATGAATCCGATAAGATTAGGTTAAATTTCGTCAAAAATGAGCGTCCCCCGACTTTTTTTTTTTTTTTTTTTTTAGGACTACAACACTCGTCCGTGTTCAGCTAAAGTGCGGCCGTGAATTTTTCAGAATGTATTACGAATTTCATTATAGATCTGTAATTTTTTTTTTTTATAGTCTAAATTTTGAATACATATTTCTAGAATGATTTAGATGGCAGAAATGTTAATTCTATCATTCAAATATTAGTATTTTTTTCCAACATCTGAATATGAATTAAAAGTACCACTACATATCAGAAAAACTCCCCCCCCCACCCCACCCCTGTCTGTCCTTTTAGCATTTTATATAAAAATCCTCAAAAACAGCAGTTTTACAAAAAAATTCCTTCGTTCCCTCCTGTTTTTTCGAAACTTTTGTGCTTTACGACATTGGCCGGGAAGATTTTCATCCCGCCCTATAAAATTTCTCTAGGAGGCCCTGTATCCAAGCTTGACGGCATTTGGCGCGATTTTTTATATGTCGCCTGTATATTTTATTTTTCTGCCTACATATAGTATTACGTAATCGAATTTCGAGAAAGGTGTGCGAATTTCCGATAAAATAAAATGCTCGAACCTGCTAGGACTTACACTTCATAGGAAAAACAATGTCTGAAAATATTAATTTAAATCATACCTCTTTTTTCCATTATGATATCATTGTATTCCTTCTAATTATGCACCTCTTTACAAACTGCCTGATAGTAATATAAGTATATTTTGTGAGTGCTGTTCCTTTTGAAATAGCTTGTTCTGGGCTGTGCACTTATGATTTTTTCCTGATGATTTGCGCTTTCACTCTCACTAGACAAATTATCATTTTTCGGAATTTTCATAAAATAATCACCTATATTACGACTCAATGACCGCTTTCTTGAGGCCATAATAGTTGCATTTAAATTAAATTCTGCACACGAACGGAGCTAAATAGAAAACAAATGAATCACACTAGCGCTTCACCCGAAAAGGACGACCAGGCGGCGAAAGCTATTTCAATGGGTTAAGATTTTGAAGCTTGCTTAGAAAGGGAAGTACTTCCCAGAGGGGAGGACTTCCAAGAAGGCAAGTACTCCTAAGAAGAAGTACTTCCAAGAAATACTTCCACCATTCCTAAACATTCAAAACGGGTGTACTTTTGTATAAACAGGAAATGTCCGAAAACCAGATTAGGAAAATTAGCCATAGTAATAGTATTCTATCATAATACCCCTGAAAATCCAAACGGCGGAACAAAAGAACCTATCACAATGGTACAGTGGCAGCTCCTCCATTTGAGCACATTTGAGGTTGTGAACCCCCCAAAGGAAAACTAAAGAATAAACACAATAAAAAATTAAATTTAAAAAATATTAAGTACACTTCTAGATTTTTGTGAATTTAAAACGTGAGTTTTACTCTCTCCCCCCTCCCCCCCCCGCTATTATTAAATACGCTTATTATAGCTAATGCACTGTAGTGAAAGTTACTACAGCACAGTCTTTAATCAATCGCACGTGCGAACGGAAAATTTTCCCTCTGAACCGCTCTCTGGTTACAGAAGCGCAGACAGCTAAGAAGAAGTGAGGCGCTGCTGATATCACTCCGTTCGCACATTTTCACTGCGCACACAGGGCCATTTTTTGCAGTATCTCTTCCGGGTTTTCCCTTGGTTTGTAACGTTCGGTTAGTTAATTAATTTTTATTTCATTTTCTTTATCATTTTTCATTACATTATTTTTTTACAAACTAGATAATAATCAGTACAGAACTAGTCAATAATTAAGATGGGAGTAAAAGACGTGTTTCGGAGCTAAAGCAATAACAATTTTCAATATTATCCTTTGAAAAAAAAATGAAATAAAATGAATAAAGACTGAACCGGTGTTCCGAGAACAGAAGCGGACAGTGCCGGTCAGGAATAAGGCACTCTTGATATCATTCCGTTCGAACATTTTGATTGTGCACACGGAGAAATTTTTTTTTTTTTTTTTGGTTATCTCTTCCGAATTCTACCTTGGTTTCTTATATTCAGTTAGTTACGCTTTTGTACGTGCATTTTCTTCTTATTTTCTTTTTTTTTATCACTTTTCACTACAATATTTCTTACAAACTAGTGTAAATTATTAAGATGGAAGTAAAATAAGTATTCCAGAGCTAAAGCAATGCCATTTTTCAATATTATCCTTTGAAAAATAATTGAAATAAAATGAATCAAGACTGTACCTTTGCTAAAAGTAATCTTGGTGACGAAATGTAAGACAAAATATGACTTGTTTTCTTTTAGTTGCGTGCATTGTTTTCCTTTAACTGCTGGAAACGCAAATCTATTTTAATTTGTAAGGTGCGTCGTGGCTGCCTATTTAATTTTCGAAATTTGTTTTGTGAACCTCCATTTAAATAACCCATGAGCCGCCACTTAGGATTCCTAGTCACTTGATGTCTATGTTGAACTCCCCCATCCCCGCACTATGTACATCTATCATAAGGCATCACACATCAGGTACACATCAGTACAGAATCCGAGACGAGCACCGCACAAGGCGCGCGCAAAGACTGTTTATGTGTAATAGTGAATTATATGTATTGTTAGCTCCCCTTTTTACGACTTTACAGGCGGTGAATGGACATCATCGCTCAAACACTGTTTGCACTTGCCATACCCCGTTGCAACAATGAGCTAATCTTAGCTATTCACGTATACATGGTAACGGCGAGAACAGCTTGGTTACTGATCAACCTTAAAAGAAACCGAAATCTTTCAAGGGGGAGATGAAATTTCGGGCGATTCCTTTGGACTCAGGTTTTGGAAATACCTGTAGCCTGGAAACGAAAGGGTTAAAAACCATTGATTGAGGTCAAGTCAAAAAATCAAAGTAGTAAATCAAAAAAGCAAATTTAAATTTTAAAATAACCGATTTTAGACACGCAGTTTTTAACTAAGCATCAAAACTCTATTCTATCGAGTGTAAATTCAGTTTCAATGGGGGGGGGGGCTATACCCCCTATAGCTCCCCCCCGTAGATCCGCCTCTGGGTATACATGTTATAAACCACCATTATGAGACCGGTATTGATTTTTATGTGCATGGGACTTTAGTTTTTCTACAGGGCTACGACAAAGATTTGTTTTACATTATGGCCTATGGGAGGAAATTCTTGAAAGTGCGCTAGCGTTTAAACGGTACATTCGATTGAGCCCAAATTGGGTATACATGTTATAAACCCCCATTATAAGACCGGTATTGATTTTGATGTGTATAGAACTTATACTTTTTCTACAGGGCTAGGACAAAGATTTCTTTTACATCATGGCCTATGGGGAGAAATTCTTGAAAGTGCGCTAGCGTTTAAACGGCCCTAGTAGCAAACGGTCATCGGTTCCTGAAATGCCGATGATCGGACAGGGAGGAAGCGCAGCGCGCGCCATGCAGGATTCTTCATCGCGTCGGGGGCTCTTATCTCGGATTTTGCTCGGGCATGTCCTCTCCCGAATAGTAGGGTTGGATGATCGGCAAGGGGGGAAAATTGGGCGTAGAGCCGTTGAAAAGCCGATGCGATTGGGGCAGGGGCGTAGCCAGAAATTTTTCATGGGGGGGGGTTACGACTACTACAACTCATATATATGTATACGTCTGTGTGATAATGTAGTGAAGAATATACATTTTGTAATGCAAAAAATTCCTCATGGGGGGGTTATGACCCCCCCCTAACCCCCCCCCCTTGGCTACGCCCCTGGATTGGGGTTATATTCATCTCGGAAGAGCAAACACCTTGCAACTTAGGATGTGAAGCGTATGACCTTTGATAAAAGTTTTAAACTGAACAATCGATAAAAATTGGGGTATATCTCAGCTAGATAATTTTTTTTTAAAGTAAAAAAAAAAAAAAAAAAAAGCAAACTCGAAGTTCTTCTCTTTGAATTTTAATGCTGCCATCTGAACTTCATTTTTCAAGCTTCCGAGACTTGGTTTCGAACTGGAGAACTAACGCTTGGTAGCCGAGCATTCTAACCACTAGACGGGGGGGTCTGACAAGTTATTGGCGTGACTAAAATTTGAAGTGATTGTTGTTTCAAGTTCGGAATTGGAACATTTAAGTTTCTAAATAAATAAAACTAGACTTTTCCTGTACACTACTCAAAATTAAAAAGATTTTGCGATTTCTATCCGTTTTAAGCATTTGGGACCTGTGTACGGCCGTAAAAAAAAAAAAAAAAAAAAAAAAAAAAAGTTTGTCTGTCTGTCGTTTTGTCTTTTCTTATTCGCACATCACGTAAAACTGACTGAAGCGAATAAAATTTGTTTGCATGATAGGTGGTCACTTAACTTAAAGTATAGGCTTCGAATTTTTGAAAATATTCATTATAATAAATATTTTAAAAATCTCAAATATTTTAAAGATCTCTCTATAGATTTTGAGATTTTTCGAAGATTGTTTCAAATTGCGTAAATTTTTGTTCGCACATCACGTAAAAGTGACTAAAGCTAAAGGAATGAAATTTACTGAGATGATAGGCAATCACTCGCCTTAAGCTATAATCGTCGCATTTAAAATAAAAAAATAGATTTTTTCTGAAAATCGTTTCAAACTGCGTAAATTTTTGTCGGCGCATCACATACGACTTAAGAGGCCTCTCTACTCGGCTTGCGGAGATTCACGTCCCAATGCTTTCCTATGAAGAAAAGTGCCTTAACGCCTAATAATTTTTCTCGGAAAGTATTTGGTATTTTTACATGAAATTTTCTTGTGTGAATCTTGAGAACTGTTCGCAGGTATTGCGTGAATCAAATTTGGGTTAATTAAGGCGAAAGAGATTTTATAGCAATCTGAAAAGCAACACAAATTTTAAAACCGTTATTTTAAAATCCCGCTCTTTAGCAAAATTTTAACTCGCGTAAGTCATTGTATAGTCATCTCACTATTTTTACATGCTTTTTTCGTGTTTTTTCAATGACAACTTTTCGTTATTTTCAATTAAATGTAAACGTTATATGCTATGAAATGTATGATTTCAACGCGAATTTCATCCCCCCACTTTGGTAACCATTAGTTGCGGTTATGGATGAGGTGGGCGTATATTGACCCATTGACCCCCTGTGGTGTCCTCACTTCCCACCCCAGTGCCTCCATAAACATTC